>JAITYT010000668.1:1565700-1579579 GCA_025433975.1 Liostenogaster flavolineata | reverse complement strand
TCTGGCTCGTGATGAAGATTTTGGCCCAAACATGAATATCACGAGCCAGGTTCGCGGGCAGAAAATCGGCCGCGGAAAAATGTTGTCTGATAATAAAACTGTTGATAGTAGCGACCGATTTCGATCCTTCAAATTTTTTCTTTACTTTGCGTTTGTTTACTGCGACTTGCTGTGTTACTTGCGTTGATCCTTCAGCTCGGACCCGGATTTCGTTGAGCTGAATGACACGGGAAGAGGTTAACGAGTCGATCGTCGTCGGAAGTTCGAAGTCGATGCCATAATTCTGTCGTCTCGTTCTTCGACGAGACGTGACAAAGGCGATCGAATCGGACGAACGAGAAGTCGAAACTGTTCCCGGGGGCTAGCGCCCTGTTCGAAGAGTCAAGAAATCGAAACAGAGATCGGTTTTTGACGAAAAGGCGACATTGCTTCGTGTCAGTACGATATTCGTATGTTGGTCGCGTGTAGCGAGGCTACGACGCGGCGTTTCCGCGAAGTCATCGTTCGGCGCAACGCCGAGCGAGGCGTGCAATTTTCGTTCACCTAGCGATTGTTGCAAAATTGCTCGAACGTTCTGGATTCCCGTTTACTTCGGAGTAAGCCAACGTGGCTAACGAGTTCTTGGTTGTCTCGCGAATCAACCGTAACCATCGTGTTCAAGCGAACGATGATACCGAGCAGCCAACTGGCGATGAGTTTCGCAACTTCGCCGGTTATCCGGCGGAAACGAAGGACTGCGACACGGTTGCGCTCTTGCGACACGTCGCTCGACCGACGAGCGCTCGTTTAACCGTTCGAGTGGTTCAGCTGCGTTGGCCTCTGTTTGACACGCGCGAAGAATTCCAAGATCGCCCGTCGGAGAGGTTCACCCTGTTTTACACGCACCAACGATTTCTAGCGTCGAGTTTCTTCGTTCTATGTCGCGGGGGAAAGGCGAGAACGAGCTGACGCGTAATTTCCGCGGCGGACACCGGTGTCCGCCGAGATGGAAATTCGTCTTACGCGATATTCGCGTTCGAATCTCCATATTTTATAATTCTTTGAGTGTCGATCGAGGCGATAATGCTCTATAGATTATTACTCGATCTTGTAAGAGAGAGAAAAATTGTAGATTTGTTGTGAAATGTTCTGCTGACAACGCGTCGGAAATTCTTAATAAAACGTTCGTACAAGCGACGTCCACGCGAAAAATTGAGAGAAAAATTTTTGGTAAAACGAAGTGCGTACGCATCGCGTGCACGCTTTTTTCCCCGTTCCATCGAAACAGTTTGGAACTACGATTCCTCTAAAGTTCTCCCGTTGAATCTCACGGGAGACTCGGGATAAAATTTATCGCGTACGTCGAATGAAGGCGTAACGTGGCCACGACTCTAGAAGACTCGACGTAATTCGATGTCCGTCGCACTGCGGAATTCGACCTCTCGTATTTACGGTTGCGCGAAATTGTTCGGAAATCCCGAGTTTTGAAAGAGCGAAGGATGGCGGAGCGACGAAGGACGAGTCCATTTTCGAGAAAACCTCTTGACTAGTTTCCAAAATGCGCGTATCACCGGAGTGCTTTCGATATTTCGATATAAAGAGCAAACAGCTCCGCGCTCGAGGAGGTGGGAGGTTTCTCCCTCGATATCACTTCGACCTGAAATACGGAAAACATTGAAGCGAAATCGCGGAAACAGGAGCGACGCAAAGTCCATTAAAATGGTATTTGTGAAATACCCCGTTAATCCTATCACGATCAGAATTACAACGAACTTGCAGTCTGTCACGCTTAAAAAAAGTTAAAAACCAGAGACGAACTATAAAAAAGAATGATCGACAAAGATACCGCGAAATATCGCAATAACAACAAGACGCAATAACGGACAAGTCTTGAACGCAAGGGATTTCTCATTTCCGGAGAGAAACGAACACGTACAAATCTTTTCTCGGTATCTTAAAGAATATTCCTCAAAGGCTAGCAATAAAAATTGCAGAAGATAACCTAGAAAAGTACTCGTGAGATAAGGAAACGTGTATTCTCGCCCTGGCACGACGAATCGTAAACGTGACGACTTCGACGATTCGAACGAATTTATCCATCCGTCTGCCCGTTTCTTCGTCCAAAGTGGAGTATCCGCGTGGAATCTAGAAAGCGAACTGACAAAATAAGGTCTCCGCGATAATGGAATTTCGTGGTCAGTGTTCGAGTGTTTTGTGTGCCCAGACCGAACGACGACCAGGCTTTTTCTCTATTTTCAAATACTCTGCGGCGCTCCTGCGAACCTCGAACGATGCGTGAGATGAAAGATAACAGAGAGAACGTATTGGAAGAGCCACCATCGTTGAAAAACACTGGCGTTGTCAAGATTCGTGGTACGACGCCAAATAGAAAGCCTTGATTAGGATCTACGAACAGGTCGTAATTATCGTGGATTAATTTAGGGCGACCGGTGTTACGTAAATCGATGATCGTCGATAAGGATACGAACGTAATTTCGTACAGCTCGCGTGGTTACCCCGAGATCGATCGATCGTGTTCCTCGTGGACGACATACTCTCCTGAATATTCTTGAAACCCGATGAATTTCTAGGTAACTACGAATATTGCACCGAGCATCGTTCAATTCTTAAATAAAGACAAAGATACAATCAAACTGGAGAATTTCGCGTATTCGTATCTTCAAAGCAGCAACGATAATAATTCTAATGTAAAAACGACCGCGCGAACAACGTTAGAATGGCTTCAAATCGTTAAAATTACTCGTCGCGACGATCGTAAAACACGTACGTAATCGCAATAGACGCCAGGCACGATAAGTCCGAGATCAAACGCAGTCTCTGCCTTGCGCATCGTAGGAGATGCAACGCGCATATCCGGCATCTTTCTCAATTTCGATCGAATTGGATAGCGTTATCTGCTCTTTGTGTTCGATTCATAGCGTTCAACGTCGGCCAATGCTGATGATATCATCAGAATAGATAAGAAGGCCTAATCGTGCCGTGACACACGTTTTTTTTTTTATCTTTTCTCCGTCTCTAAAAAAAGTACGAGCACCGTGTAATCGTGTCGAACGATCGATACGATCGCGTGCAACAATTTTTGCATTTTCCTCCGAGCGAATTTTTCTGCGCGGACGCATAGATGCGATCAACGAAATGAAAGTTCGATCCTTTCTCTAATTTTTGTCTTTCTTAGAAAGTTTCTAAGGTACAAGCACGCGCGTAGATTCGTCGATTTCGTTCCACGCGAACGAAGATCGGCCGATAAAAGGCCAACCAGCATGGACCACTTCGATAGGACGGACGCGACATTGATTTTCTAGTTCTAGGACGAATTGATTTTCTAGTTCAAAGATTTCATCTCCGTATTTGCAGAGAAGCGTTTTGCCTCGTTGGCAAAATCACAAGCTAATCGTCAGTCGGACAAATCACTCGCAAAATCGCAGGTACACATAGTCGAACGATCTCTACGCAGTGCGTGCGTTCCAGAAGTGTTGACGATGCAAAGATTTGCCTGTGGCAAATATCGTTGCATCGGGAACGCGACACGTGTTTCTAAATCCTCCGCGACTTGCTGGCTATCGTCGACGAACGATCGGAGAATCGAACATAAACCGCGAAGAAAATTTACGTTACGGGGTGCGCACAGACAGGAGGGACACCAGAGGCACGAAAATGTTTTCCGTGCAATCGCAACTCGCATCTCAGGCAGGAGCGACACTCTTCTAGCTTAAATTTTCTTATCTACGAAATACGTTTCACTCGACTCTATCGCCTGGAAAAAAATTTGCTCGTTACGGTCACGAGATTACAGCGGTCCCGGATTAACTAAGCGACGTCCGAAAAAGCAACAAACTCGTAGAGTTGATATTAGATTTTAAAAGCAGTTCCTCCGTTCAATTTTTATTCATTATGAACATGCAGAACAGCGAGGAAAGGAATAGATTAGAAAAAGCTCTTTGAGATCCGTGCAACACGAAAGGCGTGTATTTCGAATCTGAACACTTCTAAAATAATTTGATACCAAAATGGACAAGGAAATAAAATTTTAATCAAAATTTATAGTTAATTCAGATTAGAGTCAACAGACTTGAAAAATGACAAACCATCGAGTCAAATATTTTATATTTTATGAACTTTTCCAAAAGTTTCTAATACATCGTAGTCGCCTTCGACGAACACGAAAGAATCGTCGAGTCTATCTCGAGACAAAGACTAACAGTATTCGCGCGTTCCTAAGAATTCCACTTTCTCGTTTCCCACGATAATGCATTCCCTCGATACCGACACTTCGATATATTCAAAAGCAAGGACGAGCAACACGTCAAACGTCCCTTTTTCTTTGTCTTCTTCCATGCGCTATTCGATTAAATTCTTTTCTTCGATTCGAAGAAACGTCGTACGTCCCTTTTCGCCCTGACCTTAATTTCATTCGACGTCCTCAATTCCGCTTAAAGTGCTCCGAATCAATCGAATGAATCATCTAGTACCGAATTTTCGTACGGATAAAGAAGTTAGAAGAACGACAAGGGAAAAAAGGAGAAAAGAAAACGCTTGAAGTGTCGCTTTCACATTAACAGAAGTCTTTGAGAGTCTTTTTGCAGACCTTTCATCCGTCACATCCTTCCCTCGTCTTTTTGTCACCGATCAAGTGCGCGTACCTCCGGCGGTTTGGGTTTAGGAAAAAGCCACACCGGATTCTTTACTCTTTTCTTATTCTTCGTCATCGTCGTCGTCGTCGTCGCCTCTTTGAGAGGTTTCATAGAACGCGTCAATATTAACCCTTTTAGTGCCAGACGACGATATATCATAAAATGTAAAGTTTCGAGAATTGCTAAGGACGATATATCTCGTTCGAGATGCAACTACCTTTCATTTTATTTTTGTTATTAAAAAACACTTATATGAACAAAGAGTGACATCTGACAACTGAAATTTCACGGTTAATGTTTCTACTTCAAGATGACAAAAAATATGTATCGTTGCCGACAACACAAGTAGCCGTAGATATTAAAACGAAAACTGCGTTTTCACTGCGTCTAAAGAGTTTATGCGTCTCATATTTCTCGCATAGGTAATAGTTTTTTTCTGGCACTAAAAGGGTTAAGCGCGACCTTCGAGAAAAAACTTAACGCTACGCCATGTCGATCGGTTATCTACTACTACCTTCGCACGTCGTTTTTAGATGAAGAAATACGCTGTCATTTTTTTATAAAACGAAATTTTCATAAGCTCTTAGAAAAAACAAAAACCTCCGCTTTACATCGCTTAACCACTTGCAGTGGCAAAAAATTCACCGACGCGTGTACCAGAACGATCCAGTCACGGTGTTCGATGCCTCGGAGAAATCGAAAAAAGATTTATATTTTCTAAACTAATTTATTTTCAACCTCGGACTTTTTATAGTTTTTCGAAGGGAATATAGAGCATCGATCGATTATAAAATTGTTGTTTCTATAACAATCGCATTACGACGTACATACCACGTCGTTGGCGATTTTGTGACAAAAGCATTATTCTTCGGTTTAATTTCTTCGTTACGCGAGTTTGTCAAAAATATTTGTCATCAAATGAAAGCACTATCAGAAATGAAGTACACGATTTCGTACTCCGTCGATCGAGATCCGTACCAAGTTGTATTTCGAAAACGAGTTCTTATCGCGGACCAAAATCGAAGGAGTGCGGCAAGGAGGCGAGGAGAACCATACGACATCCGAACGAAAAACCAACTGGATTCGAGGAGATAGCATCTTCCACTTGCCGGAATACGAAGGCCAAGGAGGAGATACGCACGACACGACTCCCCAAGAACAAACGTAACGAAACGAGGGCACACGAAAGGTATTGATCGTTCGTTAGTGACTGGTAAACCTCCGCCTCTTCGGTCGCCTCCTCAACCTCCTCATCTTGCGATTCCAACGAACTACCGATCTCTGATAGACGAATGGAGGATTGCCACCACACGACGATCGATGGATGACGATAGGAACCAGCACGCAAACAACTTCGTCTAATGATTGAGAGTTTCGTGCTAAGGTCGGAGCAGATGTTACTATCAACCGTATAATTTGTCGTATCTATTTCAGTTGGTGTAAAATAATGGAATAAATTAAATCGTTTCCACGTAGAAAATTAGAAACGATCGAAAACTCATTAGGATGATGCTAATGACCGAAGAGTTCAACAACCACCAAAAATCTGTCAAAAGGAATAACAAGAGGCTAGCGACCATCGTTTGACTGGTCACACGATAGAGACCAGGAAGAGATCGATGTCGAGAATAATTATCGAGAACGCCTAAGCTTTGATAAATTTCCTCCAACGAGTCGTTCCTAAGCGAACGTTCAAAATCCAAGAAAATCTGGTTGTTACTTTTCTTCGTTTGATGCGCGTTTCTAAGAGAAGCGAATATCGCTTGAAAGGACGCTGGAGAAAATCGAATGCGTTCGTATGAGAGTCTTTGCACGCGTGACATGCTTCTTCCCCCTGGCCAACTCCTCGTACGGCAGAGCCATCGTCTCTAGACTACACGTCGTAAGGAAGAAAAGGACACTACAAGTTTCCAGCGCGCCTTCGTGATCGTCGCTAGCACTAATGTCAGAAATCAAATGTCAGTGACATTATCGAGATGGAGAAATCGAACGTGAGATATTATCGATTCTTCCATCGAAGGCTATTGTACGAAGCTTCTTGGAATCCTGTCGACTCGCCTCCTCTTGGTGCAACTCTCTTCTCACGTATATTCGAACCGACCATCTTAACGAGTAATCTTTAACGCATGGTCGCATCGAAGAGACAGCGAACTTCGAAGTCTTTTCGATCGGCAGAAATAATTACACAAATATATCCTTACGTGTATCGACTCGTCGATAATTTGCCAGCGATATTCGATGTTTTTTAATTAATCGAGGAACGCATTTGAACCGCGTCGCAATGCAGTGGAAAAAGAAGCTAAACGAATATCGAATGAACTCGTGAATTTTACGTCGTGAGAAGAATAATTGGTACTTGTTCTTCGTTCCATGTAGCTTATCTACTCTCTTAGCTTGCGATCTACGTAGCACGACCTATCTATCTGGGTGGGTTGGATCGAGGACACGCAAGATCGTCGGACATCCACGACAAACGCCGCAGGTTCTTCCATCGCACGTGTCTGCCACCCGCACGGAACTCTGAACCCCGTTAAATCGATTACCACTGGAAGGCATTCCCGTAAATCTAATAACAATCTCTGCCACCTCGCGTAATCAAATTCCGATGAACCTCGCGTCTGAACTTATAATCGCTTACCGTGTCGAAGTCCACGATCGACGCGCGCTGTGATCTCCATTCGAAACGGGATCCAATTTTATTCGTAGAATCTGGGGGTTTCGATAGCAATTGGTATAACTCGAATGGAAAGCGAAGAACCAACGAAAATTCCATTCTGGCCGTCTTTCGAGATCGTGAGCGGACTGTTTTCATGATCATGATGATGCCCTTACACTAGCCCTAACCTAAAAATTACACGATACTGGAAGAATAGACGAATCAGGTTCACATTTTGCGCGTAAACGAATACCCAATAACGTTTCATCGTATTGGAGGAGGTGGAGGAGAAAAAATCATGGTAGGAAAGTCAGAAGGACTTTTTGTAGTCGTTCGACGCATGGTCGTATCGGACGATACGTCGTGCGTTTTCATCCTTGAAAAACATCACAACAGCGTCATTGTGTAGCGAACGCATACGCGCGATTTCGATCTACTCGGCTCTCTTTTTCTCTTTGTCTCTTACGCTCTTCGGTCGATCCCTAGCCATTATTACGACGCGACGAAGTCGCCTTCGGTGACGTGGGCGCGGTTAAATTATGTCAGGTTGATTGACTTCATTATCATCGAAATTGGGACCGAATTACGGTCACGTTCCTCCTCTCGACTAACTGCTACAACCACTATCGCTAGCTACCACCGCTATACTAAACTACCACTACTAATACTAGCATCACTGTCGCTATGGTGATAGACAGAGAGCTTCACAGTGACACCTGGGACCCTCGAAATTGGTGGTGACGTGTCACGCGTGGGCACGAGAAGCACCCTAATGACACCTTGACAACGAGAAGAAAAGGATCCTCGCGTCACCATTCAATCCCACCTTACATTTCTTCGACTTTAGAGCGTAGGATCGTCCTGTTACGTAATACACGACCGAATCACGCAAGTTGGAGCCGTTCTGGGCGCGTGTAAAGAGTTCTGAATATGTATGATCGCAAGGGTTTAGTTAGCGTATATGCGATGTACACTTGACAAAGGAAACGGTTGAAATTCTCTCTTGGGCATTACACCCTGTAACGCGTCTGGCGCTCGCAATGTATCCACGTCACGTTTATCGAATTTAGGCACGTATATCGTTCAGATAGAGCAAGGGTCAAAATTAACAGGCTCTTGGTTAGACTCGAGACGAACTTTCGTCCAATCTTCTTTCAGTTTTAGATCCTTCGAGACTCGGTCAGATTTTTCGATCGAAAATGTCGCTTTTTAAGACAAATATCGTAGTTTCCCCGAACATGTTACGTAACATTGTATTACGTAATCGCATTGTAATCGACGAGAAATACATAGCAACAAATCGTAAAGAATGATTTACCTTCTTGAATATTCGGGTAGTTAAAAACCATCTCAATCGTAGTAGGAATACAACGATCATGCATGTTTTAAGATTTGCCTCGAAGATGCGATACTCACCTGAAACAAAGAAAAAATATGATTAATCACCCGCTTTCCCTTTTCATTCGCTGGTTTCTTTACGCCTCGCGCGATACAGACGGAAAGCTCTATACAAGTAAAAATAACGACGATATTGATCTTGAACTTGGAAAAGGTGATAAGAATTATTCAGCATCGCTGAAATCACGTCAATCACCTCATGAATAATAATTGCACTATGAGCGATCGTATTACCAACGGTCACGGGATACGACTCAAGATCCAAAGATCTATCGATCGATCAATCAATTGAAACATACGTTGCACGCAAATGCGCTAAAGAGAACTAGAGCGGAAAAAACTAAGAACAAATCGATGACAGTTCTTTTCTCTCTCGCGCTTTCGATGGTGCTGAAGTCAACCCGAGGTTCGAGAAAATCTGCGATCTTTGATCGTTCATTTTTGTCAAATTTTCAAAGTCTCTCCTAAAGCAATCGAGCGATGAATTGCTCTAGATCCAGGAGCTAGCTAATCAACTTCCAAAGAATTCTCAACACAATTAACAAGTTCTTCCTCCTATGTATCTTCGAAAGCTCGTCTAAACAAATGAATTTTTTGTTCGGTCTACTACTTCATCCTACTTCCGTTCTTCTCGCGTTACATTCGTGACGAATCATTCAAAAATGTATTCGCAGTGCGGAGCAAGAGGAAGAAGATATCCGCATCAGAGAGCTGCTAGAGTCCGCACGATCAACGAGATTGCAACGCACATAGGTAATTTTGCGTAACAGCTCGCACCACGATGACGACTAGAATATGAAATTAACAGAGAACTGCTGCGCCCACGTGGAATCGTGATTAGCGGGCATAGTTAATTAGAAACGATAACTTCGTCGGTGGCGTTACACGTTCGACCTCTTACTCAAGAAACGCGTCGCTCCAATTCTGCTCCAGAACGAAGGCTACGAGGTTTTGCAGACCTTTCTCGCATCGATGTGTTCCCGATTGTCCTCGAACTTCGCGTAAGATAGGGCAAAATTTCAGCGTCGAAATGATTGTCGAAAAAATCATCGAATATTTCCAAACAGTGAGAAATTACGACTACGACGTACATCTACAAAAGTAACTATGGATTAACGTTAAATCACGATTGAAATTTCTCGAATCTTTCGAGGAAAGGATCGATACGCAGATAAGTTATCGTGACGCAACACGCCAGAACGAAGCTTCAGCATGCGTTTTTAACGCGAGATGGTTATTATCGGTTCTCCTACCGACAACAGATTGAAACTTTCAATGGCCCCTTGACTTCCTCGACGTAATAACTTTCGAACTTCTCGATCTAACCGGGTAACCTGGAGGTTACCCCATCGAGGAAAGCCTGACAAGTTCGCCCTTTCTTCGACTCGAACCTAAAGGAGAACCATTAAAAGTTCATCGTTAAAATCATGAGATTGTAAAATTACGATTCGATCCTTTCCTCCGGTCACGCGAACCTGGAAATTCATTTACTTCGTAAAACAGCGTGAACCTCGTGGGTTGGAGACCATACAGTCCTACGGACATTTTTCAGGATAGTAACGAGCGGTGCGCGTAGCATCTATGTGGCAACGTTTCTCGGGAGTTTATCGCACGTCAAACTTACACTGGTCTGAAATTAATACCAAATTAATACCTGGTCAGAAAGTAGAAAATAAGGCAAGAAAAATTCTGATAAAAATTATTTCTTCTTGCTCGATGGATGTGAAATCAGTGTGCAAAGAAGAAACCGTCTTGATAAACGAGTTCACAGTTACTTGTCTATTTCTTCGTTTGCTCGAAATAGAAACGGCTAATCGGCGTTCGTGATAAAAAAATTGATCAATTTTAGAAAACTATTTAGCAAATAATAAAATTTAGCAAACGTAAAAAAATCGGGCGATAAATTGGTGGAAATACTTAGTCGCAATTCGCAAATTTCCGATCGACCGTGTCAAGATCAATGACGCCGCTCAAAAAAGAAACAACCGTCGATAATTAGGATAATTTCGGTTCTAAGCAAGTAAGGTGAGGAAGTCGAGCATTCAGATTTAATAAAATTTGTCTCTGTGAAGGAACTTGCGTCGTAATTAAGAGGTCGTACCGCGAGAGTGAACGAATTAACACGGATTTACGCCTAGCAGAGGTAAAACGAACGCGATATCCATGGAACGTATAACCAAAGCAACTCGAGCATTACCGCCGGAGCAACGGAGTTCTTAATTAGCAAGATAAGAAGGTGCGTTTAGAATCGGAAATGGAACAATGAATAACGCAGATACCGAAATTCTCCTGTCAAACCGAATTCCGTCATCAACTTTAGGCCATCTAAATTCTACAAAACTGACGTACAATCGCGCGAACATTAGAAAGTATTTGCGCGTATCGCGTCGCACGTGTAAATAAGAGACTAGACAAATCCGTTGCAATCGGAGCGACCACCCCTTGCCCTAATTAACTCGAAATTCAATAATTCAATATAGAAATTCGTAGACGAACTTATCTCGGAAGGATGCAATCAATTTGATTCAATGAACATCCGAAGAATATTCGAATATCGTCGGTGAAAATGACGATCGAAAAGGAAAAAAACAACGAAGATCGAAATGCTAAAATTTCTTTTCTACCTTCTTTTCGTTCACCGTTCTTGCAAATGCATACTTTATCGTGCTCGTAAAGCGTGTCGTTAAAAATTCACTTCGCAATTTCGAGATCGTTTTTACATAACGACACGTACGTGTATGGGACTACGTGTGTGCGTTATCCATCGCACGAGGTAATTCGCGTGACTTTTAAATGACTCGTACGACGGTCAACGTAACGCGTCGTCGAGCGCTACGTGGTACGTGCACGTAGACACGGGGACACGCGAGATGTGTCGCGAATCCAGTAGAGATACGCGCGACTAACGATCCGCGTTTCATCGTTTTTCGATCGACGTTGGCGCCTCTGGTGCCGTCGAAAATCGTCGACGACGCGAAGCGTAAAAAATTGCTCTTTCGGAACGATTGTTCGTTTCACCAAGAGAACACGATGGCATGGAGAAGGGGTTAATGAGAGGAGTACGGCAAAAAAAAAGAGAAGGAATTTTATTCGAAGCGTCGAAGAGTTTCCTGGCAACGAAAGACCGCTGCGCGGCTTCTCTTTCGTCTCCTCATCGCGTACCAACCGCGATTAAAATTCCTTTTCCCGTACGAACGAACTTTTCCAAGGGAGGAGAGGACGAAACGCACCGAGGGGAGGAACGAGAAGGAGCGAGAAGAGAAGAGAGGAGAGGAGATGAGAGGAGAGGAGACGCAGCATCGCGCGATAAAGAGTCAAGCGAAGAGCAGCGCCAGAGGAGGCGAGAATCCAACTGCAACCGAATGATCCTTTTTAATCGCACCGCCATGCGCGCCGCTTCTTCTCTTCCTTCGAAGAAATATCTCTTCGACGAAACCATAAATCTCTCGAAGCGTCGACGTCGTGACGGCATCGTATTTAAGGCGAAAGAAGTATTTAAAAAAAATAAAGTGAAAATAAAGTGAAAATAAAAGGAAAGCTGGGAGAGGAAGGAAGTGCGAGGGGAAAAAAGTGAAAAACAAAGGAAGGAAGAAAGAAAGAAAGGATGGATGTGGAAAGAACGTACCAGAAAGAAGTGAAAATACGCGTTCGAAGGATAACGCGCGCGTCACGTTCAATTACGAAGACGGCTCGTACTATTACAAATTAAGCATCTGCGCGCAAATCATAATAACGCCACGAATTCGCCGGTTGATAAATATCATGCTCGACGATCTCTCTCTCCCGCTCTCCTCCTCCTCTTCCACCTCTTTATCCGTCTCTTCTATGCGCAACACGATGATGAATCTCTGCGCCTCGATTCCACGATTCTTCGAACGAGCACCGTTGCTCGTTAATTGCAATTACCTAGGGGGGGGTCTTTGTACTCTATTAAGAGATAATAACGAATATAGTATAATGACGGCAATAAAAAGAATTAAATCTAGAAAGAATTCAAAAACAGGGGAAAAAATGGTGGATTCTCTATCGCATAATTCGTGCGGAATGGTATTTTTTGGTACACCGTGGCTACGAAATACGAGTTGAATCCATCGTCGAGAAAAACGAGAATGACGAGAGGTTTCATATGGCAGAATTTTTTATTCGTTCGACGCGCTTTTTCTCTTATTTCTTGTGTTATCGTTACGATTTCTTCGACTGCCGTGCCGTTATTTGTTCGCACTCGCGCGACTCGACAGGCTCGTTTCATTTACGAACAAAGTGTTTCCTCTGCACGATTTTTAACTTGTTTATTATTTTTGGACGTTTTTAAATATTCACAAGCTCCGATAATGTGTGCGTGTATGTGTGTATATATATATACATCGTCTATAATCACGACTTATCGATAAAAATAATATCAATACGATCGGATTCGTCGCGTAACTTTGCATCGAGTCCTCAAGACTATTTCCGGTCATTACGAGATAAATTGTCAGTCTAAACCGAACGAAGCGATTCTCTTATTTTCGTGCGCAACAAAGCAACAATTTTTGCCACGTATACCTTTGGAGAATTGTCAGTTCGTTAAATAAGTCAATATCTTCTGCGCGATAAGAGATATATGGAAATAGAAACGCGTTGAACGTTCAAAGCAGTCGCAAAAAATATCGACGAGCGATCTTCGTGTAGCGTCGGGCACTTTGCCGCTCGTAACGTCACGGTTGAAGTTAGCGCGCACTTTCGACGTAAAAAGAACAAGAAAGCGCATTTTTCGCGGTGGAAACGAAGTCGAGTAGAGTCGTGCCAAGCGTCACTCGAACTGCGGCCATAGAAATTGCTAGAATCTTAGTTCCCGAGTGAGAAAAGCACGTGGGCGAAGTCTCGTCCGAGAGGAAACCGCCGAGTGGGTCAATGCGAAATTTTAAGCGAACTTCCTCGAGACGATGCCAATAGCAGAGATGTCGCGAATCTTGCAATTTCATCGTAGGTGAAATACGGAGTTAAGAGGAGTTTGAAGACACCGCTTGGAAAGAATCGTCAATCACAGTCGATCGATGATCTGCCAGAAAAAAAGATCCAAGTAACGTCATGGATTAAACGAAACATGGTACATGTATTCGAATGGCTTGGGTAATGAAAACACCAATCTCAATTCGTAGAGACAATTACGTTATCTTTAAACCAACCTAACATTTTCCATGACTTCTTAATC
>JAITYT010000668.1:1552849-1565560 GCA_025433975.1 Liostenogaster flavolineata | reverse complement strand
TCTCTCTCTCTCTCTCTTTCCATTAGGAGAAACAATCGAGAGAGACCTCGTCAGAACCAAGGAACCTGAAGTCCAAAAATCACGGCTGTTTAAAGATTGATAGAATCGACGAATCGTCGAAACTGGGACGCTTTAGGAAGAAATCTCAGGACGTTCCACTTACGACGTTTCGTCCTTTCGCGACGTCGGAATGGTTGAGAGAGCGAGAGACGCATGTCGAATCTCGAAATCAGTCTCGTTTGTTAAGTTCGATCCGTGATGGTCGGAGGACGTCTCCCCAAGTTCGAATCTTCTCATTGTCCCATTTCTCTACCCTCGCACACCTACCCAAGCTGCTAGTAGCTCCTAGCCCAGGAAAGGCTAAGCTTTTGCATACCATGCGCCAATTTTTTGACGAACCAATTCGAAGGCGCCATATAACTCGAGCACTTTTAAAACTTTACGTTCATGGTTAGCAATTGGTAAATAGAGATAGGGATAGAATCTGCTTCGCTTAAGAGAGATAAAGGAATAACTTAATCATTTACGCTACTTTAACGAAGCACTGATCTATAATAGTCAGGAATGATCACTCAGAACTGACCAAAGCGTCATTTACGATCGCTCAATGCGCCACGTTTGGCGCATGCACCACAGTTTGACCACTCCTGCCCTAGCCCCTACCCTCTTCCTCGTTTCATTCCGTCATCAGCACACGCTGTTGGGTAAGGAGCTCCTCGCCTGGGAGAAGTGCTTCTTGTCCGAGAGAAGCAACGTCCTTGCATCTCTCTACCGTTTTACGAGCTGGCAGAAGTCGGCGTCCGACTTGAAAAATAAAAGCTGCCGGTGGTACAATTAGGAGGCCGAGAGCAGAAGGAAGCCGAAGAAAGAAGTAGGAGAAGAAAGAGTAGCGGAGGGACAAACACCATCGATCCGTTCTTCCGAGAAAAATCGAGGGAACGAAACTACTCGCCTACTCCTCTCCAACCGAGGAACTTCACGAGTAAACGAGAGCGCGAAACTTATCGAACGATTTTCCAATCGCTCGAACTCGCTTTTCCATCGAAGCACCGCGACGACAGGCTTAACTCGAGCGTTTGGTTGGAATTCGAATCGATGCTTCGCAAGAGGAGGTCATCGAGGAGCCTCGTGTCCTTTTACTTTCGCTTCGACGGGAGCCGATCGACCCCGAATCGCGAGTCATCGCGACTTTTGCGCATTGGAAAAAATTCTCGCCGCGTTCTTCTTCGCTCCTCGCCTCTTCATCGCGCCTATTTTTACGCGGCGAAAAGCAAGGCGATGATATTTGCTAGACATCATCGAGTCCAACGAGGCGATATCACATTCGAAGCGCGTCCAGGCCAAGAAGACGACGCTTCACAAGTTGATGGCAGAAGCGGAGAAGCGCGAGGCGATCGCACGAAGCTGCAGTCGCGCTCCACGTCGAAGGAGGCGCGCGTTGCTGGCTACTCGCTTTCTAAATTCTTTCTCGATATAATGGAATCCGACGCGTTAACCGCGCCGGAGGCAATAAAATGTTAGTCGCGATAATTGGACTTACGTTTGTTCCAGATCGCCGCGCATAAAAGCGCTTAATTGGCGTTGATCTTATTGTTTCGTGCCGCGTTCTAACGGTAAAGCTTCCACGCGAGAGTAACCGGCGCGCCGTGCGCGACAGTGTCGAGATGTCCGATAGCCAAATATAGGAAAAAAAGAAAAAATAATCGATTTACCAAAATCGAATAATTAAAAAAAATTCCTCGACATCGTTTACGCCGTCGAATCGAAAAGCAAAGCGCGGAAAGCGTGGAAAACGAATTACTTTAACGCGAGGACGTTAAAAACGTTACGTTTGTAGAAAACGGCATTCGCTTCGTGCCGACGAGTCGTTTTTAAGAGATTAACAGTTGCCAGTTCCACTTAGAAGCGTTAATTAAGTGAAAACGTTGATAAAAACGAGAAAAGACGAGGCAACGGAATTGCTTGGACAGCGAACGAATTACGGAGGCGCAACAACCACGATCGCAACATTATTTGTATTAAACGTTATATTTAGAGACGCGTAACTCGTTTCCCGGAGGGATTCGGCCGACAGAACGACGACCGAATAAAAAAAGGGAGAGCTTTGCAAGCTCGAACACGGCGGAACGATCGGGGGATCCCTGAACCCGCTGACGAAACTCCCGCGTCGATTTTGACTGGCTCACCGGGAGGGAAAAGCGCATACCATCGACACGCGCGTAGGAGGCACGTATCCACGTACACGCGGACACCTGCTTTTTATTCGCTCTTTCGCTTCTCGTTTGAAACACCTACTCCTTCTCCTCTCCTCTCGTCTACATCGTCATCAACGCAGCACCGGTTACCCCATCAGCATCGGCACAGCGGCAGTTCTTTCTTCGAAGCGTCGCATCGCTTTTATACGAGCGACGACGGGAACACGCTGCTTCTCTAAAGTGCAAACGCGAGTAATGCCTTTTTCGAACGAGTAAGGAAATAAAATGAAAAACGGAGAAAGTAAGAGAGAGAAACTTGCGGATAAATATCCTCTTTCACGCGGTGGCGCCTGTCGTCCGTTGAAACACGGTCGACAGAGCCGTTGAATTATCGAGGCGGTTACTTGTTTCCTAATAAGCAACGGTTTCGCGCTTCGTAAAACACGACGAATAATCACGAGCGGCCTGAGATCGGACGCGTGCCTGCCACGAGTCAGTCGCGAGGAAGGAAGGAAGGAAGACTGCGACTGTGCACAACTAACGACGTGCCCTTGACAATTGCCATTGGCTTCGGATTTTCATTCTGATATTCTAGAAACAATGATCAAAGGGGGAAGGGAAGAGATCGGGGTTAGAATAAACACATTCTGTACGAATTTCTCCTAGAGTTTCTCGTCCGACGTGAAATTTCTAATCGTGTTGTAACGACGAATTTCCACCTCGAACTCGAGCGTTTCGTCCTCGCGTTACGTTTGCGAAAGTTCCCTTTCGAGTTGCGAGTAGACCACCCGATCTCTATTCCGATGTACTCTGAATGCGTGAAGCTTTTAAGGGACAAGTCGTCAAGGGACTTATTTTTAGTCGCAAGGCGTCGACAGCGAACGAGTCGCCGTTCGTTCGTGGCTTTGCCAACGAAGACATTAGAAAAAAGATAAAAGAGCAAGGGAGAGAGAGCTAAAAATGAAAGATACATTTTCGGTGATTCTCCAGCCTCGACGGAGGCGGGGGAAAAGACGGTGATATCGTCGTCAACTACAAAGGGCCAAGAGAGCAAGGGTGCCTTTATTCATACCGCGGCCAACTGTTGGGTTCAAACGAAACGCGTGGATTCTCCTTCCTTCCGTCCTCCCACTTCAGCTCCCCTCTGTTCGATACTTTTATCGTGACAAAATCGTTTCGTTCGCGTGATGTTCACGTTTCATACGTAAAATCGAGAACAAAGAGATCCTCTCTCTTCGTCGAAGACTGCTTGGCTTCAAACACGTCACGAAAGGTAATTTCTCTTTGCCTCCTCTTTTTTATCATTTTATCTTCGTCTTTAACTCTATCGTGTATCCAACCAATCAGAACGCAGCAAGAACTTTGACAGTTTCCCTTTGATCGGACCATTCGGTTAATTCGTTCTCTCGATCGAAAGTTGCCAGGTTCCTTTCAATTAAATTGTTAAGCCTGCTACGCTTTATTCATCCACTCACCGTCTGTATCGAACCAACATTGCCAAACATGCCAGTGAATAATTCGAGAGAAATTTCGAAGTCAGAGGATACGAAACGAGGTTGAAATTGTATTGATCTTAACAGAGTTTTCGAGAACTTCCTTTCGAGTGTTATCCTCGAGAATCTTTCCGAGTTCCCGCTTGATTTCGGTTTTAAACGATTCGTAAAATAATAATAGAGTGATTGGCAGCTCGCAAATCTAATTTAGCCAGTTTATAATTATTTCCTCGAGCGAGTTAGCAAAGAATTACTCATAGTCCCTTTCTAACTTTCTTCGAAGCTCTACGCACACCGACGTACGAATAATCGCTTTACCCTTTTATCCAAATATAATTACATCGATCAAAAAATCGATTTACCCAGCACCCTCCATCCTCCCTTCTTGCCTAACACCAGATTCTCAAAAGCTTCCTTAATGTCCTACCACTCAATCAAGGTTCTCAACGCCGCTGGTACGCGGAATTAGTCGAGTTAGGCATCGATTATAGAACACCGAAGTGCCTTGAGGTAAAAAAGCAAGACAACGTTAACAACAACCTTAACAAAAGATGTACAAAGCAAATACAACGAAGGGAAGAGGATCGCAACAACTCGAATACAGTCAAGTCTAGTGAAGGAAAAAACTCACATAGCCAGACGTTGCCGCGTGGCGCGGTGCGCAGGAGATTCAGGTGCAGATTGAAGTCGAGACCAGCCAGATCCTGCCGCAAGTGGCTGCTGTCCATGACGAGCGCCCTTTCTGGCAAGAGGAAGAGATGATCGCTACCCTCGGCCGGGCCCAGAGTGCGTGGCGACTGCTGGGCCGCGCCGAGACTGCCCAGCGGACCCGAACGGGCCGTCAACATTCTCCTAATCGCGGCGCCTTGCTCTCGAAGACGACTTTCCTCCTCCTGCCGCCTCTGATCCTCGTAGTTATAGTTTTCGTTCTCGTAGTTGTAATTATCGTCGTTGATGACGTCGTCGTCGTATCGCTCGACGACGAGAAAAGTCGCGTTGTCGCGCGAAGGCGCATCCTCCGTCTGCGTGGGGCCCGACACGCTGCTGCCGGCTTTTTCAACTGCAACTCGATGATGACGCGGAACGATTCTCCTCCTCGTCGCCACTGTATTCTCTTTCCTTATCTTTTCGCTATTTTAGACTTAATTTCAATAATTTTAAGTCAACGCGACACCCATTCGTCACCACACGATGTGTTTTTACTTCTTAGACCAAACCGATGTCAGCTACTTTGTTTGATTGTAACAAAGTCAAAAGATATCCTCTCTGTTTAATCTGGATGAGAGTCTTACCGTTATCGGTAGAACGACGATTCTCAACCGAAGAAACTGAAGAAGACGATGACGCGAGAACGATCAACGGTAAGATATCACGCCTGTACTCTTCGCGTAACCGGATATGCCGAGTTGGCACCACCGAATATCGAGTCAGAGGGCAGTCGGTATCACTAGAAAACGTGTACTGTTTCACGGACAGTGAAATAGACACCAGAGAAAAACTAAATACCACGAGTCAGTCGATCGATGACATCACTTTGTCCGCTCTCAAGATCGCACCAACACCTTAACAGTTCGCGAGTCGCACACAGGCGTAACGAAGGTTCGATCCAACTTGCCCTGCTGCTAGTCTTCCTTGGCTCTTCTTCAGCGACGTTTCCAAGTTCACCCTCGCTGTCTACTCCCAAAGAATCATCAGGAGCATTCGATCCTACGTGCTCTTGACGAAGTCAAACTTCACCGACGCTCGAAGCGCATCAGCAGCAGCAACGGAGCGCCACGTCGTCGTTCATCCACTAACGAGGCTTCGCTAAACGGCCGTGATTATTTCTAGGGGCGACGATAGCAGCAGTAGCAACAGTAGTAATAGCAGCGGCAACAACAGCTCTCCACCCTTATCGCAGGTCTCATTGCCCTTTGGGCACCCGCGACGCAATTCCTCCGAACCGGGCCAATCCCAACGGACGATCTCTTCGATAGACGTTGACTTCTGCTTCCTTTGTTCTCTATCTTCGTGGAAAACAAAAGGGTCAGGGAAACTTGGTCAGCTCGAGGGAGATCGACGTCACTAGGAAATGCCGCGTCGGAGACAAAGTACGACACTTTAGGATCAAGGAGAACTGGCCAGAGTTTGGGATCTCGAAATCGGTTGGGTTATCATCCTTCTTTCGTCGTCGTTCGCGAATCAACGTAACACGCGCGATCAGAAGAACGAAGAAGAACCGAAGAGCAGTTTGTTCTAGCGTTTACTTCTTCCTCGCTTGGAAGTGACCACCAATGGCCACCACCACCACCACCACCACCATTATCATCACCATCACCATCATCATCATCATCATCATCATCATCATCATCATCATTCGCGAGAAGGTGCGTCGTGATCGTCGCGCGCTCCGTCGTCTCGTATAATCTCTTATGAGTCACACTCGGTCAGTCAACTTTCGACGCACGAGCGAGCGAGGGCGACGCCGACGATGCGACGTCGGGGGTCCAACCAACCTCTTCTCCCAGCTCCTTAGCTCCTTCTCTCCTGATGCTCCCACCCTTCTTTCTCCTCGCGCGAACCTCACAAAACGACACGAATTGCCTCGATAGACGCGATCAAAGCGTCAACTTCCCCCCCGGGGACCCTCGTCGGGATTTAAGGTCGTAGAAAAAGTCCGACAAAAACAGTACTCGCGCCCGTTTTAATCCACCTCGCTGTCTTTGTCGTTTCTCTTTCTGTCACCCTCCCCCCAGCCGCCTCTTTCGAGCAAAATCGTCATCGGACGTTCGACAAAGAAAAACACAGTTTATACATCGATTATGGAGGATGCCGCGATCGAAGACAGTCCATAGATGGAAAAAAGATGACGCCATTTTCGATAGGAAACACGCGGAAGGAACGAAGAAAACGACGCGTAGACGTAAACGAAACTGACCTATATCGAAGCTACCGACGAAGACACCAACGATGGTAGTGGTGGTGGTGTAGTGTTTTGGTGGTGGTAGTGCGGTGACGTCCGTCCAATCAGATAGTTCGATGGTTGATAGGTTATGTCGCGTGAACATAGGAACGATCGGATTTCTTCCTCCTCTATGCCGACAGGCGCGTCACGAGCGATCGACGAGAATCAAAAGAAGGATAATTACCTTGATGCTGAGGATGACGTCGTCGATCTCATGCGGACGTACGAGCGATCGAGAGCGAGGAGGACGCGAAACAGCAGCTGTTCTAGAGCGCGTCAACGCACGGAGCGCAGAGCGCGTGACGATCCTCGTTGCGTGGCGGTCAGCGTTCGACTGAGTGGCTCGAGACGCGGCGGCGCTCGTGAGTGCTGCCGAGGGGTGACGGAAACGGCCGAAGGGAGCGACGAAAATGAGATCGGCCGACGAAGGACGGACGTACCTCGCGGGACGTACGTACGACGTATGTATGTGTGCGTTGGTCGTGTGTACGTACGCAGGTACGTAAAAAGAAGACGCGTACCAATGAACCTGCGTGCGTACCCGTGTATAACCGAGGAATAATGGTGGTGCTTAACAGGAAGCTTTTTCACCTTTCCAGTTCTCGAAGCGTCATTTTTCCGCTTTTACTCCTGGGATTTTCTGGGAGACAAAATTCGTAATAGACGAAGGTGCTTCTTGCGTCGAGCTTCGCGTTCGTGCTTCTTCGGTCTTCGATAAAAACGTAGAAGATGAACTGCGCGATCTTTCGAAACGAGGTGCGTTCTTACGCGCGTTTTGACTGTCCTGATTGGTCCCTTTGTTCGCATGGCGACCGGAACGATTTAAAATGACGCTTTTCTATCGTTTTCCTCGTCCGTCTTTCCTGCTTTTTCTCGTGGTAAGGAACGAAATTCGAAGATTAACGTGATTTTTGCTGCTGCTTTTATTTCTTCCCGATGGGGAGGGAGATCGTCCGAAGGAACGTGCGTTCTTACGCGCGTTTTGATTGGCCTGATTGGTCCCTTTGTTCGCATGGCGATCGGAACGATTTAAAATGACGCTTTTCTATCGTTTTCCTCGCCCGTCTTTCCTGCTTTTTCTCGTGGTAAGGAACGAAATTCGAAGATTAACGTGACTTTTGCTGCTGCTTTTATTTCTTCCCGATGGGGAGGGAGATCGCCCAAAGGAACGTGCGTTCCTCCGCGTAATTTCGGCGACGCTGATTGGTCCTTTTGTTCGCACGACCATCGAAATGGCGGAACATGGAACATCTTCGTACTCTTTATCGTGCTTCAAAGGCAAAGATAATTTTTGGCTGGAATATCCTGCGTCTTCGATGAAAATACAGAGGATGCGATCGTTCGAAGGTACGAGCATCGATTGTTTCGTTCTTTTTGTGTAGTTTTTTTCCTTCTTGTCTTCGTTTATAACGCGATTTTCTTTCGGTGACAGACACGGCTTGAGACATGATTTTTATCTTCGATTTTCTCGTTGTTCTCGCGTCACTTCTTCACCCGCATCCGACGAGAACGTAGAAACGTCGGACGAAGTAAACCCACATTTTTGCGCGTTTTCTTTGATCGTTCGTTTCGACCTAGAGAAAATGGCGAAACGTAAAAGGACGTTTTTGCTTCCTTCTCACGTTCGTTCTTACCGTGTTTTTCTCGCAAAGAGAGACGCGATTCGAGGGAGAAGGTTTCTAACCTCGAATTTATCTCGTCGTCGTTTCGTCTGCGAATTCCACCGAACTGCAGACATTGAGATGTGCAAGTGGAAGAAAGCATTTTTGCTTGCGTTTCTGGCAATGTTGATAATTCGTTTTGTTCGTATCGACGTAGGAGAAAAACCGTGAGTGGAAAAGAAAGTTTTTCCTCCTTTGCTTTCGTCCTTGCTATCTTCTCGCGGTAAAAGATGAGATTGTGACAAAAAGATTCCTGATCTCCAATTTATCTCGTCGTTGTTTCCTTCGTATACGACGAAAATGTAAACATAGAACGAAGGAACGCCTAAAAATGGACTTCGATTTCGCGTGCCTTTCTAACGACGATAATCTCGTCGCAAAATTGAAAATATATTTTATTCTTTCGAAGACATGTAAAATAACGAAACGACCGAAGAGAATTCTTTCTCTTTTCGCGATCATCCTCATTTTCTCGCCTTCGTAAAAGACAATTTAAACGTCGATATTCGACGATTTCGCGAAGTAAATGTTCCAAGGGACGTAAAAACGCAGGAACGGGGGAACGTAAAACGCAGAACCCGAGGAACACGGAACCATTGAAACCGAGACCAATTTCACGCGTATCTCCTAGAATCTTATTTTATCACGGCATCGTAATAAACGCATTATTCGACGTTAAAATCTAGCCTCGTTCGTCAAATACACACGATACTCTCAAATTACCTTGTCCCATTTCTTTTCCTCGCGAGAAAAAAATCTTCGAGAACGAACCTAACCTGAAAAGCTCCTTCCACTTACGATAATTCGCTACGTCTTTTCTAGTCGACGAGAACGTCTAGAAATCGACGAAATGATCGTTCTAAAGACCCCGAAGACTTCGTTCGAGTCTACGGCTCCTTCCTAGCGGTACTCGTTTCCATCATAAGCTGGAACATTTCGTTCTTCGGAACGCAGGGAACATTCGGGTGCAATCGAGAATTCAAAGGCGCAACAGAGAATAAATCATTTCACGCGCCGTTAACAGCGATCGATAATCGAGAGATTCGAATTGCTGATCGACGAAGAAGACGATGATGCTTTCGCCATTGCTGCTGCTCGCTGTTGCGTACTGCTGCTGTTGCTTGTCCGCTCGCATTATTTCGATTATTCCGCGCGTTCGTGAAAGCATCCTGGATGCTCGTACGATTACAACGTTACGGTGCAGAAACGACTGTTCGCATTGTCCTTGTCGCGAACTTCTTGTTATACGTACTAAGATCGACGATCGATTTAACCTAAAACGAACGTCTCACGATTCGTGATTTTTCTCCTACCGCTTACCTCTCGTCCTCTTTCGCTTTTCCTATTTTCTAAATTTGATAAGATTCGAAGATTGTTTTTATGCTAAAATATGGACACATCTTTTAGGTGAAAATATCGATGGAAACACGTGGACTCTACCATAAACGAATATCGAACGATTGGGTAGAAACTTTTTGTCCAAAAGGGAAATAAGAGGTGGATACGTAAGAAAGGTTCGTCATGGCGATAACAATGTCTATCTGAGTTTGATGCTTGACTTTTGAAAAGTGAATTTATAAAAGTTTTTGCAAAAATTAGAGAAAATTACAAAAACTCGTAATTCGATGGAACTTTTATGGCGTTCCTCGACGAACGCGTCGTTGCGAAGAAAAGACGAGAAAAGGAAGTGGACAAGAGTCGAGAAGCAGGACGTCCTGCGGCGCAGCAGGTGATTGGACGATTCGAGCGACAGTCGTGCGGGAAAAACGCTTCGTTAAAATTGTACAGTGGAGAGATACGAACGACTACACGACTATGGCTGTAATCATGTTTACAAGGATTACGACGTGGGTGACGCGAGTTTAACGAACGAAAAATCACAAGGAATCGTAAGTAGGGAAAAGTATCGCGCGACGACACGGTCAGTCGTCGTCGTCGTCCTTGTGGTTGTGGTTGTCGTTGTTGCGGTTAGCGATTTACGTCAGGTACACTTTTACGACTAGGAAACGTTTCGTGCCGCTCCAAAGTATCTCGCGCATCTCGCCGCGTCCGTTCGAATATTTCTTAGAACGATTCGAGGCTGCTTTACGACCCGAGGCGCGCGTTCCGAGGAAAGAAAACGTTCGAAGAGCGAAAACGATCCCGATTTCAAAAACGTCCGAGTCGTATAGGAGAGCGACGAGTCGTTCTCGATCCGATAGTTATCTTCGTGTAACTCGAATACGCGATATCAAAAGCGTTCCGAGATATACGAGCGACGTACTATATTCGTCATCGACGAAATTGGAAGAGCGATAGGGGCGCTTTATAGGTAAAAGAATTGGAAAAATTGAGGATCCTCCCTCTTGAAAAATGTTCGATTCATATGGAACCTAGTCGTTCTTGGTATTCAAATGTTTGGTAATCCTTTCCACGAGGTTCTACGTCGTGGTGGGCACGAACGAATTTTTTGACGCGCCTACGAAATATTTGCTCTCTTCGTTACATCGAATCTTAAGTCGATATTTAGAGAATTTATTTTGCAAACAGACGTTGATATAGTTCGAGTGATATTCGTAAAGCGAAAAGTACGTTCGAGTTTCATCGAATGAAACATCGGTAAATTTTCTTCGACGTAGACGAACGTGCATAGCCATCTATTTAATACAAATATTTGAAGCCGATCGATTCCGTGTCATCGAAAAAGCAGGACAACGATGATGATAACACGTGGGTACGTATCTCCCTCGATACCACGAAATTTTCCCGTGAACGTTCTCCATACGATAAATAATTCAACGATTATTCCAACATGGGTATCGACGAGTCGAGTGTCGTGCTGTGTATTTTTCGACATTTTCGGTTGACGAGAGACATTTCAGTCCCAAGGCTCGAATTCCCCAAAACGTTGGACAGAAATAAATGGTTTCGTCTGGAAAAGGGGAAAAACTATGCTATTTTGTTCTACCTTATCGTACGTGCTGGCGATACAACGTGTTGCGAGCTTGTGTTTACGTATTTACATACGTGTGTGAAGCTGCAGGACGAATTTGTGTCGCGTAGAGATTCATTTTGGTGAAAGGTCCGAAAATATCGTTTTCCAAATTGGAACGGAGAGGAAAAAAGGGTCAAAGGTTGTATCGCGAGTAACGGCGAGTTACGTGTAGAACGCGCGCGCGCGCGTGTGTGTGTAGGCACACGTACGCACACCCACGCGAACGAACATCACGTATACTGTTAAGTCGAACTCAATTACGCACGTCGTCGACGGTTATTCCTTCTTGATCTTCCGCGTGCGTGCCTCGTTTGCCAAGTCGCTCGATCACCGTAGAGGCGATCGATGTCCGTTTATGGGGAGCGAGAGACTAACCAAGCCAAGTCCAAGTTCCTCGGGAGGGCGAGGACGTCGTCATTCTCCCGAGAATCTTGGCATTGACGAACGATCGCTACGTATTTCATAAATTAATCGAGGACGTCTTCCAGTCTTCTTTTTGACGACGTCCCGACATAGGCGATTTTTACGCGAGAAGTTCGAACGCGTGATTTATGGACCGATCGTGAACTTCCTACGTGGATTGAATTTTTCTCCAGGTGGTCGATTGCCTAATGACTTGGTCGACTGCGTTTATGCAATTGCAGTTCGCTGCCAATGCACGACTGATCGGTATCGTTGAAATGGTTATTTAAATTACGTTCGTTCTTTACAATTTCCGAAAGAAAAAAATATTAAATTAACTCCTTGCGGTAAAACGACGAGTCTAGATCGTCATTGGTTTTATTGAAATATTGGTAAAGTTGCGTCATAAAATTACAAGAAGCGCAATACTTAGGTACGTTGATTGTGTTTAATGATAGCGATGAAGGCCGATATCGATGATTACCAATAATTCTATCGTTCGGAGGAAGTAAAAATAGTTTTCAATCGTTTCGACTTTCGTTGTTCGTCGGATTACATCCACGCGTTCTAGAGTGAAGAACGAGTAACTCGATATAGAGGAAGGCACTCGACGTGCTAGCAAAATACACACTTTCACCGATGAAATTATCGAGAGGGATATCGATAGCTTTTCTTAATGTCAGCCTCCTGGGTCCCTTCTCCACCTACGCTGATCATCGATTATGTCGGAACGGAAACTCTTAGATTTATCAAGTTATTGTTTATCGACGCGATCAGCGAGGAAGGAGATCGCGTTGATGAACAACGAGATTCGTTGTTGCGTCGAGTCACGTGATTCTAACATCATTAATGTTTTCCCGGTAGGCTCATGGTCATTTCGAGAATCTCGATCAAGTGTGCCGCGGCCTAGCGATAAATTGCCTCTATGTGTTTTTTGAGCCCCGTTAAATCCCTCTTCTTCCTTCACGTCGTACGTTTTCATTGGGATTTTCCACGTGACACGCCATATTTGGACGAAATGGGAAAAGACCCACGTAGGGAT
>JAITYT010000668.1:1521904-1552738 GCA_025433975.1 Liostenogaster flavolineata | reverse complement strand
AAAAAAAAAAATATTTCTACACCGAGGAGAGAAACTTTGATGTCAGTCGTAAGAGGATGTACGACGCGTTCTTCGCGTCTTTATTACTCGTCGATTAACTAATGGTATACGATTTCACGTTTTATATCGGAAATTATTTATAAATCACGATTTAGAAGCTAAGACGGAGCAAGGTGGAGGAAAGTGGAAATGTAAACACTTCTTCGATCTACGTATATAAATACACGGATACGTAATCGCGGATTGAAAGAATACGAGGAAAGAAGCCGAACGTGCCAAACGACTTGAAGTTATTGTAATACCGTTACGTGCCGTTTGGTAACGTTACGAGCCTGTTGTAATTCACGAAACGCGGTCTCGACCTAAAAGGGATGACAGAACGTGACAGCCATTAACAAATATGTAAACTTGGTTGCGAACACCAATAGATAGCTTTGAAACGAGACGCTAGATCCAGTATGTGAAGACGCAAGGGAAGGGGCAAGGATGCTTTTAAATCTCCCGCGGAATTTAAATCGTCCCGGCTAACGAGAGCGAATCCCTCGTAAATTCAAAAACCCGCGAATACGTCTGACAGGCGAAACCAAAAAAACGACCTGAAAAATAGAGAAAAGGAATATCATCTAACGCGACTCGATCGAACGATTAGCCATCGCGTTCATTTTACGAGGCGATTATTCTACGACCGTTCTATTCTCATTGTTATTCGCGATAAATCGTTACCGTCATCGATATTAATTTTTGCCGATTTTCATTTTGTTCACAACGTCGAATGAAATTCTCTCTTTGCGAGCGACAGATAAATACTTTTTAAGCGATCAATCATTTTCGAATATAAAATTGTCGATTTCCGATTGAATTTATTCCAGCCGCTCGTTATACATTGAAACAATTTCTTTTGCGCAGCAGCCTTTCATGACGCATTCGCAATCGATGCAATTTTTTCTCCAGAGAAAAACATCGTGCTGCGTAAAAGTTAAGAATCGAACGATCACGGAGTCATCGAGTATAATTATGCGAACAAATTATGCTTTCGCGAAATTTTCCTCGATTTATACGAATCGATAAACGATGAGTTCATCCTGTAGTTACGAAGTATAACAAACGGAAAGATCCTCTCGAATGGTCATCGTTATTGAGAAAATCATCACCTTCGACGACGACTCTACGTAAGCTCGTTCAATGCCCGTAATAACGCAGCAACAGCAAGGCTCCTTTTCTCGTATGTAGCATCGTGAAATCTGACAGAGAAAGTACACGGGATAAGGATACAGGATGTCGCCGTAAATTATTCCAAGTATCGCGACGCGTACGTGGAATCAATTCGACGCAATTATCGAGAAAGTGACCGAGGAGGGATTAGAAAGAACTGTCGTCGCATTAACGTTGTTTACCAAGGGAAAGATGAAAGTCGGGCGGACGACATTACGTCACCGGACCAATCGTCGCGCGTGCTTTCTCCACAAACGACATAACTAACTGGAGACGACACCGGGACCGATTAAAACGACTCGTCGCACGCGACTGCGTCTTGGGGTTCGACGATTTCACTCGCGTCCATATGCGGCGCGTCCGCCAAAAACCATCGCGGATTTCAGAGCGGCCTTAATACTTCGACCGCGTCGAGGAGATAAAAATAAGAGGAACGAATGGTTATTCGAAACCGATAATCGGATGAAGTATCGACTGTGTAGCCTCGAGTCGATGCAGAATCAATAAAGAACCGTAGATACGAGCTTTCGTTACGATAAACGTTGATCGACTCTCGAGCTCGATGTTTCGACTGCTTTTCGCGTTTCACGGCTAATACCCGCCATTCGATAACGACGTTTCTATTTTTTTCTTTTTTTTTTGGGTATACGGCCTCTGATATTTGCTCGAAAGAAATATTGCATAGTTAAAAGATATTGTTAATCCGAACGAAACGACACGCGAATGTCGTTCGCGTAGGAATTGCGTACTTAAAATGTCCGCTATCGAACCCCTAACCTTAAAAGTTTTCTTTGTATTTTCGTGTAAAACGGAACGTCAACGCGATACTACGGTAATGAAGTTAAATCGCGGTCTTAAACTCGAGGAAGGCATCTAGTTCAGAGAAATAAGCGTGAAAAAAAGCAAAGACTGAAATGGATTCAAGATCGACCGGGCGGCGCGTCACCGATCGACGATAAAAAGCGACTCTCCATCGTCATGCGAAGAAAACACGTGGCGGCGGCGCGCTCGAGCAACGAAACTCGCGCTGCGCTCCATTGTCCGCGACTCATTTCCATCCGTGCGGATGAAAACTCTCTTGATTAGGAGGAGGTTGCAGGCAATTCGAGAGATATTCGGCCGCGATAGCGCACGACCTCTTCTCTTTCGACCATTCATCGTGGAAGCGATTCTCCCCGAGATCGTTCGATCGTGCGCACTCGAAAAAGAAAAAAAGAAAAAACAGTCGCACACACAAACGGAAAAGAGGAGGAAAAATGTTTCCAAAGGGAGACCCATCCGTACGTCGTGGAAAAGCACGCCGTGTCGCGTGGAAAATCCTTTTTTTTTTATCGATCGTGATCCAAGAGATCACACGAATACCAAGGGATTGCGAGTATACAGTGTTTGTTAAAAATACGGCACGTTTCGTAATCGTTAAATTTATTCGCAAAAAAATCCTTCGAACGCAGACAGAATTCGAATTCGAATTTGATCGACTCATATTCTCGCGTAGTCAACGGAATTTCAATAACTCTTTGAAGTGAAATAGAATGTCTGATTGCGACCGACGCGTACTTGGTTAGGTTGGACGCCGCTGACAATTCCTTTCGACAATGCCAGTCCTTGAATTAATACAGATGATTGATGTGTAAAATATCGCTAAATTAAGAGACAATCGCGTATCGATTAATTGACATCACAGTAATAACGTTAACTCGCGATAACTTCGATAATGATAAATACCGAGCCCAATTTGCCCGACGTTCGCGACTCACTCAATACGAGCACCATTCGATCGTGAAAATACGTTGCTATGTACGGAAAGCGCTGTATTTCCACTCGCATTTTTCTTTACATTAAAAAAAAGCGTATAGCTGAAACGTCCAATCGAATATCGTTTCATCGAGAGTCGTTCGTTAACGACGCGACCAAGCGTTTCATCATCCACCCGCATAGAGAAACGATGTAAATGCGTCGATCCCCCTGTAACACTCTTTGATAAGCGATATGAAATAGAATCGGGCCAAGTTTGCATCCTATCGGAGAGCCGAGATAAATCGATTTTGCATCGATGCAAAACGGATAGGATCGAGGAACGATCTCGAGCAGTTTCCGCTTCTTCGAGTCGGTTCATCGTAGAAAGATACTTCGTCACCTCGCATAATGTGAACTGACCTTTATCGAATTAATAATAATTTCGGATTTAATCGTAAATATTTCGAATTATCACTCGTGACGACAAGATTGATGCGAGAAACAATTTTGAATCGGACAGATATCAACAGGCACTCAATATCCATGGTTTGCTCTAAAAGCAAAATAAGATCTTTGAAAGTAGCCTAAAGTCCAAGTCGATTCTATTTTTATCGGAAACCTTTTAAAGCGAAGCAACTATCCAATTGGAGAAATACCGTCGTCTCGAACGAAGCCGTGCATCCGTCAAAATTGATTCTCGATCGTACAACGAACCGTACAGAGACGCTCTTGACGTCTTGACGTCGCGGAACGTCCCATTGTACTCGAAGCGTCGTGCTCTCGAGAATTCATCGTGCGAGGCGAACACGAACACGCGCCTGCGTGCACAGCGCCATGTAAAATCATCAATTCGAATCCAAGAGGAAAAGAAGTTACGATGAGATTTTAAATAATAAATTCACACCGATCGCATCTCGAGTGATCGGAAGGTACTCGAGGACTTCACGGACGACCGAAGAGACGACGAATGGAGCTAACGATCTGCCACCACTTCGCATAAAAATGAAAGTGTCGTTTTTAAGTTATTGTAGACTAGCCTTTGGGTCGAGATAAGGCTCGAGAGAGCCAAGCTTCTTCGATTTAGCTTTGGATTTGCGAGCGAAGTCGAGTGGTCGAAGAAGCGTCTCCGCCAATTGACCCGATTTCCGTACTTCGCAGCTTCGAAACGGAAGATTCTCGACGTTGCTGTTTGGATTCGGTCGATTAATTTGAACGAATGCTGGAACGTGCGCGCGCGATCAACGACGACGTTCGCTCGTTTCAACGGATAATCGGGATTACGCGGATTCGAAGAGCGTGGCTCTGTCCAAGAGCCTACCGATCCGATTAGCATCGGTCTGAGGATTGACGCAACTCCGCGTACGAATGAATGCGCATGAGATGGACGTTAATACGGTAGTCGTGGTTTCTGTCGTTCCCGATCCTTTCGTTGCTGTTCCGATTTTTCGTGATTTTGGTGAAAATTTGATCGCCTCGATTTACTACTACGAGTAATCCGTACGACGTTATTGTCTGTCTCCAAGAGAGAAAGCGTAAATGCACGGAGAACAATTGAAACATTCCAAAGAATGATTATTCAAAAATTTGCCTTTCTTCAAGCATAACCTAACTAAATCCAATTAAATATTTCCACTCGAAGAAAGAAAGCGTAAATGCATAGAAAACAATTGGAACATTTCGAAAAGTAATTATTCAAAATTTTGTCTTTCTTCGAATATAACCTAACTGAACCTAATTAAATATTTCCACTCCACGATTAAATTTCCCATTTTATTATTCGTGCAACAAATGGTTAGAAAAAGCGAATAAAGCATAAAAGAAAGTTCGAACTTCGATATATTCTTCCGAGATTTTTTCCCCGTGCGAATTGATATTCAGTCTCTTCCTAATCCCACATCGATTCACGCTATCTAGATTCTCGTCCTTCACCTAAATTATCGCCGCGATTCGTTCTCTTCGCGAAAAATCAAACTTTACTCGATCTACGATGCACGACGGACCTACTGCCCCAACTCGCAAAACTTACGTAGCTACGTGACCCAGGCAAGTACGGGATGCAATGGTACGTCCAGCAGCGACTGGTAAGCGCGTCTGGTTCCAGCCAACTCTCGATTTGCTCTCTTTTACGACGTTTACCAGTAAAACGAACTCGCTCGATAGGTAGACACAGGTCGAAAGTGGAGCGGAATGAGAGAAGCACGCGGACCGTAAACAAGCGGCAGCCTGGCTGCAAGGAGAGGATCGAAGTGCGAACATCGGCAAGAAAAAGGAAAACAAAGGCGAATGGCACGCGAGGAAACGTTAACCGCTCGAAAGTTTATCGACCAACCGAGGAAGGGTTTTGAAAAAAAACGACGACGATCTTCGCCCGCTCCTTCTTTTGTCTTTCCATTTCCGCGAATCGTTATTTCGCCGTTGAAGCTTTCTACGATCCGTTAGAGAGAGCACGCACGCGTTTCGAGCGCTGGGAAATGGGAGGAAAATGTACGTACGCGTTCTCGATCCACGTAGGTGTATTAACGAACAGAGATTGAATTACGATTGAATTACAAGCATTTTACGATACGATCGCTCGTTTACCCGGAAAATTAAATTAAATTCAATATGTGTCCGTTCTGAATGTTTTCGGAGTCGAATCGTTAAACCATCGAGTTATCATCGCGGTAATCAACGCGTCGAAAGTCGCGACGTATCATCGTGCACTGCAACGATAATCGAATACATAAATTGCCTTTACGCGCATTATCGCTTTCATAAATACGCAAAACTATTTCATAAATAATTACACCGACATGACGTCAGCCAATTTTCTGCCATCGGGGCAACGTTGCGTCAACGTCTATTGTCACCTCGAACGAAGTTTCGATAATTTTCTTTTTAATTTTCCTTCTCTCGGTCCTCTTCACCCATCTTCTCCTTCTTCTCATCCTGCTGCTCACGTTCTTCATTCGTTTCTCCACTCTCAAAGGACTTCGCTATCGAAGATTCGTTTCCTTAGATTCAAGGTCGACGACGATTATTATCAGAAGCAAGCAGTCGCGCGGTATGAAAGAGAGAAACGCTCCCTATTTCCACTGAGCCGCTGTGGCACGACGATAACAATAACGAATACCATCCGGGCGAATTTAGCCTCGTTGCCCCCTTATCATCCCGCTTGAATTTTTCCTAGGACGTCTGCACAAAGGGCCACGTAATCAACTAATGCGGATACAAGGAACGAATGATAATAAATGTCTCGAGTCTTCTTCCGTCTTCTTACTATTTATTTTTATTTTTTCTTTCTTTTTCAAAAGAATTTTGCTATCTAGGTAAGACCACGTCTTGGGACCCGTATTTCACCTAAGTCAGAGCTGTTCTTGCAGAGTTTATTTGGCAGTGAGATCCGTGACTCGTTTCATGCCAGATTAATGCCGGCCGGCCTTCGAAGCATAGCGATACTTTCATCGTCGTCCCTCTGTTTCTCTCTTTTCCTTTTTCTCTCAGTTCGAGGTTGCACATGCGACAACGGACTACATCAGACGCGATATCCACGTGAAATTATTTTTCCAAAGCAGTAGTATTCTCCTTTATCGAAACGATCCAAGGATGCCCCATTGTCGAGGTGCCCCTTGCGCAACATCAAAAGGAAAAAAACTTTATCCAAGAATCCATCGACTCGGTAATGCAAACTCATTGTAAAAGGAAAGGTTATCCGGTGCTGTTGCTGCCGCTGCTTTAATCGATACGATAAAAATGCGCGTGGTCGGTGGCTGATGTTCGCTTTGGGACGAGACAGAAGTCCCGATTTTCCTTAACTGTCCCTGGTTTTAGATACTTCGTCTCGCCACCTTGAGGAATTTTGAGGGCGTCCGTTGTCCTGATTTTTTAACGTGCAAGGCAACGGTTTGCCTCAAACAAAACACCGTGTCCCGTAGTGGTTTTCGTAGACTCTTGTCTCCGGTAAAATCAACGTTTACGAGGATCTTCCCTCGTTTTCAAGTTGCAAGGGACCCATTGCGATGCTTTACGCGTCACGTCGGTTACAATTGTAAAAAAAAATGAGACTGGTCTTCTCTAGCGCGTGAATCTTTAAAAGGAATATATGTAACAAACGACTCGAGAAATTCGCTTTTCCACGAGACGTACGTAGATATTCATGCAACCGTCAATGATTCGAGGATGAAATTGGGGTTAGGTCGAAAATCGACGTTCGATCCTGACGAATCATCGGTACAAACTAGACGCGTCTCTCCTCTCTTTCTCTTTTCGTTAGGCTTAAAATCGGCCGTTAAGTGGGACACCGCCGACTGGCGAACCGAAGGATGAACAAAAAAGTGTTAGAAACCGCGTTCATAACATTCGGAGATACTGCTATCAATTGTTAAAACAGGAATTCCCAAATGTCAGGTTCAAGGATTTTAGCACACGAAGAATTTAACGCACAAACTTAGCACATTTTCCAATAAATCCAAAAACATGAATCACACCTTCGTTTATCCTGTTTTAATAAATCTTTTCCTTAAGCCTCGATCGAACAAAAACCGATGTCGTCCAAGCAAAGTATTCAGTCTCACAATCTGTGCGCAAAGACCGACAAGCGCGCCGGTCCCTAGGGACTGGCGTGACATTTAACGTGTTAAACAAGTCCCTGTCATCCGTCCGCAATCTCTCGACCAGCCGGTGTCTCGGCTTCGGAGTTCATTAAACTCGTCTTAGATTTCTACGAAGCACGAGGGAAGCTAATATCCCGGCATTTCCTTCTTAGAGAAGCGGAAAGGGGCGCAGTGATAATGCGAAGGCTAGGATAATCGGCTCCTGTCTCGCTAATCTCCACGAAATAATCCCCCGAGTATCGCGTTCGCCCTGTGGCGCTTTTCAACGGCGTTCGAACGTCGATCGCGTGTTCAGGTAGCACAGAAGCAGCAGCCTCCGCTCTCCCTCCTACGATTTTCTCCTTCGATCATCCTCGACATCGAAAGTGGACTGCAGTGCCGTGTTACTGGCTCGAAGCTCCTCCTCCCACGAAGGCCACCTTTTATTTGCACTGAGATAAAAACCGAATAAAAAGAATCGCGCCTCATGAATATTCAAATCGATGCGTGCAGCCGCGTACCGACCATCATCATCGTTACTTATCTTTCCGCGCTTTCGAGAATCGCTAGAGGCACGCGAACTTTCCTTCGGGGATCGTGGCGACGCGATCTTAATTATTTTTTTTCCTTTTCTCGCGCCGTCGGGATTCTTTCCTTCGTCTCCGCTCCTTCCTCTAGCGCGAATCCTTCTTGGGTAAAGCTAACGTCGATTCGCTAATTCGATCGATCGTATGCAAGCGAAAATCTTGGGAGTTTCACTAGAAGAATTCCCTCGCGAACTATCGTACGCAAATTCCTGTTCTTGATACTGGGTTTGACTCGATCTTACTTCCGGTTTGAGTGTTGGATTTTGGTCGAGGATGCGGACTCTTCGATCGATAATTCTTCCTCGAGTATCTCGCAGGACACCACGATTTACTGCGTCCGCCCCCTGTTTTCAACCTTCTCGAAGGTAGAGTAAAGAACCTTCTTCTACGTAACGATCTCATTAATTCTATCTTCTCGAGTCTACGCTCCTTACCGCCTATCTGCAATTTCCGTAGTCGAGGCAAGCTCCTTCCGTGAATTTCTCTTTTCCGTTCGTCCAACGGTAGACCTAACGCATCGGCTGATAAGTTTCCGGTCTGACAGACAGACGGCGTCACAAATACAAAATTAATGTTTTTTTTTAGAATGTACCTTCAAAGGATAGCTGTAAAAATTTCACGACGATTGGACGTTTGGTTCAAAAGTTACAGTCGGTAAAACATCGCTTTTTGATGGGAAAAAACACCAGGAAAGTCGACCATTATTGACTGATTTGCTGAATTTACACGGCACGCTCTGGTCGCTCAAAAGAGGTGGTCACGTCAGAAAACAAAAAAAAATCCACAAAATTGTTTTGGCAAATCGTAAAGTGAAGATGCAAGAGATAGCTAACACTCTAAAGGTATCGAAGGAACGTATAGGCTTTATTTTGCATTACCGGGCGTTATTTTTAGACCGGGAACTTATCAGCCGACGTGACAAACTTTTTTCCAAATTGCAAATATCCTCGTAAATTTACGAAACTTCGAGATCCAATGGATCTGAGATTGACAGAAGTAATTCGTGGCGGGGTCGAACCGATTACTCAGCACGAGAGGATCGTGATAACTCTGTCGTTTCATGACATTATTGCGGAAACTACGACTAAGATCAGCTCGACAAAGGACGAAGAAAAATGAATTATGATATCCTTCGATGAATCAAACGTTGATCTCTTTCACTTGGAACATCGAACTTGGAACTTCGTTAATGAAAGTCGCTGGTGAGACGCGTAGATTGGATTTCAAAGGTGCCTCTTCTTCGCCTTGCGAAAGATCGCTCGTCCCTTCGACATCCTCGACGAACGAAATAAGAATAAAAGGGACGGCACACACGTAACTCGATGGCAGGGGTCTGACCTAGATGAAAGTTCGATCGATCGTCCGCATCCTTTTGCTTCTTTCTAACCGTTTTGCCACGGCAGGCAGCTTACGAGGAACGACCGACTCTTTGGCTTCTCACCTTTTCTCGCCCTTCCTTCGTTTCTTCGTCGTTCCTTCCTGCACTTGGCCAGGCAAGACGTTCGTTCATGGACGAATCGACAGACTAGCTGCCTCCACCGTGAAGAGGCAAACTCTGATCCATCGACGAAAGCCGATTTACGAGTCGAGTTTAGCTCGATTTAAGGCCTTCCAATCCCAATGCGCTTCGTAATCCTTCGAGAATTCGAGCCATCGCCCTGACATCGACGGTAATTCGATGAAGGAAGAGGGGAAAGGAGGAGCGAAACAGGATGAAAGAGCAACGCGGATATTGTGAGAGAACGTAACCGCGACATCGCCATTGCGAACGTAACGAGTTCGATCGCGATCATCGATGCGCGACGATGATCCATAGTCTTTTAATAGAACGCGCGCATTTTTAATAAATTGCAGACGCGCATAGAAGTTTCCACGCGACCAAGAACAATTTATGGAAATTGATGGCGACTTATGGATTTTCTCACGAGATTTCGACGTCTACGGGCAGCCGGTCCTGATTTTTCCATCCTTTTTTCGTCCTTTGGAACCATCACGACTTCGAGCCGATGTAAGAGACGTTTTTCTATCGGATTTTCTCGATCCTTCGTTCGACGAAATTTCATTCGCAAAATGCCTCCGTGTTTATCTGGAAGCGTTCGTTCGTTCTTCCTCGTACGATATCTCTTATCAGTGTTTTGTCGTCGTTGTGACTCTTTTCTTCCGTTTTCCCGTTATCATATTTGCGCACCTGACTCCTTTTCTCTCGTTTTATTTATTGTTTGCTTACGCAAGCGAATGTCTTTTCGAGTCGCGCACAAAGAGACAATGCGGAATGGATTCAACGTTTCTTCTTTCCTCTTCGAGGTGAAAACAATCGAATAATCTCAAAGGCCAGCATTATTTCGTCATTCCCAGCGTTAATTGATCAGATCAAAAGGATCAAACGACGGATCCTTCGTACGTAATATTAATCCAAAGTTTAAAGTGCCTGGAGCTATATTTAGGAGCGTTAGACCCTGATCGTATCTAGGAGGTTTCCAGAAACGCACAGAGGAACAACAATAATAATTCTGATGACCACGTACAAATCGATACACCTATTCATCGTTCAGAATTGGATGGTATTTCGGCGCGGTATTAAAAAACGAGTTAGGCTACAAACGACTTTAGCGCTAAAAGACAGCGCCCAATCGACATAGGAGGGTGAAAGAGAAACAGACACGTTGTTCTAAGAAGTAAAACTCGATAATGTAAGAAAAGGGAAAAGAGTCAAAGAAAAAGGACAGATAGGAGACATACATTTATCGCAGTAGGACTCGAAGCCTTTGTCGTCTAAAAGAAATTGGGAAGGAAGAGAGAGAGAGAGAAGGAAAACGGAAAGAGAGCTTACGATCGGCTCGAGAGCTTAGGAACGCGCAACGAAGACGACAAAGCGGAAGCCCTCTTCTTCTTCTTCTTCTTCTTTTAACGCGATATCCAATGAACAAACCATTAATTTGCTTCGTGAACTGGCTAGAAGAATCGCTATAAATTCATTGGTACGATCGAAACGGTATCGAGTTCCTGTTGCACCTGTTTGCGTCTTCTCGTAACCGTAACGACATAATGGGTTAATTCCTGTCGTCGTTGTCTCTTGGGCTGGGCTTTCGAGCCGCATCTCCGAGGACTCGCTCGTTCGCGACCTCCTTCCTCCGATCCTTGCTTCGCTTTCCAACCGTAGAGAGCTGCTATAGGTGATAAAAGGCGAATACTCGATCTTCCAGCCACGAATCACGATGACGATGCGACGATTGGGATCTAACAGCCTGAACAATCGCCAAGAATCGAACAACCGTTTGGATCTCCAAAAACGGGAAACGATATTTTTGAAAGGAATCAGACACTCCATGGTTTTTCGCAACGATCGTGGCAACCTAACGGCAACCATGCTGAAAGAGATCATTTTCATCCGCAAGTATTATTGTTCAGCTGCCCAACAAGTGGAGTAATTGCTTTCGTAATTAAAAAGTTAGCCAAGGTTGAGTCGACCAGACGGCTAAAGTTAGTCACGATCGATCATGGGAACCGAGTGTTGGCGCGACTAGATACTTGTCATTCGTTTTCACTCGTCGAGAAACTCCAAAGATTCTAACCCCCCTCGGCGAACAGTTCCGATTCCACGTGGACTCGGACAAAACCGAAGGACGCGTCACCCAATCGATTTCCGATCGAACTCGGGATCGAGTCGTAAAGCGCGACGTTCCGTACATCGTCGCGGTATGCGTGACAATAACGCGCGGCCTTCGAGCGCCTAGATTCGAGGCACACGAACACAATGAAATTTACGAGGCGCGCGAGCATCGAGATATTTGATTTTCCGTGCTACAGCCTCGAGCACAATAACGTCGATAATATATCTATCGTATTTATATACATACGCACGCGTGACGTATACATTTATAATTTATGACGCTGACGGATGAGCGAGAGGAGAGAGGAGAGAGCAGCTCGCAAGACTCGGTCGATATTTCTCTTTACTCTCGCAAAGCGTTGGCTCGACAGCGCCGTGGCAGAAGCGAAACTAAGATAATACGCGTGTGATGTCGTACTGAGATAAGAAGGGACCAACCGCGACCTAATCGAAGGTAGATCCTGGTCAAATATTCTAAGTGGAAGACGAGGCAAAGATCGACACGATCCCATCAGCGCGAGATTTCCCACTTCCCAGTGGAACTACGGGATTTTTGTGCATGACTATGAAACGATTTAATATCGAAAGACGCGTGGGATGATTGTTCTCGAAAGAGGTCGATTAGGTCGCAAGAATCGTTGATGCGCGACAGAGACCGGAATATAACAGATATAGAGAGCATTTCGACATTGATCTTCTCGTGGGTGTCTTCAATGGCACATTTTTGTAGCGTTACGTCGGTCGATTCGTTCTACCGATTCACGTAACGCGAACAACAATCGCGTGATTACTTCCTCGAGATCCCCTTCGCAAAATTACGTCGACGTAAATAACCCCGTCAATATGATAGAACTCGTTTCTATTCATGATTCTTCTCGTTTGTCAGAAGCTTTTGCGAGAGCTTCGATAATTAGGAACAATTCGCTCGATTCGTGCATTTGGAAATGTACGTTTTTCGCGCAAACGACGACAACCAGTAACAGAAGCCGATCGAGTGCCTAGTCGACCAAAAGGAAAGTAATCTCTCTCGCGCACACCTAACAGCAGTCATGGATAAACTCGGTCTATTCCATGAATCCAGAAACACGCTCCACGAAACTCCCAAAGGGCGTTCGATCGATTCGCCTATCTTCCGACTGAAAGCGTAAAGTCAACCGACGAATGGGAAAAAGTGGAATTCCTATCTCCATTGGAGCACGTGGGACAAGGTACGGAAGTTCGCGGAGTGGCAAGTTGGTCGGATGAAGTTGGAGGATGAAAAGCGCGAAAACGAGCGGGAGGCGAGAATGTCGATGTTGATGGCGATGTTTTGACGTTGTCGTAGGGGAGGAGAGGCAAGGGATGGTCGAGTGGGTGGCTGAGGCCTGGATGGGAGTTTGAACGGTCGAGGAGCTTGGACGAGTCGAGCTACCACGGCACGGCACGGCACGACACGACACGACACGACTTTAAGTGAAACCACTTGCGATCGCGAAGGAGTTGGAAACGTCAAGGCGTACTCCAGCGACAACGGCCAAGCGCTTGCCTTGCGATATCACGATGCTAACGAAGTGGAAGACGATGATGGAAGATGACGACAATGTCCACGAATGACGACGACGAAGATGAGATGACGAAAAGAACGACTACGACGTACTCGTCGTCGTCAGGGCGCCGCCATGTCTCCTCGACGATGTGCGAGCGTTTCCTATGCAAAAGGAAACGGGCGAGGGTTGCCAGGGTGACGGCAGCCGGCGCCCACTAGGGAGGGTCGATACGACGACGTCGACGTCACCGATTCGGTTTCCCGCCTTTCGAAGAGCAGTTTTCTCTCTTTCCTCGCTCCATCTAGCTGACTGTCGCCCAGACGGATCTCTTTTGATCCCCTTCTCCCCCCCGTATCTACGTATCGTGTTTGCTCATTCCGAAGTATTCTCCCCAGCGAACGAGATTTCTCAATAGACCGAAAGAGAAGCCAGCTGGATCGATGGGCATCTTTGTCGCGATACCAACCGAGAATTATCTTTTCTCTGGAAAGTAATTGCAGAAATCTCCGAATATCGTCGTTCAAAAACCAAAAGATGAAGACTGATGGGAGTGTAAATCGAAGGAGATGGGATCGTAAAATCGTAATCCAAGGGAGACGAGGAAAAATTACGGTTTTAATTATCTCCCTCTTAGACTTTACCTCCCTACCACCAACCCACTCTATCGTTGCTCGCTACAAAGCGTTTCGTAGGAACGAAGCTTCTCTTTGGACCAAAGGGAAGCCAAGATCGATGAATACCTCGTCGCGATGGCGAATAATTTTCTCTGGAAAATCGACGTACGAGACTCGAAGGAAGACTCGAGTCTGGTGAAACTGGACATCATCGTAGAAGTTAGATCGTAAAATCGCAATGCAAACGAGACGAAGAAAGATCACGACTGGCTCGTACGAACGACGTAACGCGAATTAATGCGCTCGAGTGGATAACGACGGTCACGAGGTCGATCCCAACGGGTCCGATTCCCATGAAGGATTTCCGAACGATCCGTCGATCTCCGGATCGCGTCCGGAACGAGGAGGAAACGTCGTTCGTGTGCGACAACCAACTACGATCTCCGTTCGATCGTGATCGCGGCAATGCTGTTTGCGCGAGGCAGAGCCGAAGGTGCTGCCAGCCATTGGGGTCGACCTCTGTGCGCCACGCTCTCGAAACTTCCCCCAAAGAGTAATCGCAGTCGGTCGATAGACTCGACTCGATTCGAGCCAACCTGCAAGGTGTTTGCACCTCGAATGTAAACGTGGACGCGGTGCTGACTTTCTTTCAAGATTCGTCGATAGAGTTCGAGTCGGGATTGAACTTTCGCCCTTTGCGTGGACGAATGCTATTTTTCTTCGTTCTCTCTTTCTTCTTCTTCTTTGACAACTTCCACGATTCCGAACAGAAAAGACCGACGTCAAAGTGTCTGACAAAAGAACAAGGAGAAATATCTAAAATTCGCGATCAAGGTGTGCTATAATGATCGCGAATTCACGATTCGACATTACGAATAGACGCTTGGAACCACGACGTTGCACCCTTTCATGCGCGAAATATTGGAAAGCACAATTTTGATCAACGATGGCGCATTTCGCGGCACGGTTATCATAAACACGCTCGGAGCGACGCTTCGAATAGCGCATACGATATTGTAATTCGTTCCGGAAATACCGCCCTTAAATAATGGATCGATTCGGTTAATTAGGTTGAAGTTCCAATAGTTCGATGTATACCGAAACCACCAGTGATAGGTATTCAATTCGCATTTCGTGTCACGAGAACTCGCGAGCCTTCGCGACCATTTTAGTGCCAGGGATTTTCCGAATTTTTCGTTTCATTTTCAACGGAAACTATCTAAAAAAAAAGAAAAGAAAAATAGCAGTAATAAAAATTCGCGAGCCGTTTCCCGTGGTAATCTCGATCTCTCGAGTTCGCCGAGACGCTCGCTGTCGGTTTTTGCATCGTAGCGACGATCGCTGAGATAACCGACAACCGGTTCAATCCGTTAGAGGAGATACCGCTTGGAGTCGATGCGATCCGAGAAAGTCGCCTTTTCGCGTACCTTCGCAAGACTCGTGACGACCTATCGAAACGTTTTCCATCGTTTTCCGACGAAGGATCCACGCGAAACGATTTTTCTACGATGGACTACGAGTCCACGACGCCGGCGGTAGCCTCGATGTCTCCTAAGAGACGAGAAAATTACGCTCGCACGTTCCAGTGACCCTAGGGTAGAACGTTGCTACGAAAAGGCGCGTTAACGCCTTCGAGCGAGAAAAGAGAGCGCGTTGAACGAGCCACGCGAGAGTTACGGCCAAACACTCGACCAAGAACAAAGATAACTGGCGAGTCCGATGATTTTATCGATTTCGTCGATCCTTATCTAGCAGCGCGGCAAGTAGAGCGTTACGGAATATAAACTCTGTACCATGGAGATACGTACGTAAGGAGCGGTTAACTCTTGAATTAAGGCTCGACGTGGCTTGACCGCGCCAACGGAGAGAGAGAAAGAGGAGGAACGTATCGCGTTTATCGTGTTAGGGCATCGTTGGTACAAGGTAACACGGAGCGCGGAGTTAAACGAATTAAACGAACGGAGTAAAGTACTTATAAAGAGGCTCGAAAAGGAAAACCGAGAACGATCGCCTGTAAGAGTACCGATGGAGAGGAAAGAAAAAAAAAAGAAGAGAAAGAGGAAGAGAGATAATCGCTTAACGAAGAAAGTAAAGTAAAGAATTAATATCTCGTGGATGTATTAAACGGGCGCGTAGATGCAGTATTTTTCGATAAATCACCGCGAAGCGGAGGAAATTGATGGCAGCGCGCTCTCCCACTTTCCATAACATTACCATCGCGGATCCAATTCGAACATTTTTTCCTCTCAATTAATTCGTTTAATCGGGGTCCCATTGTACGACGAAATAAAGATGTCTTTTCAAGGGACGACTCGTTGCTGCTATCCATCAAAGTGAGCACAAAAAGCGGAATACAATGCCAATTCAGTGCTCGCGCGGTCGCACGAGAGACGAGTGAGCGCGGTTTGCAAAAAATTGGATTACCGACGAATCGCAAAAAGATAAATTCTCCTTCGAGGAAGGAAGAATGAAAGAAAAAATAAAGAAATAAAAGGAATGCTTTCGACATCACCGAGGTCGTTTTCATGGAATTTACGAGCGACTTTGCAATAACGCGATTCCATCGAAATTTTATTTAATGGAGAGACGTTAAGCGACACAATGGCGGTCGTTCTCTTAGACAATTATTCACTGTTCCAAGGATGCATCGAAGGGACAGACAATCGTTCGTTCGAAGAATCATCGTCGATTTGTTCGTGCGTCTTTTTACGTGTTCTTTTTGTCCTGCAAATTTATCGGCACGACAGTAGCGTTCGAGTTTCATTCATTTGACTTTAATCCATGACTATCGATCTATTGCAACCTAAGACTCAAGAAACAAAGGAGTTAACCCGTTCTCGTCGGTTAGAAAGAAGCAAAGAAACAGGTAAAACGAGGCACCTGGTGGATACAGCACTGTCGTCTCGTTTCTTGCTAGCGAGTTGACAAATTGCGCCTTCACGGTCGAATAATTCGACGTAAAGGATCGTACCGAACGCAGCGATGTATACGTATACAACGTCCTGCATAAGTTATCCGGAGGCGTTCGGCAAAGAGCTTCCTTCCAAGCGCATCGCTGGGCACACTGCGCCATCCCAGAGAGGAATTCAAAGTCTTTAAACTTCTCAGAGTTTACACTGAACAATAATCCCGGAAAATATGTCGACGATATTTTCGCACTGTTCTCGAGGGGATCGAGAGAAAATGGCGCCGTTGCAAAGTCGAGAGGAGACTTCTTCTCCCCTTCCTCGTTCCAACAGCGCACAGAAATCAGGATGAAGATTCGATCGAATCGTGCTGTTTCCAGTCTTTGATCGATCGTAAAAAAAAATCGCTTTAGATCGATCGGATTGGAGTAACGGTTTAAGACAAAGTATGGAAATAGGTTAGACCAATACGATCAATCTCGATCGTAGGTCAGGATTGGAATCTGGCACCGCGATACTTATCATCTTTTTTCTAAGGAAGTACACGCCACTTAAAATTATGTGCTACGAAAACTCGACGATTTGCAGTGACTCGCGATGGTCGATGGAGACATCCGAGGATCCACGTCGAATCGACGGAAACGTCGCGACTAGGCGAGACGACGAGTGCGCATCGTGGAACTCGTTGAATTTCCCTGAAAGCCATTGACGGTGACGTTTAAGCGGATCGCAAAGCGTTTCTCGCGAGGGATCGGGTCGAGTGAAAAAATCCGTAGCTGGAGAAGGCGACGTTAGAATTTCGACGTTAATTAAGCCGAATTGAAAAGTTCCTTGACCCCAGCGTCGTCGTCGTCAGCATCGACTCTAGAAAAACGCACGTGCATTTACGTACGAGTGAATGCACAACGCCGCGTTGAGTGTATGCATCTATGAATCGATTTACCAAGACGAATGAGGGAAAAAGTGCATTACGAACGTAATTCTCGCGCGAACGAGGAAATAATAAATAGGAAACAGAATCGTGGGACGCTTTTATCGAGCGAATGGAAGAGAATAAATTAAATCACTCGTTCGGGTCGATGCTCGAAGGATCGATCTGTATTAAATCACAGTGTCGAATCATTCTGTTTAAATCGGAAATGTTCGGTGTTTCTTTCGGCAGACCGTACAAAAATTTGACTCTTTTTCTTATCTGGCTTTCAACGATCATCAACGAACACCCAATCGCACTACCAAAAATGCGTTCTCCTTTTGCAAGCCGATCTCTCGATACTTTCGCGCCACCGTTTTTCTCCACTACGCGTTCCCAAGTCCATCGAAATGCGTCGGTTTATCGCTCGACCGTCGAAACGAGGAAAGTTTCTAATTCGTTTCGCAGAATTTGCCGTGTTAAGCGTCGATCGGTGTGTATACGCGCGTATGTGTGATATTGGAATATAATAAGAGAGAAAATCGCGTAAAATCTGGAATCAACGTCGCAGAGAAGACGAGAGTCGTTAAGAACAAATAGAAATCGCTGTTATTGTTATTAACCGACGATTTCAGGATCGTTGGCACTGTCGGTGCGACGTATGTAGTTTAATCCTCTGATCCGATTCGCTTCGAGGATCTTTCGGTGATAAATTTTTGTCGAGTTAACCTAAAAATTCGAGGGAAAAGGAAAACATCGCTTGCTCTACGCCGATGGCTCGCGATAAATCTTTGGTTAGTGCGAATGCGACTGCTCTGCCTCGTTCCCCTCCTGATCAGGACGGCTTTGGCGTGCCGAGGCCCCGCCCCAGTTGCTACTGTCTCGTCTGAAAGTGTAACTAATTAGACACTTTCGAAAGTTACCGCAGCGTCTGACGCAGTGTATCGCTTAATCCGAACTGTACGTACCGAGAGAAGACTGAGACTACGCTTGTTCGTAATCTGTCGTGGTCGTCGCGACGTGACGGCGATACAAAGACAACGATGACTACACGACGAGGACGACGTAACGGACTGAAGCGACTCGTTAGCCATTTCAATCTGTGTCGATCGTGATTCATGTTCGATCGAGCAAAAATAGTCTGTCGATTGCCGCAAAAAAATGGCGATGCCAAAGAGGAATATACCGGTGCAAAGATAGAGGTAATTCGTATTTTTGAATTTCGAGAAGAAACATAGAGATTTTTTACGAAACAACGACGTTTTTAGAGGTGACCCTTTGACCCAGTCTAGAACGACGAGAAGGCCGCGCGCGATACCGTCAATTAATCGAATTCGATCTTCGATGTCGTATTGGCGAACGTGACGAATTTCTTCGAGTCTTAATTGTTCTTCTCTCTAACAAGACCCAACTGGAATAGAAGAAGTGGTAATTTAGGAGACGAGCAACGTCGCCTTTCCCAAGGAACGCAAATTATCGCCGTGTCGAGGCGAGGAAAAGGAAAGGTTTCTCGATTCGTTACGAAATCGTACGTTCGCGATCGTGCGTTATCATCGCGTAGGAATGCTCACGGCGTTCCACCTAACGCTACGAGCAACGGGCTGCACTAGCGCGATATTAGAAACGATGGAGGTGGGGGTGGACGTGATACTGCATATTTACCAACGACTCGCCGTTATGCGTTTTACGATCGATAAGTTTGCCGTTAGCCAAGAATTCGGTCCTTCCGTCTGTCGTGGTTACTCCGATGAAGTCCGGATGCCATGAAAATTTCGTTTCGGACATCAGTGAATTGGAGATGCATTTGCGAATCGGCGATATGCAGCGTTCTACGCATGGCAAAATTTTATGGATTTTATCACGCGACTAGTTTTCCGTACGTTCGTTCAACTGTGTTTTGGAATTTTGCAGGCAGTTCGATGGTGCATGCGGAATACTGACGCAAGAGGATTTATTTAATGAAAAAAATGCATACAAGAAGAAAAGAATTCTTTTTTATACCAAAGCGTTATTGTGGAAATAAATAAAAGCGTTACGTATGAGATGAAAAATATCTATAAATGATATCGATCGCATGCCACTCCTTAACGATCTTGAAAGAATGCATAAATCAGCCCATCTAATGTTACTCTTAAATATTTTCGACGTTATTAAATCGTTAAATTAATTATCGTTATCGCTATCATTATTATTAATTCGTAATACGTAGTAAAATAATTACACAGTTAAAAAGTACATTGAAATCTGTCTCGAACGTCAACCGTTTGAGAGTACCAGAAGAACGAAGAGAACCGTTAAAAATGCCACGACGAGAAAGATCCCGAGGTTTGCTTCGATGAAAATCGTAAAATCGTACCTCCAGCATTCTCTCGTCCCATCGTTCGAATCGAGACAGCGAACCGACCTAATTTCGTTCGACTTTAGCGAAAACAGCGGCGATTCGTGCGACACTGAAGTGTTCATTACGCGGATTTATCCAGAAATTGTTGTTACATTGCCGTCGTATTCCGGGCCAACGAGAGAAAATCGAGACGCGGAAAAACAGTAGGTCTCATCGCGCGGATGAAAAATATCGTTGATGCTCGATAAATCGATTTCATCGTTAGCTGCAATCAGTATTCCGATTTAAACGTTATGGAAGTATCATAAACGATAATTGTTTCATTCATTCAGGATGTTGAAAGTCTCGATGCTTGAATGAAAGCTCAACAAATACCATGTTTTAAAGTCGCGTGTCATCGCTAGGCCTGCGAAAGAAAAATAAGAGCCGTATCGAAGAACCAAAACGAGTCGTTCAACCAAGCCCGAGTCTCTTCCGACGATTTCTCCTTCTGCTATTCGCGGAAAGATCTTGGCTACGTTATTAAGTTTAATGCGATTTAAACGTACGTACGTGAGTCGTCGGAGGAAAATCGGATTATATTCGTAGGAACATCGTCATGATTGTCATTGCCGTTGTCGTTATCGTTGTCAAAGCAGTTCGTTCCGATTAGAGACTCGAGCGTCGAAGGCTGACACAAACTAAACACGCGAGACCTCCACGACGAGCAATTAGCAAGCGTTACTCTCCTTTAAACAATGTCACTGTAACTCGTCTAATGCTTGTTACGATAGATAGGATTTACACGCTCGCGCCTCGTTAACTTTCCTTCCTAAAAAGGAGGAAGAACGTGCTCGTCCAAGCGCGCGGTAGAATTTCCACCCTTTCGGACGCGAGCTTCTCGTTTTCGCATTAATTTCGCGAATAATTCAATCTTCGGCAAAAATTGCAATGAGAACTCTCTTCAGCCGGTTTTTTTCACATGAAATTTTTTCATGAATTTCCGTAGATGGAGATCCAAAAGAATTCTCGAAGGACTGATAGAATCAACAAATTTCCTACAGTCTAAAAACAATAACTCGTAAACCGATTGTGCGCGACCTTGCGAGGGCTTAAGCACAGCGTCGCAGTTGATTTTGAATAACGATACATTTCATTTATATCTATTCGATTTGTTGTAAAGACCTTTTACCAGACCAAGTTGTGAAACGAATGCACATGAATTACTGAAACGGGGGGTGTCAAATCCCAAAAAAATAGATTTTATACTGTGCGACGACGATGCTTTGGGATGGAGAACGTTAGGTGATTGGCTGGCCATCTCCAAAAGTCCCGCAGATATGGAGTATCATAAAAAGGGAAATGCGCACGTTTCCACGTTGAAATGTTCGTTATATGGTTATGGATATGGATATGGAACGATTAATAACTTTCTACGTTTGTCTAAAGAACAACAGACGGTTTCGTCTACACGAGATTGTGCAGGCTACTTTCTCTACCCCTGCTTAATAGCTATGTTGGTTACATCGAGAAAACACGGACAATTTTTTATGCATGTGTTGTAGGAGTCCATTTAGATTTGTGTGCTAACCTTCGATCGTATCGACCCCCTGTGTACCTGCGCTGAGTTGATCTTCATAAAACTTTCCCTTCGGCCGTACATATCGGTGCAAACACCGATGGAAAAAGAAAAATGGCGGGTAGCTCTTCGATGTCTGGATAAAGTCGAGAAAATCTTTTAAACCACAAAAGCTCGCGATTTATTTTCGTTTCTCTAAAGTGATCGAGGAAGTAATCCGATTAGCGCTATTCCCGTCCGTTTAGCTGCACGTTCGAATTTCGGCCGCCGGACGCTCGCGAAAAAATGGATCCTACGCGATTTCCTAGATTCGAGGAAGAAAAACACGCAAACCGATGGAAAAGGATCGATCGAAAAAGATCGAGGCAGGTGACTCCTCGACGCCCGGGTAAAATGGAGCGTGGATGGACGGCGTACGCCGTTCTAGCGAAGTAGAACTTTAACGGTACCCGGAGCGAGGTACGCCACCGAGCCACTTTTACGCAACGAATCGGGCCCTTTTTTGTCTTTACCGCCGATTAACCGCTCTGACGCGACAAAAACCCGATTGTGTTGCTCCGCCGCCGTTTCGAATCGATTATCGAAACTCCGCACGGGGCTGCCCCTGTTCCAAAAGTGTTCTAACTAACTAAGAGGAAGTGAAGATGGCGAGAGAACTTCCAAACTTTCCGCTCGCGATGAAATCCATTTTTTCGTGACTTTGATTTTTTTTTTCTATGTTCCTTACGTTCCTCTGTCCTTCTTCCATCCATTTTTCATTTGTTTTCCTGCGGGGAAATCTCGATGGCCAGAAGGATTATGAGAATTCCTCGCGTGACATCGAGAATTCGAAAAATTGTACGGGATCATCGGATGCGATCGATTCTTGGGTATAAATTATTTCGTCAAATAATTTCGTCTTAGGTAAAATTTCTGGTCTGACGATAATCCCTCGAGAGTAACGAGAGAAATAATAAAACGATGTTCAGAAACGTAAAGTAATAATTGGCATTTTTGATGGGAATTGAGGTAATTCACGCGTTTCTACGCTTTCTTCTTCTTCCACCTCTTCATCGTCGAGATGACGACGAGACGCCAAGAGTCACGTGACGCTATCAAACCATGCAAAACGTCGCGACACGTTCGTTTTACAAGAGAATCGGGCCAAGTCTATTTCTAGGCGGTAATCGTTATTTCTATCTTCTCGTCCGCGACGAGAGCCATTGCCAAACGAGATCTTTCCTTTATTAAGAAATAGGAAATGCCGACGGCTGCAACGCAGTAACTATTCGCGAGCGTTCAAGGTAAATCGTTACGTTCTCGATATCGATAAGTCGATTTTAACGACGATGCGCGTGTCTGCCTGCCGTAGAAGAAAATTCGATATCAAACCGAAAAGAATCGATTCTAGAAATTTTTTTATCGAGAGACGCGATATCTAATTTATTGCAGAATTATTTTTAATTTCTATCTATTGCAAGTAAAATCGCGAATCCTTCTTTTTCAATCGCAAAGAAAGAAACTTTTCTTACAAGACACGCATACCTGCGAATTAATTAAAGTCGAATAATTCGCGACTGTAATCCGAGGTGCTTTAGAAAAACCTTTTGCAAGGTTTTGTATCGCAAATATCGTTGACTTCGCGAGGGATTGATTACCTGAGTTTCCGGTTAACAATTAACCGCAATTCGCGGTAACGGGCCGCCTTTAAGGTGCGCGGTAATTCGCTAAGAGCGATTGCCGCGTTTTGCAAAGCGATAGTCGACTCACCTGGAACAAAAAAAAGAAAGACGAATTAGGGGGGGGGGAGGGGAAGAAATTTATTCTATCGTTTATACGTACAGATATGTGCACAAAAATAAATGTTCCGAAAGAGCTAGAAGAAGCTCGAGAAGATACGCTTTTGCTTCGAGTTCGCCGAAGAAAATGTCGAAACGAATTGAAGAAATATATCGAGGAGAAGTAGCTCGAGGACGACGCGATTGCGGTCTCTTTTGTCGAACGGCACGCAAGAAACATCGACGAAAAAAGTCAACCATGCGACGTCGGTGCCTTCCATCGTACGAAGAGTTGGCGAGGATATGCGCGAATTCATCGCCGTATTTTGAAAGCCACTCGAAATTTCTACGGGTCTAAAGGGGCTTAAACTTCATTTCGAGACGTGGAAACGCTTCGTATTGGTGAACACTCGCGCTTTTGCCGTATTATCCGGCAAACCATCGAATTTTAAAGAGCCAATTGGCGTTACGTCACCGTCGAGGCTATTTTCACTTTGATTCGAGCGACAATGGACGCGCTCAAAATGGAAGCTACCAAAATTACGTCGAATTATAACCGTAAAGCGAACCGTGTACACGTCGAGCGTGTTGAAGTCCATTCGAAACGATCTCTAACGACCGATTTCACGATGCGCCTCGTTATTAGAGGGCATTCGCGTACACGACCTCGCGACCTTGCAATTTCGAGTCAATAAATCGCTATTAAGCGACGCCACCAGACTAAGAGGATCCAGATTATTAGCCAAGTTTCAGGAAAGCCAGTGAAATACGCGCGGTAGACGATTTATGCGTTCCCATCGGCTCTCCTCGCTAACGTATCGGTGAATTCCCTCGTTTAGGAGACACACGAGTGACGTCATTCAAGATTCGCCCTACTGAATGGAAGTTGAAAAATACCAGTTACAAAAGTATCGAAAGAGAGGATCGATGGTGATCGATGCGCGATACGATCATCAATTGAATCAGGTGTCCTTCGATCTTTGGAGGAACGTGTTTGGTTACCTTTGAAGCAATCGGAGCGCCTTTCGAGGAAGCGGAGTTCAAGCAGATCAGCCGGCTGCAGAGAATCGTTTATTCCTGGGAGTTCGCTAAATGGTGTCGTAGCAGCGAAGAGAGATTAGGTGATATAGGAGGGGAGGAATTATCACGAAAGAACGTACTAGCCACGCTTTGAAAATTCGTGACCTAACGCAGTCCAACATGATCATCGAAATTCCTCGATCGAGGATTTCTGATAGCGGTCATGACGCAATCGTCGAAATCGACGTCATTGTCATCAATAGGGCACGCATTTACGTTAGTTAGCCAGGTCGTGTCGCAGATAACCTTCGTGATCACAACGAACGCCTAATATTTAGCCTTTTCCACGCGCATATAGATTCTTCCATTGTTTTATTCGGAAATTAATTGGTTTAAGCACCACTTGACCCTCGATGGCTTGAAAAGCACGCTCGCGTAAACTTCAATGAGTTTTTAATATTCCCTCGTCACCGCTCGTTTCTTATTTTTTTTAAGTCGAATTTATCAACGCGACCCTGCAGATTCGGCAGACCTTGACTAAAAATCACGAAACGACCGAAAAACTCGATCTTGCGCAATCGAGTGACGACCTTCAGACTTGTTTTAAAAGCGTCAATAGTCTGCCGAATCCAACGTGTTCTAAAGAGACGCGACTGCTATTAGGAGACCATAGGAGAAGAGTACGCGTCGTATGATTTCACCTTCTACAAGCAAAGAGTAAGAGAATCGGAGAAGACTTCTCTCTCGGGCTATTTGCTCTAGACGTAACAGCGTCGTCGAAACGCGAGGCGGAAAGAGGAAACGCATCGCACTCCAGACGACGCTGTGTTTATCGATAATACGGTGGCAAATGTACACGGGTAGTTGGACGCTTCGGTGCTCTTTCTGGCGTTGCATCGCGAGGGAAATTTAATTGAGTCGTTTGTCGACACGCGCTCGTCGCAAACCAACTGGAAAATTTAACCGTTGGTGGAGGCGAACGTGCTGGGATCCCGTCATCCTGCATGAGCGTTGTCCTTTCGCGTTCGCCTGTCAAGCCAATAAGCAGTCATCGGTAGGACATGGCACGGCACGTAACGATCACGTAGGAGTAATGACACGTTGTTCGTCAAAGGAATCGTAAATCGAAGCGTCGCTTTACCTGGATCAGGATGAAGGATTCGCTTTGTCGTACTTTGGTCCTTCGCGGGATGCTAAAAGCGATCTGACGATATTTCGACGGGGATGACCCGTTTGACGATGCAACAGTGAACAGAACAGGCTGCGCTAGTCAGCAGAGCTCTTCGATACTCGTTCAAATACGAATCCTTGACGCAACGATAAATGAAAACGACTCGAAATGCGAAACTTTACTTTGAGCGCGTTTTGTAGCGCGTTGGTAGACGCACGCATCCAGCGATTACACACATTTCAGTCGATTGTGCCTGGAGATTGCCAATGTAGCCAGCTAGTCGCGTTTATCATATCGAACGGAACAGGCAGCGCAAATGGGAGAAAGTAGAACGGTACGTAAAGAATTAATCGTTAGATTTACGAGAAGAAATACCACTGGCTGAACGCAGACCGTAGATCCGAAGATAACGTTAGAGTGGATCCAAAGGAATTGGGTTAAATCAGTTTTTAGATAGAGACAAATGATAGAGACCCTCGCGGACGTCGTGGCAAGCTCTCGAGCGCGCATCAACTCGAATTGAAATCGTCATTCGCCGTGAAACGAACCGTAGACGGAATGATCGATTGGTCACGGTAGGTCGTTGAGCGTTCGGAGACCCACAAACCGAGAAGACACGCGTTGGCTAGGCTGCGTATCTCGCGGCAATCGCGTCTAGCGACGTAGCAAAGTGCAAGGCGTTGCAATAGCTCATGTCATCCTCCAAAACCCACGCCGGTGTGTCTCGAACGAACCACGAGACTAGCTGATATCGATGATAAGGTCTGCGATAACGCGCGACGGTAGTGCAGACCGCGAGCTGGTGCCTAGAATTTTCCTCCTTCATCGGGGGAGGGAAAAGCAATGTTACTGGTTGGTCGGTACGGTAGGGAGCTGTACCATCCATCGTCGAGGAAGAGCTCGTAGAAACGCGAGCAGCTTGGAGAGTCGCACGAGTGGCGGCGCTCAGCTTCGAAATCGACCGAAGCGCCAAGAATTTCTCGTGGAGGATGACGAGCAACGTTCGATGAATTCAAAAAATGTGGCGCGCGCTTGTGCGCGCGCGCACGCACCCATACGAGGGCAAACTCGTTACCGATGCCGTTGTGTCGTGGACGACGACAACGACGAAAGAGGACACTTTTAGCATGGCCCGATGGGGATCGAGAGGAATCGACCCAGGCCGGCGCGTACCACAAAATTAGAAGCCGAGAGGCGTGCTCCACGCGATTGGCGTTCCCATCGTCTAGCTTATTTCTATGGGCGACGCGCTCTAGGTCTTATCCCGTGCTCTTTTCCTGTTGTTTCTGTTTACATTTCGTCGTACGCTCGGGCACAATTGTAACCATGGACGACGAAGCACGGCAGAGGTAGAGGTAGTGGAGAACAGCGCGATGCCGTTTTCGTACGATGGCTGACGTATTATTAACCTCTCGAGGAACTTATTTGGGAATATCGTTCCATTCGTGAAGTTTCTTACGGCGTACGAACGACAATAATTTCGTTACAAACGTTTAGGAAAGAATGTTATTTGATGATTGGAACGTGGCGGGTTAATTAAACGTCCGAAGAAGAGATCGGCAATTATGGTACCTTCGATAATGATGATAATGATAATGATGATGATAATGATAATGATAATGATGATGATGATGATGATGATGATGACGATGAAATTCGATTTAAATGAAAACGTCTCTATCATGATAATAATAGTAACGATAAAGAAGATAATAATAATAACAACGATAATTAGGACGATTGCCAATCGCGAGGAGAGTCACGGTGGGAAAGTTATCAGAGAACGTTTTTATCTACCTTTCATGCAACGGAGCGTAACGAGACCCTCTATTACAATTTCACGTGGTTACTCAACTACGACACCGCGCGACCCAGAACAGAACAGATTCTAACGACTTCGTGAATTAGAGGTTCAATTATGGGAACGAAGCGAGGTAACGTCGTCTGTCTCGCAATACCCATCGAATAGATGCAGTGGAAGGGTATGGGGGTAGGACGAAAATGGCGAGTGGAGTGAAAAGAGGAAGGAAGTAGAGAGACTGTGAGGTACGGAGATGGATGAATTTAGATACGAGCGCGACTCTTAGTAATTAACAGTTATGCAGGCGGGTTTAGTAAACGAGGATGAATCGAACTACCGACACGATCTTAACTAACTAGCAACTACCACCACGACCACGATAACTAGCATGGCAGTTGTCCTATCGCAAAGACAGGTCGACCTGCTCCCTTACCGAAGTCTTTTATAGGAGAGATCACCGATCTATCGGCCATTTTTTGTTCCCTTGTACAACATGCAAGAATGCGGCCTGCCTTTATCGATTGATTACTCTTCAAAGTTAGCTCATACTGCCATCAAACACGTCCAGATCGACGCGAATCGACCGAACCTCGTGATCAACGTCGTCATAGATGACTATTGAAAGAACGACGGCTGGAAGAAACTCGTTCCCAGAGATACTCGGATAACCGGAGTATCTCGCGACATCATCGAACTGGAAAACGACGTTTCTCTAGCCCTCGTCACTAGAATGGTAACCACCACGATCAGATACACGCGGTAATACAGCGATATCGCAATGTCACTGTCGTTTAAATGTTGTAAGACACGATTGAGACGTTGTTGTCGTCGTCTTCATCGTCTTGTTCACCGTGAAATCGAATTAAGTACGTTCGCTTTTATGTTGCCTCGTAAACTCGAGGATTATCGTGCTAAGCTATCCTCCAAGAGATTACTAGATGTGTCATTCTGAAAGTTTATCGGGTAATATTTTATCGTATCCTATGGAATCTACTCCGAGACCAAAAACGAGGATAGAAACGTGGAAGAGAAGAAAACAGACGAAAGGAATTTTTTACTGCTTTTTTTAATTTACATCAGGACAATCGTGGATCGTAACAAGAATCGTTCCGTATTGCGCGATGTATCGAAGCGATTAAACATAATCCCGTTGCCAGAGCATTACGAGAACAATTATGTAAATCCAGAAGCAGGTTGCATTGGCTGCATTGGCGAATTTCGTGCTCCCAATTGCCGCATTTACATAATTTAATTATCGAAGTCACTGGCCTCTTCTCCCCTCGATCAGATATCCTTCTTCTCTTTTGCTCCTGCGAGAGACTCCCACGAATCGACCTATCCGGATTTCGCCGTTTAATCCTGCCCCTTGCTTCCCCTCTATCTCTTTTTCTTCTCCTCGATCGCTCTCGGTCTCTCACGCAAATCAACGGTTTCGATAGGAAAAGCGAGATCCGTCGTCTTAGAATCCGATTTTAATTAAACGCTCGAATGACTGACAGTTCGACGGCCGGCTAACGAGTTTTCGGGTTCCGCGTCTTTCGTAATTCGACGCGAGTGCGCGAAGCAAAGTGCTGGTGCCTTTCGAAGGCGCGTTTAGCGATTGGGTAAACGAGTAAAGGGTTGATCGAATTTGCGCGACGCTTTAATCGGAGATTCTTAGTTTCGTGTCGAATCGATCGTGGCAAGTGCCGATACTCCAGAAGCTAACGAAAAAGACTTAGATATCGAGCCGTTCTGCTAGAATCGAAAAACCATCGTTCGATCGTGCTATTGAATTCATCCGATTAGAATTTTCGATATCAGACTTCGCAAGGCAACAAAATGACACGGATACGCTCCTATTCGCGCGGAGTCTTCGTTTTTTAATATTGCTATGCCGAGGCCGGACGAACGATAAGAGCAAAAAAAAACGTAGATATTTTCGACATAAAAGGACGGTTAAAAGGTCATCGCGAAGAGATGCAAATTTGCATTCGTATTCAGACTCGAAAGTGGAGGCCGGGCAAGAGTTTCGTTTACACATCGTTTAACGTTATGTATTTTAGGTGACGTGGCGCACCGCATGCGACCCAACGATCGCGGACTCAACGTCAGAAGCTGATAACGCATCGACTGTCGTTGATAATCTGTGGGTAAAATCGACGGAACTTCGCCATATTCGTTGCGATACGATGGCGAGCGTCGTGACTCTGGCCTCGTCTCGACGAAGAAACGGCGAAGAAGATGGCGCGAAGAAATCCCAAAGGGATAGAAATAGCGCGTAAACGATGAAAATAGCGGAACGGATTCGAGGAATCGCCGTTCAAAGGAACTCTTCTATCCGTGGCGCGTGAAACCGCGGATTATTGTAAAAAATGAAGACAAACGGGTTCCAGTCCGTTCCAGAGGCATTCTCGATGTCATTACAGGGAAAGTTGTTAGGGGAGACGATCGTAAGAAGTGGAACGTAACTTGGGATCGTCTGAACGACGACGACGACGACGAAAATTCGCAATTTTGGAGTATCGATCGGTGCAATATGTCCGCGAGGTAGATTTCGTTTAACCTAACAAAGCCCCGCGATTTCTCGACTCCAGTCGGCCAATTATCTTTCATTCGGGAGGTAATGGACGTTGTTACCTTGTGTGTCCGAGCTAACAACGTCAGGCCGATGCACGGCTCTTGAGTGGACTCGGTCGAGAGGTCTTGGTCCGCTCCTTTCAAGCTTCGTTACCACGGAGAGTGGAGATGGTTAACACGTTAGGCGTCTCGCCGGTCCCTATGGACCGGCATTAGACTACTATAGTAGACAATCTCGGGTTCGTATAACACGGTAAAAGAACGAGACAGATGTTGCGATTTTATTTCGTTTTAGCTCAAATAATTGATACAACTTTTGGCTGTTAACAGTAAACGTCATTGTGCTTCTCAAATTTCGGGGAAACCCTAGTTTTAGAGGACTTTTATATATTAAATATCTATTTAATTTTATTAGGTCCATAAAAGTAAAGGTGGAAAATATGTATCGATAAATTTTTATACTTTTCTTGTAAAAAAAAAGACATTTATTATTCAACAGCCATAAAAATTGTTGTCACGTAGTGTCTTAAGCCTGATCATCGAAGAAAGTTATTTTAAACATAACAAGTCAATCGTTTTGGGCTGTGTACGGCTCGTGTACTTGTATAATCTTGGTGACTCGTACGACACGGATTTATAAAAGATAGGATGATAGAAGAAAGGTCAACTGTATTCGTTTACATTACACTGTAGGACTGGCTTACAGTAAATGAAATTTAGAACTTGTCTGTACGAACTGGTGCGGTGTTTAACCTGTTAACCGAAGAATTTCATTTTTGTTCATTTACATATAAAACGGGACATGTAAATACGTAAAACGTAATTTTGTATTTTCCTTTATGCTTTGTATATAAATAAACGAAAAAATATATATTTTATAGCCTATAGCAAAAAATATTATTTATATTAAAATATTATTTTAAGCATATGATGTATACTTAATAATATAAAATT
>JAITYT010000668.1:1496677-1509228 GCA_025433975.1 Liostenogaster flavolineata | reverse complement strand
TCTCTCTCTCTCTCTCTCTCTTTCTCTCCGTGACTCGACCATGCACACGCGCTCTCCCTCGTGTCCTTCGAGGGCAGGAGGGTGAAAAAAAGTACAGGAAGACGGGAAGGCATCCATGGATAAATTCTGGAGTACCGCGTGGGTAAGAGAGGCGGTAGACAAGCGAAGGAGTCCTCGGAACTAATTTATCGCATCGTCGGTAGTCGACCGTAATTATACCGATGCCGAAATCCTTACCGAGCGTATCCATCGTAGGAAGAGCGGCTCGAGGCCCTTCTTATCCGTTCGATCGATCTTCCGAACGAAAAAATGGAAGGGGACGAGTCGAACGCGTGTCCTTCGAGAGCAAAAGGAATCCGGCCGAAAGCAGAAGAAATCTTCTCGGAATATTCTTGGAAAGGATCGGGCCTCGTTGTCGTCGTCATCGTACTTCGTGGTTCTCCTGTCGTCATGGTCGTCTTGCGGTCGTTCCATCGGCTCGTTCTTCTCTCGCCTTTTCTCCTCGTCGCGAGGCTCTTCGGGCTACGTCGCACCGTGAAACAATGTTATCGTTTCGCTGAGCCGGCAAGTAAGTCCATTTCCGAGAACTTTCTTATTTATTGGCTCCCGTATATACTTCTCTTTCTTCGGCTTATTTCGTCTCTTTTTACCGGACGACATCCGGTAGTCACGAGTTCGGTAAAACGTCGACACGATCGAAAGTTGCCTTTGCGCGTGCGTGATCGTCGTTCCCCTTTTCGTTGCATCGCCATTATATCGTCAATAATTTGATAACACAAAGGACCATTTTCTGAACTTTACGATCTAACCATTTCACTCGTAAGTTATCCCTTCAAAATTGTTCGACACGGTGCCGAAGAACCCCCGTTAAAACGCCAGCAGCGCGGTGTCTGGCAACGCCATGTTCGGTAACACGTGGACTCTCGAACGAAGTCGACGAACCGCGAAGAACGTAAGGAAAGAAGAAAGAAAGAAAGAAAGAAAGAAAGAAAGAAAGAAAGAAACCGACAGACGTAAAAGGTACGCCATTGCTACGACCGGCCTAAGAATAACGCGGTAATAAGGAAGGGAAGGTCGTGGAACACGATCGAATAATTAAATTTATACGTTGGACAAAACGGGAATACGAGAGAGCGCTAATTTGATGGTCGTTCGAGACGATCGTTATCCATTGGAGAGTACGAGCGAGTTGGTACCTACCTAGATAGGCAAGCAGGCAGAAAGGCGAGTGGCAACTGGACACATGGATGGATGTAGGGCTACTTTGGATGGATGGATGGATGGATGGATGGACGGACTCGTATAAGCAAAGAACACGCACCGTAAAAGTCAGCTAGCTCGTTAAGGCCTGCGCAGCCGCCTGGCTATGTTCGAAGGAGCAAAATTTCGCGCGGTATCACTCAGCAAGCAAGACGAACGAGAACGCAGCTAGATCGCTGACGCACGAGCTAAGAATCCTATAACGCGCTCGTTGTTGCCAAGCTTATTTTTGCGCGATCGTTCGCCATCGTGCGCGGCCTCTAGACCCTCCAACTTTTCGTATATTCTCACCCACTTTTCGAGTAATTCCATCGCAAAGAGTTCCTCTCCTTTGACGCGCTGGCCAGAGAGTCGAGTCGATTCGGGACGTCGCTTCATTTCCACTCGTTGTTGTTGCAATTGGAATTCCTGGTCGAGTCAATGGTCGCGAGTCGTAAGAATGGAAAAGGTGCTATCAGGCGCGTGCACGTATACGAAGGATTACGTAAGTTAGCGCAAATAGTATTAGCAAATGCACGAGTGCACGTTCGAGCGAAACAGATGTAAATACCAAAGAGGGCATTCGTGTCCACGTGGTAAGCGAGGTCAATGGACAACGGCATAATGACAGGATGGTATCTCAGCCTTTCTACTTTTTACTCGAAGTTCGAGTGCGTCAACCTCGCCATGACATGCGACGATCTCGAATTTCTAAAGCAGCGGCGTATCGCCGAAATAAATTGCAGAAGGGAGCGGAACTTTATGCTCCCGGCCTAAATATAGAGAGACGGAGGATGAGGTGGCGCTGCTGGCGACGTCGGTGCTGGTACCGATGCTGGTAAAGGTGGGTACGCACCCACGTACGTACGTGGCTAGTTTTGAGAAGGAATTCTCACATCACCCACGTCGAGGAGCAAGCGGCTCATGGCAACGATCTGCGCTTACACGATGATCGCACGCATATTTCCACTTAGGCGACTTCATGGGTGGAATTAACCCAGCAGAAGAGCCTCGAACGTGGAGGAAGCACGCGGAACTCGCAAATTAACGATGCGCGTGTGCACGTTCACGGCTGCCCGTTACGGTTTCGTCTTCTTACACGCAACCTCGAGGTATAATCGCCGAGGTAATACGATAGAAAGAAACCGGCTGCCGCCTTCTAGGTAGCCAGATAGACAGGTAGATAGCCGAGTATAGCTAAGACCGCTAGCAACGTTAACAAGCCCGGGAACAGCCGTGAAAAGAAAGAACCGTTGTCTGGTCTGGCGAAGCAGCACTCGGCGAAATTTTGATCGTCTGACGAACACGATCTATGAAAGCTTCACACCCTTTTCATAAGTTTCCAAATTTTCTTGTCTTTAACTTCTTGTCCTAATTTTCGATATTTCGATACTCGAATTTTGAAATTAACTCGCGTTTGAGGGTAACATCGGCTATTCCATCGTTGTTAAAACGAGCCAAGAGACATTCGACGGTATCACTGAAACGTAACGGCAAGATTAGAATCTAAACGTACCGACATTTCTTCGTCTCACTCGCACGATACAGTCCAGAAGTTAGCAACGACGCGTTTGCCTCGTTCTGGTACCATTATTAGATCCTAGAGAGAGAACAGCGAAGGATCGATGCCGATTTACCGATCTACTTCGTTGCTAAGGACGCTCGACTGCTCGGGAGGGGCTGGCGGCCGGCAGAGGTGCAGAAACCAAATCGTACAGCTCGAAAGGCAGCGCGTTTCAAGGAAACACGAACCTCGCACACTTCGATAGGTCGTACGGAGGAAGCGGGGTAAAAGCCGATGGATCTTGCCGAAAGCGTTACGACTGGAAAGAGCGAGCGAGAAAGAGGTAGACGCCCGGGTGGAGGGGGAAGGGGGAGGGAAAGAAAGAGAAGGAGTATCGGCTATTTTCGAGTCGGGGTCTTTCCAGAACGCTCAACACCGTGGCATCGACTGCATTCCTCGCGTCAGCCGAGGAACGACGTTCTTCATCGAAAATCAAAGATCGAAAAACCAACGACTCGAGAATCGTCTCAGGGAGACGCGATCTGATTTGTTACGTCGACGTGGAAATTAGATTTGCGACGGGAGCAAACGAATTTGTCTTCGCGCCAGCGAATTCTCAATCGGCGGAAAAAATTATTACCCGATCGTGAGAGACTCTACGCGGAATTTCTCGAAATATATTTAAAAATTTACGTAAGAGATATAAATATTTTAATACGAATAAATATGTATTCCCAACGAATATCGTACCAATCGTTATATCGTTCTTTTATTCGCCCTATTGTCGCGATACATCGAAGGAAGAAGTTGAGAAAGAGACACGAAAATTCGATTGCCATCGCACTCAATTTTGAAAGGATAGGATCACGAAAGTCGACGCAGAAACTGGAAAATAATCGGAATATTAAGCGCGTTCCATGGCGAAGTTTCTTGCGACATCGCGCGAATATCGAGAGCTTCCTTCTTACGAGATAAGTTTTTAACGAATGCCTATCGACACTGCGATATTTTTAACCGCGTTACAAAATTCAGTCGGTTCACGATACGTAACAGAAAAAGGCAGAAGACAGCGGCTCGTTATCTTTTCCATTCTCTTACTCATATTTTTCGCGACCCAGTGCACTTCCCTCGCCCGGAGCTTGGCTGCACAATTCTGATGTTATCGATATTATTAACGCGATTTAAATTACGATTTAATTAGCCTCTCGTCAACGAGCTACGAACCAAAGAAATCTTTATACATTTACGAACACCTAACTCAACGAACGAACTTGGTACACGTTCCTATCCAAGCAAGACATTTCCAGAAACAACGATTTCGTCGAAAAAGTCTTCGAGTTTTCCAAAATGGTTGCCGATACTCGACGATCGATTTCCATTGGATAACCTCGACGAAGAACGATCGAGATCGCGTCGATTGACGCTGAAATCACGATCGGTCACGATCACACTTGATCGTAGGAATATCGGGCTCGATTCTAAGCGAATCCCCCGACTCTCGAGCGGTATTCGCTCGTCGCGAATCTCGAGACTTGCGATCTCCTTCCGCTCGACGCGAGATCCGGACGTCTCAAGGCTGGCCGAGCTGCGGAAGGGCAAGTTCAAGGCGAGATGCGAGAATGGAAACGCGCTCTCTCTTCTTGCTCGTCCTCGTCCTCGTCTTCGTTTTCGTCGTTCGTCGTTGTCGTGTCGTCGCACGTGCGAGCGCTCGCCGCTTGGATTAACAGGGGAGCAAAGATCAACGTTGGATCGGGGACCGTGCTAACCGTGAAAATCCTCTCGCGCTGCGTCGGTCGTCTGATGAAAGTTTAGAATCGAGGATGACGTCGATTTCGTTCAACTTTGCCGGCCGCAAATTTATCGTATCGCCGTCAGGTTGGTGCCAATAAATGACGCAGAGGTTCTACTAATTTTGGTAGAATTTTGATAGTAATGTAGGATTTTAGCAAAAGACGATCTGGCAAATTGGGAAAGGAGAGTATCGAGAGCGATTGTTTCTCTAAAAATAGCATCTATGTTACGTGTATTCTTATAAAAACTTCGTAATGATAAAAAAGTTCATCACCGTTGGAGAAAAGAAGTCACACGACCGGCAAAGTGTTAAGTATCGATTCCTTTTCGAAGATAGTTCGAAGCTTCAGCTAGGTTATGTCGTCTGATTACGTTGTCTTCTCGAGTTTTTTTTTGTTGTTCTAAATTCGCGCACCTACGGAAATGTTTTGACTATTAGAGTTTTAAGGGTTGCTCGCTAATTATTTTTTTCCTTTTAATCGCTGTCTCGATACTTAACGATACCTTCTTTCACGAGTCTTCTAAAAACAGAAAACTTACGCGGTATCACGCGATCCCAGGTAACTTAAAAGAAACCTTAAAAATACCTACGATTTTTTGCGCAGTTGCATGTTTGATCCATTCTATTCGAGTACTTTCCTATCGGCCGATAAACCCGTTGTCGATCAGAAACATTCCCGACGGTGGTCTCTGGCATGTAACAAAACGAAGTGGACTCCTTGGGGTAGCCGTTAATGGCGCGAAAACGAGGCGATTCAAAAATCGACGGACGAATTTACGGCGAAAGTCAAAGAAGGGAGGAAGAATGGAAAGAAAAAAACGGGGAAAAAGAAGAGGTACACGAGTACATACTTCGCTCGTAATCGCAAAGATAAGTTTAATGGCCGAGTGCCGATCCAAAGATTGTAACCGGTAACCGGTTTAACATCGCGCGGTGCGAGAAACGAGGTGGGGGAAACGTCGTAGGAGAAAAGGCATTATCGCGACGTGAATTATGTCGGCGATCGCGCAACGTTCGCTGACATTGTTCAACGGACAAGAGGTGGAAGTTGCGTAATCGTTTAATTGAGATCTAGCAAGAGGAAGACGGAGCGAGAGAAATTGCGACGGTGAAAAAGCATCGATCCTTGACATCGGGCACGGGCTCCATCGCGCTACCGACATTTCATCGACGTTTCCAAGTGCCCCTGATCGAAGATCGGCCTAAAATTCCATCGAGAACCGTTCATCGATCCACTTCGTTTCAACCCAGCGACTGGAATACGAGAAAAGGAAGAAAACGCAAGGGGATTCGAACGATCGGACGTAAATCTCTTTGCCACTGTTGTACGCCTCGGTTGTATGGTCTAGCAGTCGCCTATCCGTTCGAAGATTAACGAGGACACGGCGAGCCAGAAGTAAAGGACGCAACGCAGGGACACCGATCTGCCTACCAGCTTGTCTGCCTACGTACTCGCGTGTCTGCGCACGCGTAGGTACGCGTGAATGCACGAGGACAGGCGCGTTACGATGCCGACCGCTCGTTTGTCCGAGGAAGTTACGATTTCACGCGAAATCGCGAATTATTTTAATCTCGCGGGCCCGAAGTCGCTCCTCACGGCTCTCTGAATGGCTTTGGGACATCATCCTGGTGCGGTAGTTCAACGCACCTCGTTTTTAGGCCGGCGAACGTTACGTGCCAGTGGCCTTTTAAAAATCGAGAAGGACGACGTCGTTTCTCGCGGCTTTGGCCACACTTGGCTTACTTTTTCCCTTCTATTTTTCGTTACCCTCCTTTCTTTTCGTCGTCTTTTGGTCGGAGTTCCTACGGTGCCGAGGGAACCTTCGGAATTTGGCCGTGTGCCGAGGGAAAATACGACGGTAGAACTTTTTTATCTTGTTTCGAAGTTGGAGCGAAACCCTCCTTACTACCAGCCATTTTTTCACGTTCTCTCGATAACGGAGAGTCGCTCGTTGCTTTTTTGGGATACGTGCCGACGAGGACTTTTCGTGTCTGGAAAAATAGTAAAATTTCTCTCTTCTTCTTTGGTTATATAAATTTAAAAACACATATTTTCGCAAGGCGATGAATCTAAAGCATTCTGAAGTTCACGAACGATTTAAATCGTGATACGGCATGATAACGTGATCGATTTTACGATCTTTTACGAACTATAAATGACTCCTAATATGTAAATAACGTTGTACGTAAGAAATTCTAAACGAAAGTTTAAGAACGGCCGTTTGACCGGTCGTGGTACGTTTAATGTTAAGAGGAACGAAGTGATCCTAAGATGGAAATTACGTGAAACTAGGAACCCCGTTAAACGACGACCGACCCAAATGACATAAGCGATTTATGCAATGCTCGTTTTTACACGCGGTCGTATACGCGTGCGTGCGAGCATGTACGAGCACTTATTCGCGTGGGAGAAAGACGAGTATGAGCGTAAAAAGTAAAATAAAACGGATGCATCGTACCTACTCGAGGTCGATGCACTGTTGACTTCTATCTCTTCGAGAATCGTAACTTTTTGTTAAGAACAGTTTTCGACTATTGTGCGTCAAGCGACTCTAGATCGATAATATTCGAAAAATACATTTTTGTTGTACCCTTGGAATCGCCTTACAGCTTGCAATCCACTGAGATTACCCCAGTGGTCTGCTGAAATGCGTCCTTTTTAAGTATCGTAAGAGAAAGACCCTTGGAAAAATTCCAAGATCAAAATTACGTGCCGATAGTCGGACATCTTTGGAAAAGGTTCGTATCGGAATGGGTCATGTACGAATTCTCGAGACGAGAAGATCTAAATAAAGGAGCCCTATATTCCTTTACATACCTGGAATATATTTTTTTTATTTCTTGAATCATCGAAAGAACACCGATTAGATCTGCGATTATCCTAAAATTATGATGTCGTTATTTAAGGGTGAGTAATAAGAAAAAAAAGAGCGATCGGTATTATGGTCTGGGTCATGGTCGTAAATCCACTTCGTGGGAAATGGAAATCGATGAAGTAAATCGACCTATATGCATGTAAAGCGAACAGCGATGACGTTGGAATCCTGGAATCTTATCTAAAAAAATCTTATCAAATTTTGCGTTTTGGCGATGCTCGAAAGAACGAATCCGAAAATGACCAAATGCGCGACACTTCAAATCGTAAAATAAAATCAAACCTTGAATCTAAAATTCGTGTTCGAAAAGTCTTTGAAACGCGACAAATTCAAATCATCTATCTTTCGCTAACTTCTCAAGGCTATGAGTTGAAGAGACATAGGGAACTGAAACTGTCACGTGAGATTTAGTTTCGAAGCAAAACTGTAAAAATGACCTTGTACCTTACGTACGAGAGTATCGATAATCATCGATCGAAATTAAATATGTAAATAGCTTTCCGAATCGTTTATTCGTGGCTCACGTAGTTCGAACGTCACGACTCTACGTAACATCTTGTCGTTTCGCGTCCAGCCCAACTCCATGATTAATCCGTCCGTCGTAAATCCAACAGTTTTCAACGCGTTTTTTCTCGCGAACGCTTGCCGATAATAAACGATGCTAAGAGCAATGCGGTTGCAGTAACGTCAGGTGGTAAGCGCGATCGACACCAAAGATCGCACGACCAGTTTACCACTGGGGAGAGAGATTCGACGAAGAAGTTATCGCGCGATCGAAAACGAGAGACGCGAGAGAAGAATCGAGAGAAAGACAGGCAGATCGAAAGCGCAGAGGGGGAAAACGATAAGAAAACAAGTAAGACTCGTAAAAGGAAACGCGGAAAGGTTAAGATGATCGCATCAAAGCCAATATAATCCATCCAAGAGTTTTCCATCGGTAGCAACCCGTTCGACAAGCAGCTTTTCGACCTGATAACATCAACCCCCTTTTAGTCCATATCCGACTGTTCTAAGAAGTACTGAGATGGGTGAAGAACCGATCGGAGCACGTCAAAACGCAAAAAGATCAAGAAGATCGCGCCCAGACCCACACAATCCTATCCAATAGGTTTGCATCGTTAGCAGCCCGTTCGACAATCAGCTTTTCGACCTGATAACATCAACCCACTTCCTCACCATATCCGACTGTTCTAAGAAGTACTGAGATGGGCGAAGAACCGATCGGAGCACGTCAAAACGCGAAAAGATCGCACCAAGACCCACATAATCCTATCCAATAGGATTTTGCTTCGTTAACAACCAACTTTTTGACCTGATAACATTAACCTCCTTTTATCTCATATTCCATCGTTCCATGAAGAACAGCGGAAGAAACGTCGAAAGGTCAAGAGCACGACGTAATTTCGTGCACAGTTGCGTAACAAAACACGAACCAACTCGAAGAGGAGGAATCAGTTTCATCGTTCACGACTGGAACCAAACCGGACTGCTAAAAGCAACGATGATGACGAGGACAAGAGAACCGCGAGAGACCTTCGCCTTGACCTTGAGTGAAGTGCACTGACCGTCCTAGAAAAAGGTGAACCGGACCAACGAACGTACGGTCGCACGGAGAACTCACCTGTGAGTCTGTCCGAATGGCACGCTAATACGATGCACGGGATCCGCGCTTACGTAACGACGTTTCCACTGCGTGTCCGCGTACACATAGACATATTTACACACGCGTGCACATGACACACATACGGCGTTACACACGCAACTCCAAAGTCATCCTTGTTTCTTCTTCTTTGCGAACGAATGTCGTGCTCTCGTTGTCTCGTCTCTCGCTTCTCTCCGTCTCGCGCAGTTCGTTCCAGTCTTTTCCCCTTTTTATTTTCATCAGAGTTCTTCGAGGCGACGTTGCGGTTTACGTAACTGAAACGAGACGTGAGTGATCCTTGCTCGAAAGAGCATCGAGCAAGGAAACAGCGCAGCCGAGTGGTGACGCGTCAAACGCGATTCGTATTGACACGCACGCCATGTTCGAGAGAGCACTCGAACTTCACGGAAGAGCGAGCGCTCGTTCCCGTGACTCGAAATTCTTCCACGGTTTTGACGGTGTGGGAATGCCGGAGACGGGAGGAAGATCGATGCAGAGAGGAGAGAGGAAATCCATCGAACCGGCAATAAGACAAATTGATGTTGTTTTTGCTACCGTCGTTACTGTCTCATTGTCCTTGTTTGTCCGAGGAACAATTCCGTGCGCTACGGATATCTTTCGAGGCACGATGTCGCAATCGTGAAACGCGATTAGTCGTAATTTCGTTTTCTACGGTTCGTGGATTCGCAAAAAATAAAGAATAAAATAAAACAGAATTCACGAATGAAATAAATTCTCTCTATGGACAATTATTATAGATAATCTAACGAGATAAATTCTATTTATCTATTTATTTCGTGATTTTAAATGACGAATTCTAATTCGTATCACTTTGCGCGACTTATTTCTTCAAAAAGTCGCATGACAATCTGCAATTAGCAATCCGCATAGTTTCACGAAATTGAGGTAATTTCCGGCGCATCGAAACGCGAAAGAAGTATTTGAATTTCTTATCAAAGTTACGCGTATGCCTATCCGACGTGAGATGCGAGGAGAAGGTGAAGGTGAAGTCGCGCGAAGATTTTGAGTAAACGATGTACGTCATCGTGAGAATCGTCTGAAGACTGCTGGAAGCAGGTACCATTAGCACCTATGGGAATAACGTGGGAAGACTACGTGATTGGATCCTCGAGAGAAAGCGATGAAGAAAGGGAAAAGAAAAGAGGTAAGTAAAAAACGATAAAGATAGAAAAATGAAAAAAAGATTAAGAATATTTTTAAAACGTATAAACATTGTGACGTGTGCGCGCAATAGAGACAATTGCACGTATTTTGAAAACGAATAGTGTCGAACTGGCTGATTGCCATTAAAAATAAAGTTTATCTGTCTCGCAATTGTAACACTCCTATCATCTTGATAAGCAGTTATCGATCGCAGCACGACCGATAAAGTACGGTTTTTTTATCTTTCCCAAGTATAATGATTAATCAAACTCGAAACGTTGCTTCGTCCATCGATTGGGAAATTCGATTATACGATGCGTAAATGCGTAAAAGGGTTAAACGGGATTTCCAAGTGACAAAGTTTTAAATTGAAGAATCGTCATCCAAGAACGATCGGTAGGACGTCGATGCACGCTTGCGAATGGTTCGCTTATTTTTAGACGACCAAACGAACATCGATGTGTCAATATACTTTCTATTAATACGCCATTACGTATCTCTGCTAGTAGTTTCTCGTTATCTGCGCGCGATACAGGCGGAAAGTGATGCTCGGGCGTGAAATCTCGATCAATAAAGTCTTAGAAACGAAGTCTAGGGCTTAAAAAATGGGTCAGGAATTTATGTAAAAATTTAAACTTAAAACGCTAACGTAAGAGACCCGCAAAGTCTCGAGATAAAGAGGACGAGATCGTGCGGATGTTTCTTGTTCGTAAATACGACACGAATGACTCGTTGGTTAAATACGAACTAAAATTCCAGGCCCACGACGACGATGACGGTTGTCGCGTGATGTAGACCATCAAACGGATTCCGTGATATGTATTACTTTTGATTTTAGAACGAACAGCGAATAGAGTTTCGCCAAAAAAAACTAAACCAAAATTCGCTTTTGTGCTCCGATTTTTTCAAGAGTACTCTTTGTTCTAACGTAAAAGACTTGCAAAGCGTGGAGGCGACTTTTTGTCGCGGAAAAATATCCGCTTGTATCCATCGGCAACGTCGAACGTCATAAAAGGAAGACCGAATAAAAAGTCCTCGTTCTAGCATCTTCTCCCCTTTCTCTCTATCTCTTTTTCATCTCCTTTAGGATCGACGGCAATTACGACCGGTAGACCGAAGAATCCACCACCAAGTGAACGTTATTGCCGATCAGACGATCTTCATAGTTTCCTGTTAATCGAATTAAGAAACCGTATATCGTGCTCTCTCTCGAGACTGCTCGAATCCTTAAAGACGTTTGCTATCCTGGAAATCAGCCATCTTTTTGATTATACATAATACCGTGAGCGAAGTGAAAGAAAGTTTGCGAAGATGAGGGGAGAAAGGCGTTCGAATCGATCGAAGAAACGTTTTAACCATTTTAGTGCCAAACGCAAAACTAGTGCCTATTCGAAAGATACGGGACGCATGGACCGCTTAGACGATGCATTGAGAACGTAATACAGACATAGTTGCGTATAAAAGTGCAGTTGAAGCTTATCGATTGTTATTAAACACCCGTGAGTAATGTATTCTATCGGAAGTAATATGTAGAGATAAATTTCGTTGATTGAAAAATGGTTATTTACAACGACAAAACAAAGCGAGTACTAGGTGGGATATGCATGCCGTTGTGTTTTATGGTGTTGTAATTGTATGTTGTTTTGCAAAAGAATCAGTTATTATCTAAACAATTAAGGAAAGTTGTAAACAAAAAATAATGTCATGTTTATATTTATTTATCATCTCATGTAACGTCTACAATATACTCGTATAAATATGTCAAATATACCTGCGATCCTCAGGAAAGCAGTGATAATAAAAAATACCAAACAACAAACTTAACGTTAACAACGATAATCTAAACAATTTCTAAATCTCTTGAAAATAAAAATTCTGCATTATTTATACGAACGCAGTCAAATCGACCTATTTTTCAATGTCGTAAGATTATTCGTAAATCGTATCGGACAAAGAATTTGATTTTGAACTAAAGTTAGTGATTCCAAAAAAGACTATCGTTTGGTAACAAATTCATTTATTACTTAAACGATTAAAAAAAAGTTATTATCGATAAATGAATAATTTCTCCTCTATATTTTGTTATATTTGAGGAAGTGGTATTTAAAGATACAATAAATACGACACGAACACGATATCAATGAGTAAATTGAAACGTCGATTAATATGCCATACTTTGTTTTAAAAAACATCGCGCAAAATTACATTACACTTTATATATAATTACATATAGTTCGTGCATAGTTACCTGATGTACTGAAGAGGCAGAAGAAGCGACCATCGGTCGGCAGGTCTTCGGTGTTCCAGCGCCTCGAAGTTCCATCCATGATTGCA
>JAITYT010000668.1:1483634-1496581 GCA_025433975.1 Liostenogaster flavolineata | reverse complement strand
CACGCGTCGGAATTACGAATATTATTTCACCGATGTTCACGCGTCGACGATCGGTTACGAACTAACACTTAGGGTCGCTGTAAGACACCTTGGTAAATCGAAATTAAAAAAAAAAGAAGAGCATCGTACTTCGATGAATTGTTATTGTTGTCATTTTGATAGTAAATAAATTATAAAAACTCCTGTGAAAACTCATCTCGTTTCATTTTATTTTTGTTATTAAAGAGCACTTACATGAACAAAAAATGGCCTAAAAAAACCTGGTAACTGAGTTTTCATGGTTAATGTTTCTACTTCAAATCGACAAAAAATATTTATCATTGTCGACAACATAGGTAGTTACAGTGATTTAAACGAAAGTTGCATCTTCACTGCGTCTAGCCAGTCGACGCAGCCGCATCTCGAACGAGATGTATCGTCCTTCGCGTTTCTTGAAATTTGTTCCAACAACGCTATATCGTCGTCTGGCACTAAAAGGATTAAACGAACGAGCTAAATGAAATTGAACGAAGCGAAATATGATAAAGAAAATAATGTGTACATCGATCTAGAAAATACGTCGACGGACGGGTGGGAAAAAAAGATTTTGAATGGTGAAAGATCGCCGATCATCGACGTCTTTCCAGAGAAATTTAGCGGAAGGCTCGCAAAAGAAGAGAAACGTTTTCGCCGATCAACGTTTCGGTATGGAAGAGATGAAGAAGAGGGGGAAGATGAGGAAGAGAGAGTGCGCACGCACGAGTCTCGGTACATCGAACCTACTCAAATAATTATTAACTTTCGAATCGTACTCGTCCGGCCGGATTCCAGCCTCAAGGTCATCGAGAGCTCCTATACGTTTCATTGACTCGATTGTGACCTTTTGGTCTCTCAGGCTCGCTTCGAAGCCTATCGCTCGTCCCAAAAACGCCTATTTTAGTAAATACATCCTTGGCCACTTTCGCCACGGCCTACAGCGCGTTCGTCCTCCGCTTCGATCTGTCTTTTCCTTCCTAGTTGCTTTCCTAGAGCCTTGCTAAATTTGCAAGGCAATAGGCCAAATTCGAAAGAAACTTGTCCCATGGTCGAACAGTGATGGAATCCATTCGTTCGAATTCAAAGGCAAGATCACGATGACTTGTCGCACGGACACGAAATCATGCTTGCTTCTACAGGAAGTACTCGTATTGATCGTTTACAATAATTAAAAGGTCACTTACAGTGATCGGATTGATCAATGTAATTTCTTCCTGCACTGTCCGTTGGCCCAAATTCTATAAAAACCATCTTGGAAAACTTGTCTAGACGCAGGCGCGAGAAAAAACACTGGAAAGTAAATCCCGAAAGCATATCCACGCGTATATATCTGCGTTTATTCTCTGACATCTCAATTCTCCTCCCTTTATTTCGATTCTCACCCTTGTTTCGTTCTTCCTCCCCGTTTCCATCCCTCGTCTACCGCAGATCGGCCCGTTCCCACATCCAGAGGGTAAGAGAAACGACATATCGTTGTCACGACTCTATTTGGACGAGGGAACCTTCCACCAATACCAGCACCACATGCACCACCAGCGCCGCCACCACCTGTTGCTTGTATCTTCCGGGCAAGAGCCACGTCACCGAGCAATGGTATTTCGTACAACGAGGACACGGCGTATACAATAATAGGAGACATCGTTAAAGAGATCCCGGTACGCGTTTCCGCATAAAACAACGTTTCCACGCGGGCAGGGGCTGTTATCATCCGGCCCCTAACGACGTCGTTCGGCGGATCCATCGTGAGGATGAACGCCCAACGTTGCGTAATATCGTCTCGTAAGCGCTCTGAAATGCGCTCCTTCCGCCCTTCGCCTCTTTCTAGACCACTTCTTCCTTTCCTGCTACCTAAACGAGGCGAATAGTTCGACCAGACTCACGGAAAGTATCGACGGTTAGAACGATGGACTTAAACTCCCTATCAACCGTTGCCAAGGCGCCATGTTGGTCAACCGTGCCCACCAATAAGATGAACGCTCCATTGGGTAAGAATGTTGTCTCATATCACTAATACAATAAGTATGTGCTTCGAATAATAAAAATACTCCCGTGGCGTCCCGAGGAAAACGCGTGATTTCGGCGTGTTAAATGATTATTCGACGCAGGAGTAATCCAGAAAGACATTTTCTAAATTGAAATATCGTAATGAAACATCAATGGTAATAATAATTATTATCATTGATATCGTTAGATTGAAGTCATTTCGACTAGCCGAAGATCGGTAACCCAAGCGCTGTTTGCTCGTGACAACGCAAGAGAAAAAGAAAAATGTCCGATTCTCCTGGGGGAGATTGAGATTGATAAAAACTCGCGCGACAAGATCCCAAGTCAGACCGAATCCTCGAGAAGACCTTGTGGAACTCGGCCCGAGTTCGAATGGAGGTAAGACTTTCCAGTTTGACGCGTGCTCGTAATTCTTCTAATCGACGACGTCATAATCGTAAGAAAAGTAGCTAACCACGGGTTTCCCGAAGTCACACAAAGAAAACGACTCGTGCCGTTTCTTATCGAGCTCTCTTTTCTCTTTCTCTCCCCTTCTCGCCACGCGTAAATCGTATTCTCGAGTCACGCGGAGGCGATGGGGGCTCGCGCAAGCGTCAGAATCTTTTCTCGCCATTGTATTCATTATTTCCGAGAAATGCAAATGCAATGACGATCGAAGCAAGACCGAAAAAGGTTGCACGGAACCGCGGGTACAATACACCGTAAAATTTCCTTTTCTTCGTCCTTTCTTTTCTTCTCCTACCCGCATCGACGACGAACTATCAACGGCTGCCTGTTGTTGTCTCCCTTAGCGAGACGATCTACGAGGCCTCGTTCTTTCATCGTCGGATCGATCCTCGATGCTTTTACGTGCGAAGACGCGCGAGAAGAATCGTATTTCCTTTTCCAATAAAAATTGTCCAGTCTTTTACGTACTCCGTGCCTTTATTGCATCTTCGTTTAATTTCACGCGTCTCTTTCGTTTTTTTGTCCACTTTCACTGCCGAATCGAACATCTACCAATAGAGATAAAATGAAACCTAGTGATATTTATGTAAAGTATCCATGTTAGGACGGGTTTGCTATCGATTCGTGAAATTGATTCGAACGGAGAGGCCGAAGGTTCGATCAGCGCGTTGCTCAATGCCATTCGCCGTAGCTCGATCCTTCGTACGTGTGTTTTACGTGCTTAATATAGCGTACGGTACGGCTCAACTTCTACGACACGCGTGTCGTTAAGCGAGAGAACAAACGAATCTGACTTTCAAATTTACCAAAGGCTTTAAACCGCGAACGATAATCGATTCGCCGTTTCGAGATGAAAGTCCCGCCCGCCGACAGTTTCCGTCAGGGAATTTGCATGTCGTGATCGCGTCGATGTCGTTGGTTAAAAAGATTATACCGATATCATGTGGCGGAAGAAAAAAAACGTGGAGGAAACATGAGAAACAGGGGATGGCTAGACGGAATAACGAAATCACTGTTTTTCCACGCAACGTCTTTCCCTGTCTTCTTCGCAGAGGTTGCTTAAATTCAATTTTTTCATTTTACGACCGTCGTTTAAAAATTTTTAACGAATTACGAGAATGTTTAGATTGGGTGCTATCTTAATTGAGAATCGTTACGAAAGAATACTATAGGATAGTTGAAAGAAAAAAAACTCCGTTCCGTCCGAAAGGAGATTCATTCGCAGGACTCCGTATTATTTCGTATAAAGGAACGTGGCCGAGAGATCGTCCGTTTTTCTCTTTCCTCGCGTTCTTAGGTAGACGAAAGTACCGTTCGTTTGGAATCGTCCAATAGGATTCACTGAATTATGAATTGCATCACCGTCGTCTTTTATCTGTTGTACTTGAAAATAGTCGTACAATCGTGAATGTAAAACGATCGTATAATTCATCATTATTATTTCAATCGCTTTAATACATTTCAGAATGTAAAATTTAGATTAAAAATCAAGAGAAAGGCAATCGGACGAAAAATATCGAGAGAAAAAGAGTTAAAAACGTAATTTCGTTGTTTTTTGTTGTATTATCTGCATTTTAACAAGAAACTTTCGTCCCGTTCGTTCGTAAATGATCTTACGTCAGCCATCACCGGCAGAACGTTCTCGTCCACAAAGCGAACGAACAACTAAACCTTAAAGCACAGCGAACGATTTCAGAGGACGCGACTTCTTTTCGTTCGATTTTTTTTTATCGATTTTGACGATTTTTTCCTGCGAAAAAGTAAAATCGCTTAACGATATTTCGTAGACACAGAAGAGAAGTAAAAAATCTCAACGATAAATGAAAATCATTTAAAAACAGGATCGGAGTAGGCACGAATGATTAGCCACGAGGCAAAAAACGTTGACTCGATCGAGTTTCGATCAGCAAGAAACGGTCCTTTTAAGTCTATGCTAGGCGTAATATGTTTCCTTGCCTTTCGTTCTAGACTGTAATGCGCGTGTCAAGTTGTTAACTTAACGGTCAACATCTTTTACGACGCCGTTCGCGAAGAACGTTTTCTATTCCAATTAAAATCGAGAAAAAATATTTCAAGATGCTCGGAGGAGCAGTAAAATTCATCGTTCGAGGAGGGCTCGAGAAAACGGGTACTCCTGCCTCAACGATGATTTATTCAAGAGAAATGCTTCTACGATTAGCCTTTCTAGAGAAATTACGCGCGATGCGGCATCAGAGTTAAAGCGTGAGTATTTTTGATCGCATCGAGGAAACAGTAGAAGAACATGGAACGTAAACCCTTAAACACCAGTTGTTTCTCGTTACGTAAAGCGGCGCAACGCGCCTTTGTCGTGCGAATATAAACGTAAAACAACTCGGCGATCGTCACTGCTGGGAACACCGTCATGCTGTTAAAACGATTAAAATCGAATTTGAATTTGCCAATGCGAATTTTGATTAAAAAACCGAGTTGACCCAGAAAAAGATAAAAATCGCTCTGCCTCGTACTTAATTTTCTTTCCTTGAACGAATGTCTCGCGAAAGATGAAGTTCGCAAGAAAATCTCAAGCGATATTTTACGAGTGGCAATCTGCAAAGTTGAATTTCGATAAAGATAAATTTAAAACTGAAGTTTTACGATCTTCCATTCTCATTTCATGAGCCATTTCTAGTTTTCTTCGACGTTCATACGGATTCAAACTATAGTACAACAGACGAAAAGAGAAGAGCTCGAACGCAAAGTTTTACCAGAGCCAATTTCATCGATAATCAATGACTCCATCGATGGTACAAAGAGTCAAGTATCCGCGTCTATAGCCACCGAACGATCGATTCGCGTGGTTTCGAGTCCACGTGGGTGAACGTTCTTGAAGGAAGCCGGGTGGCGAGGAGTCAGAGGAACAGTAGGAGGAGGAGGAGGAGGAGGCTGGAAGGATTCTCGACAAGTTGATGGCTTTTGTCGGTGAACTCGAAGCGTCGCGGTTGCACAAGAGGAAAGGAGAAAGCCCCGGAGTGAATCGAGTCGTCGGTGGCGCGCGTGGGTGCTTTTCGATCGGCCGGCGATTGTCCTATCGATTTCTTCCATCACCTTCCAAGCTCTCAGCTCCCGTGAGGTCTCCTCTGTCTAAAACTCGATACGAACGTTTCTTCTCTTCCTCCGCGTATACTTGAACGTTCTTTCACTGTTTTTAGCCTCTACGACCTTTTTCTGACATCTTCGTAGAAAGACAAGTGCAAGATGAAAGACCCAGGAGAAGAAGGACGAAGATGAACACGCGCGAACGATTTCAAGGAATCGAAGATCGCTCCCTGTCTCGACGATCGTCGTTCGAATCATCGAGTCTCGATAAAACTGCGACTATTTTTTCCAGATTTTCGACGATTTCATAAGGTCTCTTAAAAGATATAAGATCTGAAAAAGATAAAAAAAAGCAATCGCGTTGCGCCTCGATCTGCGACGTCGTTTAAACAACGACTAATTCTCACTAATTGCATTAAGAATCGCTCGTCTGGCGGTCGTCCAACTGCACCAGCCTATTTGGACGTTTTAGAGAGTAGTCACTGTGCACAACACCGCTTTTTAATCTTATCCATAAAATATTTGTCTTCCCTCCTTTCGACGAGGCACCTTTGGAAACGCACTTGCGCGAGAATTCGCGATAATTACCTGGATAAGTAGAAATCCACGGAATAACCGACGCGAGAGGAAGAAGCGCCACTGGAGGTCCGATAAAAAGGGTTGAAATTCGTGGAAGTCGCTTTCCCTCACTCCTCTCTCCTTCTCTGTCTGTCTTTCTCTTGCAACTCGAATCGCGTTATCGAGAAACGATCGGCGTCGTTCCTTTGGCAAAGTTCGCGTGGATAATTGCCAGTCGGTTAATCGATGGAAAGTATCTCTCTCTCTCTCTCCTTTTTTTTTCTTTTTTCTCTCTTTCTCTTCCTCTCCGTTAGGAGGATCTCTTATCGGCACGCACGTTGGACGACGAAGTACTGCCGCGTAGTCGTCGTCCATCCGCCGATCGGCGAACGGAGCTCGGTTTATCGCGGAGAGGAAGACAAGGGAGAGTAGAAGAGACAGAGAGAGAGAGAAAGGTGAAAAATAAAGGCGAAAAAAGGAGCAAAAGAAAAGAAACGCAGCCGCTTGCGAGCTTGGGCGTAATTAAAAGCGATCTAACGGTGCTCTTATCGTTATCCGAGATGCAGTTAAGAAAATTGGTTGGACATGCTCGAGGAAGCTCATCGTTTCCGTGGAAGCTTAATACCATTTTACCACGATATCGAGGCGACTTCCGTGGACTATCGTCTCCTCGCGTTTGGAGCCTCTTTTTACCCCTTCTTCCACCTCTTATTTTTAGTTCCCCTCCTGGTGTTTCTGAACTCTTGATCACGTGGCCAAAGAGAATAGCGCGAGCGTGAATGCGGGTTTGCAGGCGGGTGTCACGCGTTGCTTCCATCTGTCTCGTGGATCTCGCGAAAGCAAAAAGGGACGCAAGACGAGGAGAATAGGAGAAGAAAGATAATTAGAAACATCTCGATCTTGGGCGCATTAACGACCCGTCGAGACGGTTTGCTGATCGTTTTAATGTTCCTCTTGCGAGAATCTCCTCCTTCGTACAAATGACAGCTTATGGGTGAGGCTACCTTCCTACCAGATACCGACGCCCTTGGATTGCTTCGTCTCTCCTCTAGAAACGTTCACTTCTCTTTGATTCTCGCGATTTGTTCAAGATTTATTTCGAACGACTTGGACAATTTTTTCGAGAGATTACTTTATACTTCGATTCGAGCGGCTTGTCGAGTCCTTATTTCTTTCCATTGTTAATCCCACCGGTGACGTCGTATTTAAAATCGCGCACGGTTGTCGATTCGTAGCGCGATCGCGATCGTTAATTTAAAATCTCGAATTACTGGAAGCTCTATGATGCGTCGCCTCGTCGATGACGATAACCCACCGGTACCAGTTGCTTTAAGAACTGATTTGCTTGGCTATCTTCCGAGCGTGCATTCAATAGCGGCGTTTCTCAGGTCGCAGGCACAACGGTGCTCGTTAATCAGATCGAATTTAGTTCAACATCAATGGGATCGATCGAGTAATGATGAGATCGTTGAGCGGGAGAGAGCTTTCAAAAAATACTTTTTACAAGAAATAAATGATCGAACTACCGAAGAGCGATTCTTCGAAGCACGAATACCTCGCGTGGAAGTCGTTCTTCATCCTACTGATAGAATTATTTTGTAACGGCAGTCGTGAATATTGATAAATCGTCGGTTCATTGAGACGTTAAAGTATCCTTTGTTCGAACCGCCGTGTTTCGAAGGATACATTGTAATGGGTTTAAAGCATTAATCATTACGCTTCAAACTTTTACGAGACAAGTCGAACAAATTTATTTCCTTCTTAACGAGAGACGCCAATCAGAAGAAACCAAAATTGGTCGAAGGAAACAAAAAGACGGAACGATCTTCAACCGAGAAAGTAATAATGCTTCAACGCAACGAAATGAAATACAGAATATATCTTAAGGTTAAGACGAACTAAAATTGCGTACAAGAATCCAGACTAAAAATCCATCCTGACCAAACTAAATAAACTTTGATTCTCCATCGAATCGGGCGAATGAAAAGCATCGCGCGTCTCTCCGAACAATGCGCAACAATGACGTCACGTGACGCGACGACGAGGGGGGGATCCAATAGGAGGGAGCGACGTCGTTTCGTGCGATCGAGGCATGCCGCGTCACGATTACGCGGTCTAAACGTTCGAATCTTATGGAAAAACGCGTGGTCGTACGTCGAACTACGGAATCATCGGGACGATATAACAGGTAAGACACGGTACCGTTTTCCGGCACGGATTCTGCAGCGCTCCGTGCGATCAGGAACGCGTCGTCGCGAGCCTCCTTTTCTTTTTCCTATTTTTCTTCCTCATCGTTGACCCACCTGCCGTGAGAAAACGTCGAAGGAAAAGAGTGGAAGAAGTATCTCCCTTCTTATCCTCCACCTCTTCTTCTTCTTCCTTTTCTTCTCTTTATTCCTCTAGCGCAAGCCTATCTATCTACGTACGTGGCACGCAATGTTCGTTCACGACCAGTAAGAAGACGCAGACCAAGACGGCGATCCGCCTTCCATGAAATCCAGGTCCGCGCGCCCACTTAGTAATTGCGAACGATTACGACGACGGGAGGCAATTCAACCGTCGGGACGGCTAATGAAGTGCTACCGATCTTTCTATCGACTCTCGAAACGATCGAGACGACGATCAAGGCGACGTCTACTCAGAAGTCCTCCATGATCATACTTATTACGCGCATGGATCATGTAACGCGTTCGAACCGTGCGAACGAGAAAGATCTCCAGCCTGGCTAGCGGAGATTCGTAGCAACGCGATCCTTGGGGGTCGACACGGTGCAGATACGAACGATTGCCGATCAGCGTGGTCGAGAGAACGCGTTGGATTCGATTAATCGTAATGGCTGCGAGTTCGAACGATCCTCCGATCGTAGAAATATTTTTAAACGCGTACGCGTTTTTATAGAGAAAATTTGAGAAAAAGGCGTATCTTTAAGTTTTGTTATTGGAGTATTTACTGCAACGAGTTGTTATTGTTGTGGTGGTTATTAGGCTCGTTCGTTAGGGAAACTGGGAAAAAAGAATAGTTGATATCCAGGACGCGTTTTCTCGTTACCTCGACAGTCGGTATTCGATAAGGAGTACGCGCCGGCTGGTTCGATCAGCAGACAACAGATAAGAGGAGGAAATGCGAGCGACCCGAAAAAAATGCCAACTCACTGTACGAGCGTGGTAGACGTCAGTCCGGCCGCGCGTCTTCTCCTTACCAGCTGCGCAAGTTTAAAGTCCTATTTCTTTCGCTTACCTGAAACAGAACGTACAAAGGATTACGTCATCGCATAACAACGCAATTAGAATCACGCTAAGTCAGTTCGATTGACGCTAGCTTTCGAGAAACCCATTTCAAAGATACACGCGGTCGATGTTCGTGAACCTAGCGCTTGATACTGTTTACTTTGTTTTTCAATTTTTCGAGGAAATAATCACTAAAAGGAAAAACAACGAACGTCGACCGCGTGACACAATTTGAAAGTAAACAATGCTTTAATAAGCGAACGAAGTCAAATTCAAAAAATAAATATCTATGCGTAGCTTCGATGAAGTCACGATGAATTATCGTCCACCTGCTTATGTCGTCATTTCCTGCTTCGCGAATTATTCTTTAACGCTAGACCGCGAGTGAATCACGCGTGCGACACGTTTGTTTCTAAAATGGAGGCGGTTGACTCACGCGTACCCGACTGGCGTTCGCATATATTTGAGAAAATTTACGCGACGTTACTCCACGAAAAAATAACCGCGGCGGAAGGATTATCGTTATGTCAGTTTCACGTGGAAAAGACGCTGTAAGAACACGAGATTTCCTCGAACACTCTCTCTATTTTAGGAACGTCACCCTTACCAGCGCAAGGAACAAAGCGTCGCTCTGGTCGTCTGGGCTGACTTTCCCGAAAGGCTCGTGCGACCTAACCTCGAAGGAGAGAATTCGTGGTGAGCAACTTCTCGTGCTACGCGCGCATTTACTCCCAGTGGCGCTGGGAACGAAGATCGGAACGAATTAATTCGTAAAAACGGTAAGAAGCGGTCGCTCGTAGGACACGTGATAATTATAAAACTTTATAAATATGTCGGTGCTCCTCTTCCGTGAAGGTTCGTGCTGCGAACTTGAATTCATTGCACCGGAGGAGATCTCGCATTTAGTTACACGCGCCACGTCGCACAGCTTGAAGAACAGCTCGAAGACTCCACGATATTCGATAGAAATATCTATTATAGGCGAGAATACGGAGAGACGGCAAACTTTTGACATAACGGCGTGCTAGATGTAACGACATCTCTTTGTCTAAGACACGCGCTCTCGGATATCCATCAGGTCGTGCTGGCTAGGGTCGTTCACTTTCCAGTCGCTAACAACTTCCACGAGATTCGTGACGGCATATTCGTGACGATCTTGCACGTGATTCCGTGTAATTTAAATGGAAGACGGGCGCGAGCTCGCGTAATTAATTCCAATCCACTCGAGCTACCGAAAGAAGAAAATACGGGATCCAGATCCGTTCGGGTCCGAACAGCACGACTTGGAGAGCCAAGGAAGCTCCGAGTTCAGATATCTTCTGTTGGAAGCGTCTTGGAAGCGGAGGCATTGGGAGACCACGTTGTTCCACGCGGTGAATTTTAATGCGAAACCAATCGTCGAATCATTGAAAATTCATCGAGGAGGTTGCATTCGCGTGGCTCTCTTCGAGAACCACCAGAAGGAATCGATCGAAGGTCGACAGACGCCTGTTTGCTCAGCGGATCGATAGAAAAAGCCAAGGGGGAAAAGAAACGCGACTGAAACCGCTTGGCCGACCACCTTTCGATGGTATAATCCCGAAAAGACGAGGCAAAGAGGGGAGGTTTTGCTAATTTGACCTTTTTTCCTAGTTTCTTTCGGCATTTTACGTTGGAGATCCAAGAAACGCTCGATCGCGCGACGATAATTAAATCCCGACCGATGATAACGGTTGATCTAACAGTGCCCACGACTCGCGGAATGTTCAATTAACCCGATGACTCCTCCTTCGGCTCCTCCTTCTTCTCCTCCTCGTACTTTCTTCATCGACACTCGACCCGACACTACGTCGATTCCCTCCCGGGGTCTCAATCCTTGAGAATCGATCATGATCGATGATCCGTCCGTCGCTCCCCACTCGTGGCGAGAATCCATCTTCTGCTCATCGGGCAATCGTTTATTTTCAGAACGACGCGACTGAACGCGTCGACCACCGCGATGAAAAGAAAGATCGATATCAACAGGAATTCTCTTGGGTTTGCTATTACCTCCGCTGTATTTCGACGTTTCAATTTTTCATTCGTTTACTTCGACTCGACAAACGGCGTATGTTGGATTTTTGAGGTTTCGAAATTATGCCGACGACTTCGAAGGACACGTGGAACTTCTCAATGGCGCGAAAGTTCGATTAGAGTCCAAGTGAGCAAGCCCGATTTGAAAGACGCGAAACACCGTCCGTTTCTATAGGGAGCAAAAGGAGCTACCGATCGAGAGTGAGGGTACCGGCCGCCATATTGGTGTAGTCGCTCTCACAGAGCCAAGATGAGAAGAGAGCCAGCTGGGAGTGTGGTTTCTTCTTTGGAAACGTGATGAAAAGCGCGGTGAAAAGCACGACCAAAACAATGCTCCTGGATTCACGCTTTGTCATCGGTGCGCGCATGCTTGCGCCTGGACAAAGAAGGATTGCGAGGAAGCCAGAGAGCGAAAGAGAGAGATAGAAATGGAGGCAGAGACGCGTACACAACAGTCGGCTGTCCGCTCGCTCCAGTCGGCCTCTCAGCGGTACTTAACCCATGTACGCGCTTTCTCGCATTGACCTAGGTCGCAGGAATCCTCGCACGCACGTGCTTGAACTGACTGAACACGCGTATCGCGAACGATCGCGAGGGAAAGCGGAAAATCGAGTGCGAACTTCAACGTAATCGCGACAAAAGGTGCGAATTGCTACGAGGAAATGCTTTTTAAAGATCGATTGACGTCATCGTACGCCACGTCGTGACGCGTATCACGCATGACGTTATGAACGTCACGAATCAAATGGGCCTCGAATTACGCGACACTGACGTCACTCGCTTGTAACGTCACGGTATGAACGAACCTTTACGCTTTGGAGTGTCTTATTTTTCAAACATGTACGTCATATTAATGTTGACGCGCCAGAGCGATGCGACCTGCAGAAAAAGAGACAGAGATACACTCTCTCTCTCTTTCTCTCTCTCTCTCTTGAGAGCTAAAGGCACCAAAAAAAAATGGTCATCGACATCTGCAAGACCATCGCTTTGCCTCTGGTCTTTTTTGTCGAAGGGGTTGCGCATGGGACGAAGATCGAGCACCCCCACCCCCAGCGCGAGCAACGTAGGCTCGAGACAAGAAAGGGCCGCGCGAACGAACGTACATTTACGATCTCGAGCGCTAACATTTCCTTGTCCTTTCACTGAAACTCTCGGCAGAGTGGGGACGAACGAATTCCCAGGAAACGCGAACCGAAAACGTTGAACGAGGAAATGCGAGCGAAAAGAGAGAAAATATCTCGACCCACGCGAGGCTACGATTTTCTCTCTGCATCGCTTTGCATTTGGAAGCATAAGAGCGAGGTCGTCTGAGTTGCATATTCGTCGGTGCAACTATCAGGTCGTCAAGGATGAAACTTGTAGTATTTGTGAGTATTTTCTACGAATACCACAAACGACTTAATATCATCGGACTAAAACAGCATCAACATAATTACAGTTCGCTGCGCACAACATTTGTACATTAAATATATATCCCACTTTTTGACATTGGCTGAGTGAACACTTAAACACGTTAACTCTTTGACTGATGAGTTATTAGTTTTCATTTCGAAAAAATTTTGCCGGTGGAGTACAGTACAATCCACG
>JAITYT010000668.1:1458748-1468870 GCA_025433975.1 Liostenogaster flavolineata | reverse complement strand
TCCTAATTTCGTCGCATTTCTCCACTTTTTGTTTTATGGAGTTAATCGATGTGTGCACTGAACGGCTCATATATATATATATATGGTCAGAGACCTAGGGAAACGACGAGCCAGAGGATTATTTCACGTAGAGCCTTCGATCGAATAACGCGAAGCACGACGTAACGCGCGAGAAGGGGACACAGAGTACAAGGTGTTCGAGAGATCTGTTTACGAAGGGAGAGTTTTGCTTTTACAGCGTTCGGAAGGAAACTCGACGTTACCGGTACCGAAAGAAGGGCCAACATCCACGCGTTAAATCGCGTCGATATAACGTTAAGCGAGAAACGTGAAAAGCGACCACGTTCGATCTATTTTTCGAAGGAAAAACACGAGTTCGCGTTCGAAGGAAAGCGCCGTGACACGTTCGAAACGACACACGCATAGCTGAGAATAGAAATAAATTACCGAAGAGGAAAAAGGAATTCTAAACAAAACATTGCGTTTAGGTGACGTTGTCGCGTAATTGGTTAAACGACGGAGACAGTGGCGAGGAGAGACGGGTGGAAGGGGGAGAAAGAGCGAGAGACAGTCACGCACGCTCGAATAATCACGAGTCTGACGAGGAGGAAGAGGAGGAAGAGGAGGACAACTCGATCGGAACCAAGGGAGAGAGAGCACGTGGTTCGTTTTAACGCACCGCCATCGTCGTGTCACCCGTGTGCGCCACACACCGACATTTTCCTCGAAGTGACATCGCCCACGAACGAACGACGTTCAAATTTCTCGGAAGAACGCGTTACCGAGCGAATCGTATGCTTGCAAGGCAAAAATAGCGACTGATATGCAAAGGATGCTGATAAGCGATAATAACCTTGTCTTCACCGTGACGATTTTTTGATAAAGAAGAAGAACAACCAAATCTCGATTCTCTTTTCAAACCTAGACGATAGAAGGCGTACGTAAAAACAAAAAGAGAGAACGTTTGACGTGAAAAACGTGCGATGATCAGTCGGAGGTCCTAATTCGTCGTTACTTGTTAATGGAAAGACGTATGGAGTTCCAATCGGGAATGAGACAGAGACAGAGGAAGAGGCAAATTGGAACGAGGTAACGCACCCCAATACGAAATTCCACGAGGTGGAACGACGTTGGTGGGGTGAAAAGCACGGCAGGTGGTGATCGATCCGATATTTTCTCGAGCACGTATCATCGGCGAGGACACGTTGGCAAACCCAACCGTGGTCGTGTGCCCGTTCGATCAGGCACCTGCGAGTCTACGCCAATGGAGGACAAGAGGGAGGGAGAGAGAGAGAGAGAGAAAGAGGAACAGCAGAGAGAAGAAGCAAGGTAAGCGAAAAAACAATGGCAAAAAGAAAAGAACATCGACGAGCAGGTATCTTTCGAACAAGCTACAACAGCAGACCTCTTTCACCCCCAAAAAACACCGAAACGAAGGACATACCGGCCAATCGCGCGAACTTGCAAGAAAAACTCCCAGCAATGCTAGTAGAACTTAATCGTTAACTACCGTCATCGATTCAAAATCTACCGGTCGAGGCAAGGCGGCTCGCTCAATGCCACGAACAAAGTAGACGGAAGATAGCCCAACTCGAAGTCTCTTTTCCGATCGGCTCGACTGGCATTAACTCCACGCGCAATTCGAGCTTTTGTGGTCACGTATGGAAGGTGTCAGGGGACAGGTAAGAGATACCGTAAAATTCACGGTGGAAGATAACGGTAATCTCGATTGGAATCGGTGAACGGGCGGACGGACGGACGGACGAAGTTAGGAACGGTGTCGCGAATCGCAAGGCCGTCGGCACACGACCTCGATGAGTAACGAGCGTAGCGCCATTGAGGAGCGACCGGACGATGGAAACCTTAACCCAAAATATCGTCGTTGATTCGACGGGCCCAACGTCGTCGACGACATCGACGACGAAGAGGAACCGACCGAGGGGCAAAGTTGCCACGAGTGGACGGCCTGTCAAGAGCCGAAGACGTTTGCCAAAGCGAGTGACGTCTCATTGACAGGCACGCCCCGTGACACGGCGCATCGTCGATCGATGCTCACCAGGTAGGGGAGGGTCAAAACTGGCAGGAAAAGGGAAAGAGACCAAGAGACGTCGTCATAGTCGTCATCGAGGTATCGATGACCAACTGGGACTCCTCGACCACGACGAATCCCAAGTCGAGCCACGACGGGTCAAGGCGATGACGTCGACATGGGCGACGAACACGGGGGACTCTCGATGGACGTAACCTCGTCTGGGCCTCGACGCGGTGCGTCTTCGGTCGGGCACTCGACGTCGGCCCCGTCGGTGAGGTCCGTGCCGCGCAGATGGCGCGATTCCTCCGCCCAACTCGATCGTCGTCGAAGTCGTCACCGGCGACGTCGAACGTCGACGACGAGGAGCAGCGCGACGTTTCGACGCGACGTTGCCCGCGGCGACTATGAACGAACGGTCGCCTGGCCGACTTTGATAAATACCTCGTTGTTCGACGAGCTCCGAAATCTCCTCCTTGTTGTCGGCCATCTTAGCACCAGTCACACTGCCCTCTCGCACACACAATGCACGCTGGGTAAAAACACAACACTCCGGCAGCAACGCCGCCGCGGATCTTTCTCGTAAACCGCGAGAACAGCAGCACCACGACGACGACGGCGACGGCGACGACGACGACGGCGACGGCGACGGCGGCGACGACCACGACGACCACGACCACGACGGACCGCGATGACTCGCTCGCTCACTCGCTCATTCGCAAGCGCGCGACGCACGCCGCGCCGCACCGCGATCGTCGCGCCACCCTGCGTCACTGCGCCGATACTCTACGAGCCGATGACGTCACCGCGACCGCCCAGGGCCGAGCCACGAGCTCGAGTTTCGGGGTTCAGTTCTGGGCCCCGGAGTGGGAAGAGTCGAAATTTACGAATCTGAATTTTTAGATTAGGTTCTTGGGGTTCGGAGTGGAGCGAATGGAGATTCGTGTCGAGATTCGCAAACCCGAATTTCGAGGTTAAGTTCCGCAATTCGAAGGGGAATTCAATTTTGTTTTAATCTGTACAATATGACCGATCGCCGGTCTTTGGCAGTCTTCGATTGGTTCATTTTCGGCCAAGAACGTGCTGCGAACGGTCGCATGAACTACTTGCGCCAATAGAATTACAACGTAAAACTTAAATACATTCAAAATTGATACGAACTGTTTCTCTCAACGTTTCACGTAAGGCACGAGCCGTGATATCGCATAGAGGTCTATTTTTCTATGATTTTTCGAATAAGTCGCAGTAAAATATAATTTTTGAATTGAATCCACCAGGTATAGAAGTAAACCAACAAATAAAACGCACTTTATGAATATAACGACAAATAATAAGTCTTGACAGATTAGACGTATTTACATCGAATGTTATCGCGTAAAAAGAACGATAATTAATCTCTTTTTAGGTTACGTATACTTTGATCTCGTTTTTTAGAACGAAAGATACAAGGACATGATCTAGACCCGTGATTCTCAGCGTAAGACATGCGCCTATTAGAAAAGGGGGGAGGGAGGGAGACGTTCGTATTATTAACGCATTGTATTACTTTTTTAACAATTCCTTAGTGATTTCTTCCTTGGTATTTGGACCAAATTAATGACCTTTTCGAATAAGAATCATAAGTCACCTAGAGAATCATCGAGATTTTAGAAATATTTAGATAAGACATGGATAAAAAATGTTGGCAATCACTGCTCTGGATTATTACATAACCAATAATGTACGTTCACAAGGACATATATAAAAGATGTTTTGTTGCATCTTATTAATGCAACTTTCCTAGTCGAGGCAATTTTCTTCGCTCTGAAAATTCTCTTTCACCGATGAAATCAAATCGTCGCCGTCGTTATCGTTATTATTGTTATCCTAATCGTATAGACGACGGACGAGCAAAGTGGTGAAATTCGAAATCGTCGACGAAATGGAAAGCACGTACCGTGTTACGGCTTTCACCGTTTCACGTGTGACGTTTTCATACGGTTGAGCCATCCCTGGTGCCACGTTCTGTCATCGCCGTTATCGTTCAGCGCTTGCATCAGTTCACGAATAATTATACGTCGAACTCGCCTCGCGGCGGCAGTCTTCGCGAGGTTTTCCAGAGGTGAACAGCATCTCTCCAAAACAAATCTCTCTTTACGAGGAAGGCGAATTCTCGACATGAGCTATCGCGACGTGGTTATTTTATCAGCGGTTAGGACCCCAGTAGGTAAGACAGAGGAATTCTTTGCTCCGTACAAAATTTTTCGCCTATTTTTCCACGTACATATTAAGTTTGAAAAACCAGCGAACGTCTGTTTGAATCGACGAACATTCCGATCGATTTTCTCGTCACTTATGAAAGAAAACACGATCGTTACTAACTTCGATTGGACGTTGTGTCTACCTGTTGTATTGTAGTGTTCTTTTTTGTTATTTTCGAGGATAATTCAAATTAGTTTCGTTTTTTTTATAAATACAGTCCTCGACGTAGTAACGGTCGTAATTTTGTATACTATGATTATTACGATTTTATTTAAAGAATAGTTATATTTTTTTCTCGCTATATAACGTAGCATGTCGTTGCACGTTTATTCGTTAAAGGGTCGTTCTGTGGTTCCTTGTCATCCTTGAAGGCTGCGGATTTGGGAAGCATCGTTATCAAAGAGAGCCTGGCAAGAGCAAATCTGAGTCCCAATGATGTATCAGAAGTCATATTGGGTCAGGTATTGTACTTTTAATATGAAAATATGCATTTTTGTATTTGGTTATTCGAGAGTTCAACAAATAATTAATCTACATTGCTGGAGATTCAATTTGTATTTTTAAGCTGTGAAATTTTTATAAATAGAGTATCCTTTCAGACATTGGGAGCCGGACAGGGGCAAAATCCAGCCAGACAAGCAGCTGTGAAGGCTGGAATACCCATATCCGTACCTAGCTACCAAATTAACATGTTGTGTGGTTCTGGTTTAAAGTAGGTCGATCTTACGCTGTTTTACTTGTTAAATCAAATTCTATAGGAAATAGATTTCTAAAGGTATCGACTTATCTGTATATTATGCCAAATAATATGTGATTTTTTGTCAACAGAGCTGTAGCAAACGGTTATTTGTCTATAAAATCGGGAGAAAACGAGGTGGTTGTTGCAGGCGGACAAGAGAATATGAGTCTAGCTCCTCATGCGATTTATCTGAGAAACAGTGTAAAATTGGGAAACTGTATTATGGTCGATACGATGATTCACGATGGTCTAACAGATGCGTTTACTAATATTCATATGGGAATTACAGGTGTGTCAGAGAAGTATAATAGAAAGATGTACATCAGAAATAATTACTAACGAATTTACTTCGATAGCCGAGAACATTGCCGAAGAATTTTCGATAAGCAGAGAACGACAGGATGCTTACGCCGTAGAATCCCAAGAGAGAGCTGCCGTTGCTATTTCAGGAGGATATTTTGATAAAGAAATAGTTCCTGTAACCGTAAACAATAAAAAAGAAAGCACGCTCGTAACGAAAGACGAGTTTCCTAAAAGTGGAACCACCATCCATGGACTCAAAAAATTGAAACCAGTTTTCAAGGTGACATAAACAAACTCATTATTTCTAATTGTTTCTATGGTAGTTGTGTACTTCCCTCTATAAAATAAATATTTCTCTGGTATTTCAGACGAATGGTACTGTTACCGCTGGCAATGGTTCCGGTATAAACGATGGTGCTGCGGCTGTAGTTTTAATGTCCGCCGAAGAAGCTACAAGGAGAGGATTAAAATCATTAGGTCGCATCGTTGCCATTGCCGAGGCTGGTGTAGAGCCACATATTATGGGTTTGGGCCCGATTCCAGCGATCGAATTGGTGGTAGATAATTTTTTATTTTGTTAAGCTTTCTTGCTTCTTGCGCGCAACTTAAGTATATAATTTGTATTAAAATTGTTCTATATATATACACACACGATAATACAGCGTAAAAAACGTGACATACCAATGTTTCAGTTGAAAAAGGCAAAGTGGAGTAAGGAGGAAGTAGATTTGTATGAAATAAACGAAGCATTCGCTGTTCAGTCGATAGCATGTATCGAGAAACTTGGTTTAGATTCTACCAAAGTTAACGTTAATGGTGGAGCGATTGCCTTAGGGCATCCGATCGGAGCTTCTGGTGAATATCTCTATTCGACAAACAGAGAAAATAGAATTAACTTTTTTTATTACGTTATTGATTTTCATTTTATAGGTGCTAGAGTTCTAGTAACTCTGCTGCATGCTCTTGAACGAACAAATGGGAAAAAAGGCGTTACATCGTTATGTATTGGAGGTGGAATGGGAATAGCCCTCGCAGTGGAAAGAAAATAGCAGAGTCATTTACGCTCGTTACTGTTGCTTTATATTTTTATGAAATTTGATCGTAACTGTAAATATTATTCTCATTATTCTTGTGGTGCATTCACAGTTAAAATGTTGTTTCTATTATTACTCAGGTAATAATTAAATTTATTAACAGATTTATTACTATAATATTTAATGGTTAAATAAATATAGATTTATATAAACTTTTACAAAGTATTATGATTCATTTTCAAACATATAAACTACCTCAGTATTGATTATAACATTTATATGAAATGGAGTGAAGGTATTCGTAGTATTAAACGAACAAGATGTTTACGCAACGAAGGTCAATGTATTTTGTCATATAACATAATGTTCGTACTATGTATTTTGTAAAAACTGGGTACAACTTGATAGCTGTTCATAATGAATTATGTATTAAGCTTTTGTATGTTACTGTCTCTTGTGCGATGTGAATGCTAACTGCAAGTGAAAATCTATTTTTAAAATAATATAATATAAAAATTGTTAAAAAAAAGCAAAGTTGGACTTTACTTCCCTCTTAATTTATAATTTTTCTTATGATTTAAATACTTTGTAAATGCAAATGTGAATTACTTATTTTTATTATACAGAAGGAAACAAAATTGTATTTAAGTTCGTTTCTTTGTCCATTGTATGTTTAAATTATATAACTTAGTTTAGAGTATACCAGCATCTTTCTACGAATTAAAGGATTATTTTATTAATTTACTCTATCCAATATAGCGTATTAGTAAACGTGCATTTTGTATCGTGCTTATTCACTTGTATCTATAGTATTCTACAAATATTTGAATCTTCTCAGCTTTTAACTTATGAATACTTTTATCATGTTGTTTTTTATTTCTACGCATTTATTTTTTGTTATTAAAGTATGTAAAAGCATTGAAATAGTATACCACTGTCAAATTAATAATTTATGGTATTACTTCTGATTTATCAGAATTACTTTTTACTATCAGTAATTACTTTTATATGTAAAATGAGAAATAACAGAAAAATATTATTTTTATATTTATTAAAATAGACAATATTTTCATAATAAAATAGTATGATAAAATATTTAATTCCTGTTCTTTGTTGATACACAAAACATAAGAATTTATCGCAAAAGGTGTCACTTATTTTCACTTTTACTAGTATCTGCCTTTCCTTTACTTGCTAAGATTTTCTCCACTGCTGCACGTCCTTCTCTTTGCCTTTGTTGAACTTTCTTTTCCCTGAATGTGCGTTTGGTAACATCTTTCACAGGCTTATGTAACTTCTGTAATTGATCTTTCATAGCTGGTATAATACGTACCTTGAATTAACATAAATTAAAATTTGTACATATCTAATCTATTTTTATGTACAGTATGTATGAAAATTTATATACAACATAAATCAGACAAAGACTCGAAATAACTATATTTACAACTTTACTAAATGTTTTAAAGTTGGTTCTCTATTACTTACTTCATTCAAATGCTTATTTATCGTGGTTCTTCGTAAATGTATATATACAGTAACTTTTAATAGTGAGTTTTTATATTAAAATAAAGATATACTTTGAGGTTTCGCAGGATAATATCCATCATATTGATTCACAATCTTTTCAAAACATTTAAAAGATGCGTGAATAGAATTTTTACTAATCATATCCATTTCTGATGTACACAGTTTTGAGTTATTTTTAATAATATTACCCCAAAATGAATCTACATTATTCGTATGATCTTTTAAACAAAAATAGGATCCCCACAGCTTTGAATTTAATATTTTCTTATCTGAGTGTGATAAATCGTGATGCACTATTCCTTCTGACGCTATTTCTTCGATTATGGCTACTGTGTCGCAACACGAATATAAGTTCGGTACGTAAACATCTGCCAAAACATTGTCTCCTACATATAAGCAGCGTGGTTCTTGCTTGCCTGATGTTTGAATAAAATATTCATTGAGCTCTTTCCAGTTGCCATGGTTATATATACCACCTTGTTTCAGCTTTGTACCTTCCTTTTTATTTTGTAAATCAGTTTCTTCATAATTGTATATATCAAAAAAGGGTCTGGCTTTTACAAAAAAACCTGGTTTCTTTGCGTAACATATAATAATGTCAAACAAAGATCTCCAATCCTTTCCAAACGCGTAACTTGCAGTGAAGTCAGTAAAATTGTCATATGATCCAGTGATAAGGAATGTTGTCGTATTTTTTTTTAATTCTCGAAGCCACGAAATTGTTTGTGAACTAGTTTTAATCAAATATTTGTCTGGATTTTCTTTAATGTTGAAAAAAAAACCTTTCTCGTTTGATTCAAACTGTTTTCTATCGTACATATAAACCATACCATCTAACATGTCAGGCCAGATGCTATAGGTATCCAACGATCTACCAAGTTCTTCATCGAGAGTATCTACAGCTCTTGCAAAAATAATTGAAGATGAAATATCAAAGTAATCTAATAACGGTCTCATTTTCATAGATAGAGGGCCATCCCAAGCTTCTAATACATTATTACAAAATGTATCGATAACTTCCCATCTTTGGTTAAGATATATTTCTTTTATTTCCTCTACGCTCAATAATTTACTACCGTGACAAGCTCTATGAATAGTCCCATCGGAGCCTATTTTAAGTATGTTACCTCTTTCGAAATCTAATAGCAATCCTTTCTGCATAAGATCCAAATCTTGGTTATCCAACGACTTTAATAAATACTTTGGACTGTACCCTTTTTGTTTCACTAAATACATAGCCAATTCCTCGTATATTGATTTCGTAAGATTCGTGATCTTGTATCGTAAGAGACAATTGTCCAAATCAAAGCCGATACAATCATAATCTACAAACTTGAAGGTACTCATATTTCTTTGAGAAATTGTCCGAAAAAACAAACAACGTTTCGCACTTGTTTTCCCACTTAATAAACTATTAACAATTGTATACAACTTTGGAGCGTTATGTAAGTATATAAAACTACTCAGCATTTCGTACTTCAAAATAATCAAATTATAACCTGAAGTACGTTGTTCCACATAATAAAGATAATATTACAACGATTTATGATCATATTCACCGACTTATCAGTATAAACCCACGATAAAACTAATTGCAAATGGTAAACATAACCTTACATTTGTCGTTTGAGGCGATATGCTGACGTATTAAAATAAAACTAACGATAAAAAAGTATCGTCGTTCGTGACACCGTGATAGACATATTATTAAAAGAAAGGTAAAGATTATCAGAAGGTATGAAACGAGAATGGAGCTTTGTCTAAAAAGAAAAAATGCGGGAGAACGCGTATTATTCAAAACACTCACGTTGGTTGGTATGTGTACGAAACGTATATTTCTCGCATGCACGAAGAACATGTCGTAATTAAACGAGTCGCCTCTAGGATCCGTGAAGATACAATTTTTCATCACGATGTTCATGTATCTGTAAGGAAAAAAACAAAAAATCGAGATAGAACAATTGTCAAAATAGGACAGAGATCACACATACCCATCGACTTGATCCACCGTACCAAAAACCGAGGCTTCGTTTCGAAGATCCACCGTGGTCCGTTTCTTTTCGACGGCTTTCAGAAGAATCGCCAAACTGTTGTAGAAATAATATAGCTCTTGCCTGTTCGTCGTATTCATCTTGTTTACGAATGAACGCGTACGCGTCTCTCGTTGTCGACCGGCGCTCACACGTACACCACCACTACCGTCGAACGGCTCGTCGCACGTGTATACAACGTTTACTCGCTCGGCA
>JAITYT010000668.1:1439460-1451044 GCA_025433975.1 Liostenogaster flavolineata | reverse complement strand
GAGAATTGGGGGGAGAGAGAGAGAGAGAGAGAGAGAGAGAGAGAGAGAAGAAATCTAAAGAGTGAAAGATACGCGAAGACGACCTTCTTTTCCTTCTTCTCGCTCTCTTTCTCCTGCTTCTCTCATCCGGCTTTCCCGACGCTACACATATGCCGGGTAGCTGTTCTTCGAAGACAACACGTGTTTCTGGGAACGTAGATGTCCCAGAGATTATGCGGTAGAGTTGACGTCGTTCGACGAGGTGAACCTCGATCGTACGAGAAAAGATTCTCGTTGACCCTTTCCCTCGGCGAGGAAGAGGCTCCACGAGCGAAAGGATCGTTACGATTGGAGAGGGTAGCCGTGTGACGCATACCTTTAAAACTGTTTAGGATTGAAAGAGCGCGATCGCCAACGTGGAATTATTAAATGAGGACGATCGAGGCCGCTAACGAGGAATACGCCGTAGCGGCGCGAGCCGCGGGATGATGACGCAAACGGTACTAGAATCGATGTTTCTCCTACCTGGAGGAACGTTCCTTAGGAAGGAATCCTGAAGCGGTGGAAATACGCGACTGCGAACGAAGAAAGGAGAGACCAAGATACGCAAACGCCCCTCCAAAGACAAATATTCTTGAACGATGTCACTGGGGCAACGATTAACCGGAGCCGTTGCGGTCCTGAGAGGGGCTCCTACGCAACCGAAGGAGGACCATACGTAAAACATTTGCTAGGTTGTACACCCCAACTTCTGAGCTGCTTTTCACCTGGAAACCACTTCCAGGTTGGGCATCGACGAAATCGAAAGGATGACGTCCGAGGAGGAGATGGAGGCCGAGGCACGGCACAAGAATACGCCGCTCGACAGGTTACAAACGGTTGGTAATCTAATTGTCTGGATTCGCGTACGGATTATCGTCGTGCTCGATTCTTTGCGTTCGTTTGCGTTCGGGGTTGAGGATAAACGGATCGAGTACGCGACGACGATGCTTAAGAAAGGCAAAAATTCGCAACACGCATCGTTCGAAGGGATTTTGCGTGTTTGCGCCAATATGGATACTTGGTGCGCGTTTAAGTGGCACGTTGATCCTCGATCGATCGATCGTTCGAACGAATTTCATCCGTGGAATCTGTCGCGAATACATTTTACGACGCTAGATCGACTTGGCTCACCAATATAGCTTGAATTATCGTCATCGTGACGTCGCGCGACATACGTCTCTGAATTTTGCACGGTGTACGAAACACGCATTCGTGCATCTCGTGGCGTAATTTGAAAGAAACTTCAAAATCGTTCGGGAGTATCGTTTAGATACGTAATATCATTGAAAGGTCAAACTTCTGGGTCAAGAACGACGAACGTTCGAGTCGGTCAATGGACCAAAACGATTTGGTACGGCCTTTAATTCGAATCATATTGGTGAACTTCGTGACTGTATGTATTCCTTAATGGGGCATCTTAAACGTAAGCTTAACTGTGAACGTAGGTGGTAGATTGGATGGGTGAGAACATGCTTCTGGTACTCACGATCGCTGGAGTTCTGGTGGGTCTGGGTCTTGGATTTCTGGGCCGATTAGCCAATCTCACACCTCAGTCTATAGCGCTGGTCAGCTTCCCAGGAGAAATCCTTATGCGTGTATTGAAGATGTTTATCCTACCGCTCATAATTTCGTCGCTTATCGCCGGTAATTATAGAGTTTACAACAATAAGTTGCTCGGTGTTCTTCGAGAGATATGAAATCTCGAAAAGAATGGCACGCATGTTGCGTAGTAGCCGACTAGTAGATACGTAGTAAATTTTCTAACTTATAATTTGTTAAGTTACTTCACGACAGCTTTAAATTATTAAGTTAAAAATATGAAACTCGAACGATCGTCACTCGTTGCTTGTTTCAAACTTGAGTCACTTTACGTCACGTTCCGATGATTTCAGGAATGGCCCAACTAGATGCCAAGAATTCAGGGAGAATAGGTTTTAGAGCATTAACGTATTATTCGGTAACGACTATTCTCGCTGCGATCGTTGGTATCGCTATGGTCTTGATGATACATCCTGGCGATCCAAAAATCAAAAATACAGTTACCGCGCCAAAAGCGGAAGAGACTAAAGTCTCTACCCTCGATGCCATCCTTGACATCATAAGGTATACGATATCGATTAGTTTGTCGTAGTGTCCTTTTGATGTTTGCTAGAATGCTCCAATTTTAACGTAGAAGCATTTCTCACGTAGAAACATGGTGCCGGAGAATTTGGTGCAAGCTTGCTTCCAACAGGTCCAAACTTCTTACGCCAAGAAGAGTGTGGTAGTAATAGGAAGTTCGAATCAAAGCGATTACATTCTAGAACCGGTATTAGTCTACAAGGATGGTACGAACGTAATGGGAATGATCGTGTTCTGCATAACGTTCGGTCTTCTGGCAGGACAAATAGGACCACGGGGAAGGCCGATGGTTGATTTCTTCGTGATACTGAACGAAATTATTATGAAGCTCGTCAGTATTATAGTACTATGGTGAGCGATCGGAAATAATTGCCATCAGCCTTTAACGAGAACGTTTAACGAACGTATATAGACACGTACGTTAATATCGATTCATTCAATCAAGCTAAACTTTTTCCTTAATTCCAAGGTACTCCCCCTTCGGAATAATGTGTTTAATAGCCGGAAAAATTATGTCGATATCGAATCTTGCTGCGACTGCCCAAATGCTGGGATTATACATGTTGACGGTCGTACTAGGTTTGCTCATTCACGCGATGATCACACTCCCAACGATATTCTGGATTTTGACACGCAAGAATCCTGCGGTCTTCTTCAGGGGTATGCTGCAAGCGTGGATTACAGCTCTGGGAACTGCTTCGAGGTAACGATCCGTACATCGTACGTACCAAACGTAAAGGAGCCTTGTTTCTTATTCATATTTTACGATACACGATGCAGCGATAGACATTACCATTTATAATCTTTACGATATTATCAGCGGAATGCAATGGAATTTTGATTTATAGCGCAGCCACTTTGCCGATAACGTTCCGATGTTTGGAAGAGAACAATAAGATCGATCCACGAGTAACGCGTTTCGTCGTAGCGGTAGGAGCAACCGTAAACATGGATGGTACAGCGCTTTACGAAGCTGTGGCGGCTATATTCATCGCGCAAATGAACGGAGTACCCTTGGGTATGGGAGAAGTCATTACAGTCAGGTTAGAAGATGATGAATATTCTTTGAGACGTATTGTCGGATGAAAGTAGGATTCTATCGAACGACGTTACGCTAATCCTTGTTGTCTTTCGTAGTCTTACAGCGACATTGGCAAGCGTAGGAGCGGCGAGTATACCAAGCGCTGCGTTAATTACGATGTTATTGGTACTAACAGCCCTGGGTTTGCCTACAAACGACATATCTCTGCTCTTTGCCGTAGATTGGATGCTGTGAGTTATATCGTCGTGAAATCAATTTTATTCGCGCTATCCGATTGTACGCTGTTTATTCGCACTTATACTCTGTTTCGTTTCAAGGGATCGAATCAGAACTTCGATCAACGTTTTGGGCGATGGTTACGGGGCCGGCATAGTCTATCATTTGAGCAAAGCGGAGCTCGAAAAGATGGACCAGGAGAGGAAAATGGAAGGCCTGGAAATAGGATCGCCTCTCGAGGACGTTTCTGAAAATTGTCAACGCGAGCCTGCGCCCGTCATGGAGCACAGTTCGGAAACAAAGATTTGAGAGACAATGCAGATATGACCTTTCCTTTGGTGCGTTTCTCGAATTTTTGAAAGCACAATGTTCGAAGAATTTGCGTGTTCATTCATATGCTGCCGAATGAAATTTATTACGAAAAGCTACCAGTTTCTTGACGCGCAGTTGTGAAATTAATCCTTTCACTTCCGGTATTAAAAGTTATTTAAGATATCGTTGACATTCTAACGACGATTATCGATGAATTTTATTAGTTATAAGTCGAAGTAAGTCAAAGCGAGTAGGCGAACGATAAGTGGCATAGATTGCGAACGTAAAAAAATATGATACGCTGGATTCACTTACGTAACATATATCGAATATGATTTATATCAAGCGTGAATAATCACACGCCAAATAAATGTTGATTTAGCAATACTTATTATTTACTAGAAGTGAACGAATTAAACACAACGATACGTAAAAAATATGTGAGCATGTTAAGTACAAAGTAAACCAAATTAAGCATTGTATATTAATGTTTCGAGACGATTTCGTGATAAGCTAAAGACAATATATATAGTCCTTCTAGCTTAGAAAAGAATAGCCTAATTTGTTGAGATTCGTAATGTACAGTACATTAACGTAACTATTGAAAATATATTTCCGATTAGTAATTATTGAGAAATATCAAATACTAGATTATAGTTTCTTTAAGACAAGATAAATGTATCGTCACTGATAGATTTGATGGCGTGTGCCGAAGTCCCCCTCCAGACAAAAATGCATCAGACGCCTTCGATTATCGATATATTCGCACTTAAGTAAAATACTCGAATTAAATGAAACTTAAGTCTTCGAACCAAAATAAAGCAATTAAATGATGTGTTCATAATATTCGCGCGTGTAATGCAATTCCTTTACAAGCATTTTTTCCAATCTTACAAGGTTTTGTATATGGGCTTTGCATATCAAACAAATGATATTTATTGTATGCATATTACACCATAAATAAACATGATTATCTGAAGATAGTTATCACTATGCCTTATTCCTTATTATTTGATATATAATATTATTAAAAGTCTTAAATTAGTGCGACGCACGTGCGAGAATATTACTTCTATGGCATGTAATGTACATATTAACATATATGCAGTATAAGTAACTTGTATACATGTACAAATTTGTCAAAGCAAATTTATTATTATTGATTTATCTCGATATACTGTAATGCTATATATACGTACAATCTGTAATCTGATTACACAGTCGTGAAGTATAAATGCTTATTCTGTAAATTCCTCCTTTCAATAGACATGAACCATACCGTACAAAAATCTAATAACGCAATTAAGGAATATATTATTGAAAATTCAATATAACGTGTTCGTAAGAATGCAGTAGCATTTAAAAGGATACGTCCAAAATAATACGTATGTCTGTTAAGAGAGTAGTAACAATGATATAATACTGTTAAGGAAAATAAGAATCGTGTATGGACGTAAAAAAGCAGTAGCTAAAATAAAGGATACAAATAATCCGCCAAAAAATCCACTAGTCAAAAGATTTCTCCTACTAATGAAATATTTTTTCCATTGTCCACCAGCTTTAAGTAATAACATGGCCTATACACGACATTACGAACCGAGTAAAATAGAAATTCCGATACAACGAAGATCATCATTAATATTATGTTCTTACCCATAATCCAAAAACTGCGAAAATATAAAAACCAAATCCATATAAACCAGTTAAACCTAATAAACCAGCTGTACCACCCGACAAGGCTGCCATTGATATTTTACAATATTCTACGACAGCGGCATTGTTTACAACAGCTGCCTCGCAGTAGGCAATCATTTCTATAAAAAAAAAGGCAACATTTATACGTAACTAATAGAAAACAAACAAATGGATAAATATTAAGTAACTCGTAAACATAACCTAAAAATAATGTATAGATATTTATCAAATATTCATGTTACATGCGAACAATTACTATCGTACAGTGATTTATATGTTAGATGACTTATTTTAACATTTTATTTTTTTCCATCAAACGTAAGAGAAAATAACGGTGTAAACATAACCTTTGAGGTTATTTCACTGAGCGTTATATAAAATATGCCACTTTGAAAAGTATTCTCTATTATTTTATTTACTTACCGCCTTTCTCCTGCTTCGTTTTAATTTTCCCCAGCATTTTGTTATTGTTACCTGCGCCAAGTTAATCGCAAGTCACAAACAATCGCACTGACAATGTTTCTGTCGACTGCTTCTGTCAAATATTGCAAGTGATCCTAATCACACTGATCATGCGTGGTAACGGTGAAACGTGCAGTAAATTCTACAAGATTTTCTTATAAATGATATTTTTAATAAAACACAAATAAACTTGTTTAAAACACGACATCGAATTTTTTTCAAAAATCATAAACTGTTGCCCATGTAATCTCTAAATATTTGTTTTATTAAAAGATGACGAAAGAGTCATTGAAACTCATTTGAATCAAACAAAATATTGAATTCGTAGTGAAAAAATATTATCATTGATGTTTTCTCTTCTCTTATGTATTTAACTACAGAATTTAACGTAAAATATAGAAAAATACGCTACTTATTCTTACATTTTCCCTTTGAGTAACACGATTCAATTTTTGTTTCTAGATATCATTTCGTATGAAACATCAACGCGAAAGTATAATAATTTATAAAATCGACAAGATAATATAATTATGCATAAGACAATTGTTGTGTTAAATTATAGCTGTTGATTATAAATTATTCGAAGATTCGTTCTTTCAAAATAACTTAATCGTGGCGACATCTGTTGGAGCACCGTGAACTAATCATGAAAAATATGCACATTTTTAAGTCTGTTAAAAAATAATTTTATCTTTGACATTAATAACTTCTGTGTATAAATATACGATGAATGTTTAATACAATAAAATTACAAATTATTAAATTACATTATTACCATGATCGATATTTCGAACGATTACCATCTGAGTTTTTCCTCATTGATTTATGTATAATTCCGAGAGATGTCGCTGCGACGCAATAAAATTTTATTACGAAGTAGAAGGTATTTGATTGCTGTTTGTACATAAGATTGAAAAACAGAGGGTAGTGATTATAAAAGAAAGAAATAGTTTAAAAAAGTGATACCATTTTCCGTCGAACAAGTGAATTTGCAGATTGATCGGAACATTCTTGAATACACGATCTTGCGTATCAATTCGACTTATTACGTTTCTTCAGAACTGAGATTCGAAATCGAAATCGTAGGTTTAGTATCGAATTCAAGGACGAAGCATAGATCGTGTGACAAGCCGGAGATGATTAAAATCGAATTGACGAAAGATATTTCTGTCCAACATGAAGTATACGCGGTTGTCTCTTTACTAAGTAAGTGTTTCTTGTATAATATTCTACTTGGAATGAGGATTAAATTATTTTTAAAATATTAATAATTAATAAATTTGTCTATACGTATGTGCAGGTGAATGCGAGTCAGTACGTTAAACTCGATGAAATTGGAATCTGTTTTTAAACAGTGAGTGCACAATCGAATCTCGAGGATTCGTCAAAGTTTCATTTTCGTCAGTGCAATCGTTTATCGTGTGCAACTGACGCACGTAACATCGATATAGTATCTCTTTCACGTTCGTTAATTAACGTATAACCGAATGCTTTCGTAGTCTTCATTGACTGGCGACGCATACGAGTAGTTTGGTAAAGTTGAACTTGGCACGGTTCCACGACGACTAATGTGTAAATAACGAGATTATAATACTCTCGATGTCTGAAAATTTTAAATATAGCACAATTAACTCTTAATTCTCATCCCAACGCCGGATAAATTAATTACAACAAAAGTATTCGGATCGGCTCTATATAATTTATTTTGTATGCCTTATGAAACAACGCGTACGTGTTTGTAATTTCGCAAATGGATTTCCCCGATACTTATTTAATAATCTGTCGCATGCAAATTAATAAAGTGCGAACGTGTCGTGCCAAGAACATCGATTAAGAAATACGTTGAGAACGCGTATCGAGAAAATAACGAGTTGGAATACGCAAAGTCCGATAGATGTTAAAACTGAATATAAAGATATCGATGTCGCTTTCTTCGAAAATGACTTCTTTGCGTACAAGATTCGAAAGAAATCAATCCCCGGATTTCTTCCACGAGGAGCCCTCGACTTTACCAAATTCCTTGCTCGACCCTATCGCGTTATTGATATTATATCGTTATTATTATCATCAATACTTCTTCTATCAAAAAGCATGGGAGCGTCCCTTGCCCGAGCATTCGTCTCTTCCCCATTCTCTCTCTCTTATTATCTTCGTCTCGATTTCAGTTCGAACGAGTTTCACGCCACATCGAGGGACCAATGCAGTTCGTTCAGGGTCGGGGGCAATCCCGATCGTACCGAACGGACGTAGCTACCGAATACAAGAAGAAGGGACGCGGTGCGTCTTCCTCTCTGCCGTCTGCTTGCTGGTGAGTTAGTTGGATGGTTGGTAGGTAGGTAAGAGAACGCGCCAAACGCGGTGGCCGCTCGAGGTCTCAAAATAGACGGAGAGCCGTGCGGCACCACTCCTCGCCTCCTCGACATCGCGCTCCGGCAGAAGCTCGTTCGAGCTTGTACGACACAGAATTTCCGTTTTGGTGGTAGGAGGACGAACCGTCGATCACGGGACAGGAGGACTTCAACGACGACGAAATCTCCTCGGAGTTATCAGCGTCGCGGTCAGCGATAACGAACGAATTGCCCGCTCGGTTGCTCGCTAGCTTACAGCCAACCATCGCCTTCATCGGCTCTCCTCGACTCTCTGGTCAACGTCGCCGAACGAGATCGAGGACCCAAGGAACGACTCGACTACGATCGATCGTGACAAGAGCGTCGCACCATCGAGCTCGACTTCGAGATCGAACTCTTCGCGATGGTCGCGATCTGAGTGATTGATCTTCGTCGTCGTTACCACCTCTACCAACCACTGCCAGGTGCAGACATCGTAAGTGACATCGGGTTCTAACGTTGGACGCGTTGTGCAAGGGAATGCGAGGATTAGGAAAGAGGTGGGGGACGGGGCGAGAGGGAGGAGAAGGAGGGAAAGGGGTGAAGGTCGAATCTTCGCGGTCTTTTTTTTTTTTATTTCTTTCGCGACTCCCGCGCCTTCGGCATCGATTCGAGATCCAGGCGACGTGGAACCTTCGAGATGATCGTGGAAATGTGAATCTTTATGGTTTTTGTTCGTTTGGTGCGGTGTCGAGAGATTCTCCTTTATTTTCCGTCGATGGTCGATCGAGTCCTGTATCATTTCGATTTTCGATCAAATTTCGGATTGGATTCGAAGTAGGATTTCGTCGAATCGAACAGTTCGCATCGACGCGTACCAAAAATTGATAACATTCGTTTGTCATAAATCGCTACGACATTTGTACGATTTCATCGCTTGTAACGATCCCTTGGATTTCATGGGAATTTATCGGTCTACCGAGATAACTGCGCTTCAATGTCTTTTTAATTACAATTCTTCGAACGTAATAATTTTAAATCGTGGGAAAAGACATTGGCGTATTCGCATTGGCATTCTTCGCTCTCGATACAATTTTTGTCGTTTCGTACGGCACCCGAATTATCGTACGGATTGCCACATCGTAATTTTCTACCTGCGCAGATTCGACAAGAACTTGAAATTTGATCAAAGGAACGTGTCGAAACGAGGACGCAGATTCTTTCATTAATTCTTTTCCTATCTTTGGCACGGAGTGACCGTCAAAAATGATCATCGAGAAACGTCGAGGAGAGCTCGAAATTCTCAAAGAAAATTCAGACGTTTCGTTTGTATCGTTGAACCCGACGGCGTTTCGTAATACATAATTCGCAGAAAGGAATCACTGGCGAAACCGTACTTACCGCAATGGCGCGGACGGATTTTGCTTTACCCTTAACCTTCGATTAATTTATTACCGTTCTTAACTGGAGAGTGGTTCTCGCGCTCTCGTGCATGCACACGCGCCTATACATATACGTATGTCATCGCGGATGCATCTATTTCTGCTGCTTCGTTGTGGAAATGGGATCGAGGATGAAATAGAAGCGATGCGACTTTTCTATAGATATGTCGTAAACACGAGTCATCGGATACCGAACCGATGTCGTTTTTTAGTCGTTTATATATCGAATTAATGACGCACTTTTCCAGAAAAGCAAATCCTTACTCTCGAATCCATTTGGATCGGACCTTCTCCAAGAATTCATCGATGGCTGATCGAAAAAAAGTGCAAAATGGACGAAAAGGAAATGGAGGACGCGGAGGAATCGGCGTGACAATTTTATTCTTTGCTTTTCTTTTCGTCTTTTTACGAATCTCGCGTTGTCTTTTTCTTGAACATTCCCTGTCTCTTGGAACAAGTGTCGATGTACGATTCGTTTCTTCGAAGTTTAACTCAAATTTGCAATAACCTAATGGCTACATTTTTCCCGTCGCTCGCTACGAGAGCGAATAATTTTGATCGACAGTGCGTACACGGAAACTCGTCGAGTTTAATATCGTTTTACGCGGTACTGATTGATTATCGTGTCGTTTACCAATGGGTTAGAGGAAACCGCTCACGTACAAAATCAACCGTATGTCGAGGATATGCGTTTGCCGTACACTATTTTTATCGACCCCCATAGCTTTGGCCTTGCATCTGGAAAGATACATAGGGTGACCCTTCAGGAAGCGTAGATTCTCCATGGATAGAAAATTAGACGAAGTACATATCATTTTCAAATTTTTTTAACACGTTAAAGTGCCCAGCCTGTTCTCATTACCGTTCCATTCAAGCGCAGGCTCGGTCTCAAACACTTTGACTCTTTTATATTATATTCTTTTTTTTAAAGCAACGACTGAACAAAAAGCGATGTCTCCTAAGCGAAATCTTTAGTCTCGCAATCGGTACGCAAGGCAGAACCGCGCGGTGCTGTAACACGAACCTAAAATATGTGGCGGGATTTCGAGGACCGAGGGGACTCGAACGAAAAGTCTAACATGTTAGCTTAACGTGTTAACTTAAAGTGTTAAACGCAAACAATAGTCGACCCTTTCGATTAATGGATTCCCCCTTCGAACGATATCGCGGGATCAGCGATATTCATCTACTCGACCAATATCTCAATTGCCATCTCTGAGATATATTTCGACCCTCGCTTCATCTTTCTCCCTATTAAATGATTCAAGCTTCGTGCCAAGCATCCGTTGTCTCTCAACGTCTCTCGGCAGTTCGCCTTTATCCAAATGGCGGCCCATCGATACGGTCTTCGCCAAAAACAACGGATACAGAACACATCGACGCACCTCGAGCTACAAGTTTAGAAACGAAGAAAAAGAAATTCCACTTTCCATCCTTATCGTTCGAGGAGATACGATGCGAGTACCATCCGATCGTTTCTGATCATTTTTGGTTCTTTTGGTCTTTCGAGCGCCCTGGAATCCATGCTCGGCTCGCGAGAAACATTCAAACGCGATCAACCCCTTTCGCAGCGACGGCAGTCATGAATTATCGCGATGACGTCCATCCGCAGGGACATTCCTATGACGCAATAACGAGCGAACCTTGAACGTTCCACGTACGTCGTCTGAGGGGATCGCGAGTTAACCTAAAGAACTACATCGGTTACATCGATCGGTCACGGGTGTCCGCTGACTGAATGCATGCACGTTGCGCGTCGGCAAACGGCCGTCGTTCCACCGGCGTATGAAAGAACGACAGAAAACACAAGAGAAAAGGTGCGAGCGACGATGGCGCCAGGGACAACTCAGGGGTGGGCGGAGGGAGGGGGACTAAACGCACGCGTTTTACCGGGTTGACCCCGTGTTCCCAAGGGGAAGAGAACCGGTGTTAGCGTGTATGAGTGT
>JAITYT010000668.1:1419636-1431364 GCA_025433975.1 Liostenogaster flavolineata | reverse complement strand
AAAAAAAAATAGCCCGTGCATCGTTTCAATTATCGAACGAGTTCAAAAGTCTGACTGTATTACTGGAAAATTATCGAAGCATCGACGAGGTTAACAAATTCCATTCGATTTTTGCCTTCGAAATTTCCCTTAAGTAACATCGTATAAATAAATTCACCGCAATGCATAAAGTTAGTCGATTATCGTTGCGTCGCTTGAATACCATCGGGACGCGCGGTACGGTACGAACTGAAGGCCAACTCGTCTCCAAAAACAATCGATTTCGTTACGAATATCCGCGATTTTATCGGTCGTTCGAGAATCACGTTTTATAGTTCGTGTTGGACGGTCGTTCGCGGCTCTGCTCGTCCCTCATTGCTCGTTAGACTTCTCTCGAAATGTTGTCCTCTGGACGAATTTTCCAAGATTGAAAGGACGGCCGCGAACGCAGTTCGTGAAAACGCAAACCTTCGAAGGTCGACCATTTTCAACGAAATACCGTTCCCCGAGAATAAAATCGCAAGAACGAAACTATTTTGCTCTAAACCGCGCCGACAATATTAACGTTAATGTGAAATTTCTGCATCGCGATACGCGATAGCAAAGCGACTCGAAACAGCGAGATCTTAACTCATCCTGATTGTGTGAGGTTTATGGCGCGGGAAATGAATTTTTGCAGCGTTCTACCAACGCATAGCGTGAATAACATAGAGAAGTTAGCAATAAACGAGAGGAGGTACGAAAGGACTCGTCGATGTCGTGTTAAAAAATAATTACGACTAGGATCATTTCGTTCATTTTCATTCATATTCGTGTTCGTGGCAACGGCGACGGCAACAACGACAAGGAAAACTCAATTTGACGATTCCTCTTACAAATGCGAAGCAAGTAAATCGAGCAAGTACCGGGTGAGTCATTCGTTGCGCATACAGGTGAAATCTTTATTGCGATTTGCGAGAGTGGGATGTGTGTGAACGCCGTGCGCCGCGAAGTATAAACGTAGCAGGTAACGAACGTTCAAAATCATCGAGGAACGAGCATATTTTCTCGCCTACTCGTCACGTACAGCCGGGTTTTGTGCATTCTTAAGGTCGGCCAAATTGGTTTTGGCACGTCGCGTAACTCCTGCCATTCGGCCAACAACATATTTTACTATTTCGTAAAGGCCGTCATTGTGTTTTACATTTTTTTTTCGTTTTCTCGATAGTCGTGCTTTTCGTCCCATAGAGAGATCGCGCTTCCTTAGATTTTCAGATTCTTCATTAAATCGGTCTATGTAAATAGATTTACGTCTTTTGAGGTTAGGTACAATTTTTAAAAACTTCGAGCAAGAAAGCGAAAGTCGCATCCGATTTTTGCCGTACTTACAATTACAGACGAGTGAAATTAACTACAACTACTTATTGCTTGTTTTCGATAATGCAATTTTTCAGTGAAAATTAATTTTGTCGTAACGCTGTTAGTAAACGTATAATTATTCGAAATTAATTTTATCGATCAATTTGAGTCAACTCGAATATCTCATTTCGTTAAAACGAAATGAAATAATTATTATAGAAAACTAAACGAAGTTATTTTTAGATTCGTTAGAGTTAATTTGGGAACTATTTTTTTAACGGCGCGTATTAAAGCAATGGTTGATGCTGCGTGCGCTGTCATACGCGGCGTAATAATATCGTTTAAAATGCGCGTCACCTATGTTGCACGAATCAAATTTAAATCTACGAAGAACTTTGAATTCGTAGCGCGGGAGAATCCATTCTGTAGTAAAAAGAATATCGATATGTCGGAGAATGTCGTTCGCGGTTGAAGAATAAAACGATTAAGCAGCGCACGAGAGGATAATTGGTAAAAATTGATATAAGACAGTTTTCGTGAATTTTATCAGGTTCGTTGAAAGTGATTCTTTCATGAAAATGGAAACGATCAACTTCTGTCAATAAATATCGAGACTGCATTTTCCATTCGAATGCAGTGCCTATCTTCAGTGCTTCGGAAAATCGTTATTTCTTCTCTTTCTATTTATAGAATGAGAGAAAACGAGAGAATAATAATGGATTATCGTACTAGTTGCACCTCAAATCGGTACAGTTCAGAGAATTGCGAATAACGATCAATTTGACTATGGGTACGTTTTGATTTAAAAATTACGTAAGGCGAATTTGAATCATGTTCGTTCTTTCTTCTGCGTGTTACGAAGAGGTGTTTTTATTTGCTAATTTAAAGAATTCTAGTATAGGTCGCTTTACTAAATAATAATTATGCATAATATACAATTATTTGATAAATTCGATTGTCAAAGTATCGTCGTAAGAAAATAAGCTCGTACGCTCGTTTTTTCTTTTATTATCGATTCGACATTCTCGTGATTCTATTAAAGCATATTAGAAATTCTGCGTCATGGAAATATCGATGCACGCGACTAAATATTTTTGTTTGGAATTTGCAGGAGGATATGGTATGTTTGTCCTGTACAGCAACAGGCGAGAGAGTCTGCTTGGCAGCGGAGGGTTTCGGTAATCGACACTGCTTCCTGGAGAACATCGCAGACAAGGTAATCAGGATTGTGCGAATTGAATTGAATTGATTATTTTCTTCTTATGTTTTCTTATACAGAAACTGGTAATATTTGCTTTGAAACGAGAGTTAAAAAATAAAATGGTGCGACTACAATATTATTATTATTATATTTAACGCTATATTTTTTTTATCTCTTTCTTTTATTTTTTTGTAAACAGCGGAAAGCTTTTTTCGTTATTATCAATTTACCTATCAGTAAACGTACGTCAAACTTGTAAATCTATACGGATTTTATTTTACGCGCCACGAGATAGTCTAGTGATTATTGTTAAATTTAATCGTACCTTGTTTCAGAATATTCCTCCAGATTTGTCGCAATGTGTATTCGTGATCGAGCAAGCTTTGTCGGTGCGAGCGTTGCAAGAATTGGTCACAGCAGCTGGCTCCGAGACGGTAATTTATCATTTTTGGTCCTTCTTATTTGTTTCTTGTTTTTTTTTATCATATCGAATATTTTTACAGAGAGTCAAAATAAGATAGTATTAGATGGCGATTTTGTTTTGTTTTGGAAATATGTTATTTATGCGATACTTTCCAAAAAAGAAATATTGTGTTTTGGTACTTTCTTACCTCGACTCCATCTTACGGATATTATCGTTAATCGTTGATACAATATCAACGTACGTCGCGATTTTAAATCTGATAAAATCGTTCTACTATACGTTTAACTCTATTTAAAGTTTCAGTTTCTAAGATCTCGATCGCGTCCTCGCGATAGGATGGGTTAATTTTGACCAATGCTAGCCTCATAATAATAATGTAGGTTTTACTACGTTCCCCTATATACTTTTCACAGCTGCTTATCTTGTAAAACGGTTGTCAGAATGTCACAGGTTTCTATAGACATCTGATCTGCGATAGGAGTGGGCCATAAAAAGTGTTTCGCACCATATCGTGCAAAATACAGGAGACGTAATTAAAATAATTGCTATCATTGTTCTTATTACATTTACTAAACTCGACGATGCACTTAGAAAGTAGGTGGATGGAGGAAAATTTTGGCCTGCTCTGATTTACCGACGACATACCGACGATATACATAGCTCGAATTTCGTTTCCGAAACGTTCAAAGTAACTTTTCTGAATGCATCCGCACGTTATCCCTATCTAATATAATTGTGGCATGTGTCCAATGTCCATATAGCCGTGTAACGATATTACGTATACTGTGTCACTGTTACTGTCACTGTTCTTGTTGTTCTACCCTTTACCGTTTCTATTATTCATCGTTTCTCTTCCTTTTCCGTTGTTTTCTTTTTTTGATGCGCTTCACAGTGCAAAACAAATCACATTCCGTCGTCATTACTAAAGAATCACATTTCATACCCGAACGAACGAAAACTCATGTACATACGTACATACATTCATATTGACATTTCTGTACGATTTCGAAAGAATGTATGATAATATCACTGACTACCTTTTTGTATTTCTTTCTTTCCAGCAGCAAGACAATTTAGTAAGTATATTTGTGTACCTCTTCGGACCTTCTCTCATGATCCGTACTTTGGGTAATATCATCGATTTGCATCATGGCGTTTGAAATAATTCGTAAACGATAAGTTGGCAATTATGTTTACATTTTTTTTTTATAATTAACATCGATGCGATGATCTTTTTATTATACTTCACACTGCGCTATTTCGTACGCGTTATTAACGAATTAACGCTGTATATTGCGAGTATGTTACGTATGAGTCGCCTGGACAGTACAAAACTGTTCAGACTATTTTGAAGTAAATACCGATTGATTGTAACGAATCAGGAAACAAAAATGTTTTTCTTAAACTGAAAGTTTTAAGTCTTGCCAACTCATGCGTATTTTTTGTATATCGTATATCTATCTCATGCTGCATGCTTTTCCAACGTATTGGTATTTATGGCCTTCTCTTATCAGTAAGCTTACGAGCAACTACCAATATCAGATACTTAGAACAAGTTTTAGAGCACACGATCTCGATGGATATGACGAGACTGAAAATGGAATGGAAAGAAGACGTTAATCAAAGACATTTACGCGTGACTTTACGCTTTATAGGGAAAGGGCACCGGATCAGGGCACAGAACGTTATTGTACGGTAACGCTATTCTATTGAGGCATCTAAACAGCGACATGGTGAGTCCGACGAGAATGAAACTCGGAGCGCGATAATGGAGCTTCGTGCACCTTTAACGATTTTATCGTTATATCTTTTTTCAGTATCTGGCCTGTCTGTCAACAAGTTCATCGAACGACAAACTCGCCTTTGACGTAGGTCTACAGCAACATTCTCAAGGTTAATTAAGAACACCAGCGTATACGCTACGCCACTCTTTTTCCAATAAGCTCTCGCGCCTAATCGACTTATTTATTTGCGTAGGAGAGGCTTGCTGGTGGACCGTTCACCCCGCGTCGAAGCAGAGATCGGAGGGTGAAAAAGTACGAGTGGGCGATGACCTTATATTGGTATCTGTGGCTACCGAGAGATATTTGGTATGGAAATGTCATTCTTAAAATACAAAATTGTTAAAAACGAAATCTGTTAAAAAACGTAATGACTTACATTCGCTAAAATAAAATGTACATTTTCATTTATCAATAAGAGTATGCTGATGGATTAAGACTCGCTGATAATAATATTCTATTATCTACTAGTCATTATCTATTGCTGCGCATCACCGGAAATACGCTTATACATTTATTTGGCATGTTGCCGATGCCAAACGTTTCAATAATGATCCATCGACATACTCATCGTGCCGGAGGCAAGTTCTACAGCATTTTAACATGTTATGTTATAGCATACGACAAAAGAAAATGACCTGTCCGTAGTGAACGCGTCCTTTCACGTTACGCACTGGTCTGTGCAACCCTACGGCACCGGAATAAGTCGAATGAAGTATGTAGGATACGTATTTGGTGGCGATGTCCTTAGATTTTTCCATGGCGGCGACGAATGCCTCACTATTCCATCGTCTTGGAGTACTTCACCTAATCAAAAGTAACTCTTTCTTCTATAGTAGTTTTCTTTATAAATAATTCGTGTCTAGTAAGAATTATTACGAAATAAAAATTATTATTAAATTCAAGTAAAACGTAAAGTTCTGGGTTATTATTATTTAATTAAATCGTCGCAGAAACGAATATTTTATGTCTTTATGTATAAATTATAGTATAGTAATCTATGAAGGAGGAAGCGTAATGAGTCAAGCGAGATCGTTATGGAGATTGGAATTGGCAAGGACAAAATGGGCAGGTGGTTTCATCAATTGGTTACATCCGATGAGGATTAGACACTTGACAACTGGACGGTATCTCGGCGTAAAGGAAAACAATGAGCTTTACTTAGTCGATAGGTAAATGCAACTATTATTAGAAAAGTTCAAAGGTTGCTTTGTATTTTAAAAGGTGTATATATTAATGTACAACACTGCATCGACGACTTTTTATAGAAACGAAGCAACGATAGAGACGTCTACGTTTTGGTTGCGGCAAGAAAAAGACGATCAAAAAATTGTACTCGAAGATAAGGATTTAGAAGTTATTGGATTACCAATCATTAAATATGGAGATTCCACTGTTATTATGCAGCATGCGACTACGTGTCTTTGGGTATCTTACAAGGTATGACACTTATCTCACATATTGATATTAATTACAGAGTACTGATAAAGAAATATGTAATACGGGAGTAGAAAAGACTTTTTCTTTCATTCGACTCTCAAAGCATACATTTTATTTTAAGATATCTTAATCTACATTATTTTTATTACGAATATTCAACATATTTGTATTTTAAATGATTTTTAGTCGTATGAAACTAAGAAGAAAGGTGTTGGAAAAGTGGAAGAAAAACAAGCAGTTCTACACGAAGAAGGGAAAATGGACGACGGTTTGGACTTCTCCCGATCGCAAGAAGAGGAATCCAGAACAGCTCGCGTTATACGAAAATGCAGCAGTTTGTTTTCTCAGTTCATCACGTGAGTGTTACTTCGAAAGAAACCATAATGTGAATCTTAATACGTGCAAGCTCATGACATAAATGATTGAATATGTTGTAGAGGTCTAGAAACCTTGCAAGTGGATAGACGAGCTTCTATGTTTTTTCAAAATGTTAATCTTAACGAGATGGTTATGTGTCTCGAAGATTTAATTAATTATTTTGCACAACCTGAAGACGACATGGGTGAGAATTGAATCGATCGTATTTACAATGGTTATTAAGAACTTGATCTCATCGTGGCAATTATATTTTTTCGTAGAACACGAGGAAAAACAAAATCGTTTCCGAGCACTTAGAAATCGTCAGGATTTGTTCCAAGAGGAGGGTATATTGAATCTTATTTTAGAAGCTATCGATAAAATCAATGTAATTACATCGCAAGGTTTCCTCGTGGCTCTTTCGGGAGACGAGAGCGGTCAGTCGTGGGATCAAATTTCTGGTTATCTTTATCAGTTATTAGCAGCTATTATCAAAGGAAATCATACAAATTGTGCACAGTTTGCCAATAGTAATCGTCTTAATTGGTTGTTTAGTCGTTTAGGCTCGCAAGCTTCCAGCGAAGGAACCGGAATGTTAGACGTTCTTCATTGCGTTCTTATTGATTCACCAGAAGCTTTAAATATGATGAGGGTATTTAAATATTACAATTAAAATGATGTTTTTCTTTATTGTACTCCTAGACATTTCATATTGATAAACATTCTTTATTTTTTCTAGGATGAACATATAAAAGTAATAATTTCTTTGCTCGAGAAACATGGTAGAGATCCAAAGGTTCTGGATGTCTTATGTTCTCTTTGTGTGGGTAATGGAGTTGCTGTACGTTCGTCTCAGAATAATATCTGTGACTTTCTATTACCTGGAAAAAATTTGCTTTTACAAACACAACTCGTGGATCACGTAGCAAGTGTCAGACCGAATATATTCGTTGGTAGAGTCGAGGGGTCAGCATTATACCAAAAATGGTATTTTGAAGTTACTGTCGATCACATAGAACAAACAACGCACATGATGCCTCATTTGCGTATTGGATGGGCTAATACCGTCGGGTAAATGTTATGCAATATCAAATATTATTTTCAAAGAACGAATGTAAAGTTTTAGAAGAAAATGTATATTAAATGTTCTTTTTAACATCACGAATTTACGTATAAATATCGTATTTAAGTATCAGGTTATGATCATTTAATTATCTTTTTATTTTTTTCATACAGATATGTACCATATCCAGGAGGAGGCGAGAAATGGGGTGGAAATGGTGTCGGTGATGATCTCTATTCATTTAGTTTCGATGGCGCGTATCTTTGGACCGGTGGTAGAAAGACGCAAGTCGTGCAGAATCCGAGCGAACCGTACATCAGAAAGGGTGACGTGATAGGTTGCGCATTAGATTTAACGGTACCCGTGATAACATTCACATTCAATGGTACCCACATCACTGGATCTTTTAGAAATTTCAATCTGGATGGTATGTTCTTCCCTGCGATAAGCTGTTCGTCGAAACTCTCCTGCAGATTTCTTCTTGGTGGTGATCATGGAAGACTAAAATTTCAACCGCCTGAGGAATTTTCACCTTTGGTAGAAAGTCTTTTGCCGCAGCAAATTCTCTCGTTAGATCCATGTTTTTATTTCGGAAATATGAATAAAGTAGTCCTCGCTGGTCCTTGGTTGGTAGAGGATGACACAGCCTTTGTTCCAGCACCGGTGGATACGACAATGATCAATCTACCGAGTTACGTTGAACAAATTAGAGATAAACTAGCGGAGAATATACACGAGATGTGGGCAATGAACAAAATAGAAGCTGGATGGATCTACGGCGAGCATAGAGATGATCTGAAAAAGATTCATCCATGTATCGTTCAATTTGAGAGATTGCCCGCTGCGGAGAAACGTTACGACACCCAATTAGCCGTGCAAACTTTAAAGACAATATTGGCACTCGGTTATTATATTACAATGGATAAACCGCCGTCTCGTATTAAAACGCTGAGGCTGCCGAACGAACCGTTCTTACAGAGCAGCGGCTACAAACCGGCGCCACTCGATCTCAGTGCTATAAATCTCACACCAAAAATGGAGGAATTGGTTGATCAATTAGCAGAAAATACGCACAATTTGTGGGCGAAAGAACGAATTAGCCAAGGATGGACCTATGGTCTTAACGAAGATTCTGAAATGAGAAGGAGTCCTCATTTGGTACCTTACCCCAAGGTCGATGAAGCTATTAAAAAAGCTAATCGTGACACTGCTAGTGAAACTGTTAGAACCCTCCTCGTTTATGGATATATGCTCGATCCACCTACGGGGGAGCAACATGAGGGTATGTTTATTAAATTAATCTTATCGATTATTTGAATTAACTAGTAAAAAGTTCTCACGATCAAATTTAACGACACGTTTAAATGTTACGTTGTAATTTAAACTTATTACATGAAAATATTTTTCTTATTTACATTATAGCTTTACTATTGGAAGCAAATAGATTAAGACAATTGACCTTCCGTACATATCGTGTCGAAAAGCATTACGCTGTTTGCAGTGGGAAATGGTATTTTGAATTCGAAGTTCTTACGGCAGGTCCAATGCGTGTCGGTTGGGCGAAGGCTGATTGCATGCCAGGCAGTATGCTCGGTAGCGATGAGAATACATGGGCATTTGATGGTTATAACGTAAGTGAACGATGGTATATTATACATCTACGCGATATTTGATCCGGCAAATTATTTAGTATATTCAGGAACGTGATAATTATCGATCATGCGAATACATTTGTCCCACTTCGCACTTTCTTCAAATACAGTGCCACATACGTAAGTCGAGTGTGGAAGTAGTAGTCGCAATTTTAATTCGAATTTCTTCATAGACATACGATATGAAGTTATATATTCGTTCATAGTTTTTGTGAGATAATCACTTTCAAAATAAGTGTAAGTATGTGTGATAGATTTGATTTAAGATGACGGGTAATTGCTCTGTGAAAAAGATATTTTTAGCAACATTTTGTAGAATCAAGGTTTATATCTTTAAAATGAATTAGCTAGTGGCTTAAACGATTTTTTGCGGTTTCCAATCATATTCTATAAAATCATAAATAATTCATAAAATCATCGTAAATATCAGGTGACCAAAGTACATGGTGGTACCCACGAATCATTTGGTCACAAATATCAAGTGGGCGACATAGTTGGCTGTTTCATTGACGTCGCAGACAGAACGATCAGTAAGAGCCCCATTTCCCAATAGCCTATATATAGAGGCCCATTACTTTTTGAGTTTTTTTCGTCACTACTCTTGTCTTTGTCTCGTTCTATATGTTTATTTCATGTTGACTTGGTTTTTTATGCATCCTTGTTCCAAGACGAATGAAATTGGTGAATATTTCATTCAGAAGTGTGGCTTAACTTTGATTGGCGTCGACAAGAAGGTTTGCGAGAGATAATCATTTATGAGAGGTTTCTTTGATTCGCATAATTCTAACGGAATTAGCACATATCTAAAAGGAAAGCATACACCCAAATATAATGTGTTTCAAGTCTACATCTATAATATACTTTATCTCGTGTTCTATTCAACTTCATCGATTCGTGCTTAATTTCGTGAAAAATTAAATTTTTGATTCTATAGCGAATACATATTTACGGATTAATAAGAATGTTGCGCTTAATAATCACGTTTTCATGCGTTACGTACATACATATATCGCGTCCCGCGGTTACAATTGTTCTATGAAGGAAAATGATCAATTTGTAAAATTTTATTTTAAAGGAGGAAAAAGTATACTCGGGCACTGCCGAGACATTCGGCAAGCAATGGCAGGTTGGAGATGTTGTCGGGGTTTTCCTGGATCTAATTGACCGAACTATTAGTAAGACGGAATCTTTAAACGAACGCTTCAGCTGCCATTTTAAGCTACATACATTTACATATATGTACATATATGCAAGGTGTTTCGAAGTTTACATTTATGGTGTAGAAGAACCGCATCGTTCGTAAGATTTTATGTAATAAATTTTATGTATAGCTTTTATTTACTTGAAAACATTTTCCAAAGTCTATATTATTTTAATGTATTATTATATTTTTTGTAGCAATACCAAACAATACCCAGTAGCAGGATAATTGTAAATTTTATATTTATGTTTCGTGAAACAATTGTATTCGATTGCTATTAATATGTAATGCTATTCTAATCAGAATCTTACACAGAAATGCGATTCTACTGCGAATGAATCTATAGTATTCGGATTACCCGGTGTATATGTTTATATATACATATATTTATATAATTATTATTTGAGTATGCAGATAGATTACTGGATACAGGGGTGGTTAATTCCTTTCGTCGTAATTCGTATTTAGGAGTTATCGTCCGCATCTTTCAACCTGAATTCTGAATCAAGAAATAAGTGTCGAATTTATCTTTTTATCATTTATGATGTGCATAAAAATGTCCTACTAATCTCATTAAAGCTATTTCTATTAATTCTTTTCATTATTCAAATAGAAACATTATGCATTACGCAAAAACGTCCAGAAATGTACTCGAATCATTCATTCAAGTTATAATTACTCAACAAATTCAGATGGTAACCTTTGCTAAAGCGAATCGTCTCATTTGGTCGATTCACATATCATCGTATCACGTCATCGTAACAATGTGTATATACTATATATTGGGGATGTTTATTAACAATAAAATCCAGCCACAGTCCTGGTTTTTGTCATCATCAATAATAATTATCATGTGTAATTGATAAATGTGAATCGTGCCACTTCCAATGTCTCTAGCGGTATCCAGTATTCTATTCAATATTATATTATACTGTTAGCGACAACAGTGCTTTCATGACTCATGATTAATAATCTATTACTAACCTCAAGGGTGACCCCAAATCACGATATCGACTGACCACAATCATGTGCGCATTATTTCGATCCCAAAGTAAAGCAATGTTTTTGGGAAAAAATTATTGGGGAATATTGTACTTATTTTTCATAATATCACCGTTATCATTATTCATCGTAAACCTACAATCGCAATGCGTCTTTGCGCGATAATCGACGTTAGCTTAGATCTCATTGCAAAATTTTATCCAGAACTAATCGTCATGGACATGTATTCTGTTTTCCTTTTTGTATAATTCTTTATGTAGGTAGATCATATATTTGTTCAATTTTTCTTT
>JAITYT010000668.1:1398790-1416080 GCA_025433975.1 Liostenogaster flavolineata | reverse complement strand
AATATAATATATATATATATATATATATATATATATATATATATATATATATATCATATAATATCATATCATATAATATAATATATTATAGCGATTTTCTTCACACGATTTTTTTATTATGTGCAGTTTTCATGCCCATACATTAACATTGTACGCGGCCTTATGCTATCAATCGAATTATAGAGCTGCGCATGCTCTTTGTCAACACGTTGATCAGAAACAATTGTTATATGCAATTCGTGCCGAATATATGTCCGGTCCATTGCGTCAAGGATTTTATGATTTGTTGATTGCCTTGCATCTGGAGTCGCATGCAACAACGATGGAAGTAGGTAAAAAAGAATTCATCATACCGCTAGGTAAATATGCATTGTGTTAAATTCAAACGCAAAAAAATTTTAAAGCAATATTAATTCTTATTTTTTTTTAATAATAATTATTATAGGTCAGGAATTAAAAGATTTGTACGAGGACGCGGAAATGAAACACAGTCTTAGGTATTTAGAGACAGAATCGGTACGGCCGCAAATGAAAATGACGGATATCAGGTAGGTAGTTTTTTCCTAGTTAGATGTGAATCCATTACTAATTAGAGGACATCAAGAAAAATTCCTTCCAGTGATCAAGTCATTGAGAACATCCGGAATCTATACAGCCCATATTTTCCGCTCGACGTTGTACGGGATTATGTAATGATGGCTTTAAATGAAGCCGTTGAGGTCAACCAAGTACACAATCGAGATCCGATTGGTGGTAGCAACGAAAATCTATTTCTGTATGTAAAATAATAATAATATATGTACACAGGTGCATTTTGTGCTGTATAAGAAAAAATTATTTTTTCATCAAAAATTCTATTTTTGTACAATTTAAAAATAATTATTATACGTATTACATACAAATATTTTATAATAATTTGAACACATTACTATTGTGCTTTTAGGCCGCTTATAAAACTTGTAGATAGATTACTGCTAGTTGGAATGTTGAGAAACCAGGACATTATGAAGTTACTTATCATGATAAATCCTGAAACTTGGGATCCGACATTTGACAAAGGTATCAAACGATTAGTTTGATTATTCATGAAAAATTGTTCATTGGTGACAAAGCATGGACTATAATAAATTATAACACATTGCAGAAGGAAAGGACGAACATAAAAAGGGCTTGTTGCACATGAAAATGGCTGAAGGTGCAAAACTGCAGATGTGTTATCTTCTTCATCATTTGAACGATATTCAATTACGTCATCGTGTCGAATCGATTATTGCCTTTAGTCATGACTTTGTCGGTGATTTGCAGTCCGATCAGTTGCGCCGATACATTGAAATCAAACAATCAGATTTGCCATCCGCTGTAGCAGCTAAAAAAACGAGAGAATTCAGATGTCCGCCTCGCGAGCAAATGAACGCTATTTTGAGTTTTAAGAATCTTGATACCGAAGAAGATCCAGATAATATCCCTTGTGGAGAAGATCTCATAACGAAGATGAATGAGTTTCACAGTGATCTAATGTCCTATGTATCTTTGCATGCGCTACAGGAAGCAGCTGATGCAGCAAATGAGCCGATCGAGGAAATTGAAAAACCTGGCGCCATGAAAAAACTATTTAACTTTATTAACGCTGTTAAAGAGTTAGAAGAAGAACCCAAGCCGGAACCAGAACCAGAAAGAAAAACTCCTGAAGGTATTGAATTGTCATATTCAATCTTCGATTTACTTTAAAAGATTTTTTTATCTGTTATAAATAATCGATGCTTATTCTTAATTCTTGATTCTTATATCATACTTCATTAATTCCAGAGGTGTTTCGCAAGGTACTTATAGCAACTATAGTGAAATGGGCAGAAGAAGCACAGATTGAAACAGCGAAATTGGTACGCGAGATGTTTAGTTTACTTGTACGTCAATACGATACCGTAGGCGAACTAATCAGAGCTCTAGAGAAGACATACGTTATTAACAGCAAGACAAAAGACGACGTTGCTTCAATGTGGGTTGGTTTGAGTCAAATCCGTGCCTTACTACCAGTGCAAATGTCACAGGAAGAAGAAGATCTTGTCAGAGAGAGATTATGGAAATTAGTGAATAATCATACCTTTTTCCAACATCCTGATTTAATTCGTGTACTTAGGATACATGAGAATGTAATGGCGATCATGATGAATACATTGGGTAGACGTGCACAGGCGCAATCCGATGCTCAAGCTCAAGCACAGACAGCGGAGGGAGAACCTGCTGCAAAGGAAAAAGATACGTCGCACGAGATGGTGGTAGCGTGCTGCCGTTTTCTCTGTTACTTCTGTCGTACATCGAGGCAAAATCAAAAAGCTATGTTTGATCATTTCGACTTTTTACTTGAAAATAGCAATATCCTCCTTGCTCGACCTTCTTTGAGAGGTTCAACACCGTTGGATGTAGCGTACTCGTCGCTGATGGAGAATACCGAGTTAGCTTTGGCATTGAGAGAACATTATCTAGAAAAAATTGCCATTTATTTATCACGATGCGGCTTGCAATCAAATTCGGAACTAGTTGAAAAGGGATATCCTGATCTTGGGTGGGATCCAGTTGAAGGTGAACGCTATCTCGATTTCTTGAGATTTTGCGTTTGGGTTAACGGTTAGTTAAAACAAAGAAATACTTTGTCTACATTGACTATGTATTTTGAATTAAATTTAATTAATTATATACATATTTGTACATCAGGCGAAAGCGTGGAAGAAAATGCAAACCTAGTGATACGTTTATTGATCAGACGACCGGAATGTCTTGGGCCAGCTCTTCGAGGCGAGGGTGAAGGTCTTTTGAGAGCTATAATGGAAGCAAATAAGATGTCCGAACGTATTGCCGATCGACGAAAAGTAAGTTCAATTTATCTATGGCACACGATATAACTAATGGAAGATTTAAATCTACGATCTATTTATAATTTTGTAAGTATGGAAATATCCCCGACCATGTATCAGTGTTTATCTACATTTTTCGTTACACGTGTTTTTAATTTCTTGTGTGTTGAATCCATGTGATTAGAACTAGCAATTGTAGTTAAATTATAGAATCCCTTGTTTGATAGAAAAGTGTTCTTAATTTATAAAACGATACATGTTGGACGCATCTAGAAATATCTTTTGCTATAAAAATTATATGTGACAATAAAATTGATAGTCGTGAATTTTAGGATTCAAGATGATTCTGTATAATTTTGTAGTATATCAGCACATAATATTTTTATGTTTGAGAAGATTAAGTATAAAATAACAATTAGATTCTTCATTTTCGCATTTTTAGTATATAAATTTATATTTCCATTACAAATAAACGTAAACATAAAAATTTATTTTTGACCATGCGATTAGAAAGTTCTAATAAAAAAATTGTTTTTAAACTATAGAGTTAATTTAGTGCTACTTATTTTTAGATTTAGTTGTATAATAGAAAGTATACCCGAATGTACATTTTAAATGCCTCCATGCATGTAAACATGCTATCACTAATTATATATCAACTTAGCGTCTCGCGCAGGTGCACGACGAAGCGGAAGGATCGGCCATGGTGATGCAGTTTGAACATCCTTTGCCAGAATCAGACGACGACGAGGACTATATTGATACTGGTGCAGCAATATTAAATTTCTATTGTACTCTCGTTGATCTATTGGGTCGCTGTGCTCCAGATTCATCTGTTATAGAACAAGGTATGTGTAGATTACGATCGAAGAGTGTTGCATCTCGTCTCATAACAAGCACGATTTTTATTTTTACATAATTTCTACAATTTATTATCAAACTTCACATGAATTGTAATTATTCCCCTAGAAAAGCACTCATTATGTACTTTCTTTTTTGAAGTTCGTATAACATAAACGATTTGAATGAATTTGACTTTTCTCTCGTTTAAATATTCAATGATATTAAAAAATTCAATATTTTGAAATTAATTTATATAAATTTGAGACTTTTTAAATAATGTATATTTATTGAAAATTCATTTATTCATTTATAGTCGACAGACTATAATAGCTTAATAGACAGTCGATAGACATACTTAGCTTTATCATTGCTATATGTCATATTTCATGACCATAAGTAGTGTCTTCGTGGCTTTAGTAAAATAAAAAAAAAATTCTTCCTAATAAGAGCGTTTATTTTTCTTTAACGAGCAACAGAGGCACCCTCAGAGTCCCTTGGTAATATATAATTATGAAAATTCCATTGATATTATATTTTGTTAATAAAACCATAAGACACTCTAATATAAACGAAAAATATTATTTCAGGGAAAAACGAATCTCTTCGAGCGAGAGCAATTTTACGATCATTGGTACCTCTGGATGATCTTCAAGGAGTACTTTCTTTACGATTTACGTTACATAATCCTGCTGCTGGAGAAGAGAGACCAAAGAGCGATATGCCATCCGGATTGATTCCCGGTCACAAGCAAAGTGTCGTACTGTTTTTAGAACGTGTTTATGGCATCGAAACTCAGGAGTTATTCTTTAAAATATTGGAGGAAGCTTTCTTACCTGATCTTAGAGCCGCAACAATGCTTGACAGAGTAAGAATTAATCCTTTTAGTGCCAGACACAACTTCGCTTCACTACACTTCGCTTTATTGCACTGTGATACATATAAGCATGTAAGTGCAATATAATTTAAATACCATTTATGTTTTATGCAGAATGATGGATACGAATCAGATATGGCTCTTGCCATGAATCGATACATAGGAAACAGCATTTTGCCTCTTTTGATTAAACATTCGAAGTTCTATAACGAGGCTGATAATTATGCCAGTTTACTTGACGCTACATTGCATACCGTATATCGACTAAGTAAGAATAGAATGCTGACTAAGGGGCAGCGTGAAGCTGTTTCAGATTTCCTTGTTGCTTTGACTAGGTAAGAAAATAATTTGTTGTATCACTAACCAAAACACTAATTGTTAACTCTTCTTATTTAACAAGATGTCTTGACGAGTCAAGTATGTCGTAAGTTTCATTGAGATTATTTTAAAGCGATAAAAGAAATATTTTCTGTTAGAAAATTTTTTCTATTAAAAAAGTATTCCGTATTTATATTTGAATACGCAGATACTATTTTTTAAATATTGTCACGCATCATATTAACTATTTCGTTATCGTTCACAGTCAAATGCAACCGAGTATGCTGTTAAAGTTACTTCGAAAGTTGACTGTTGACGTCTCCAAATTGTCAGAATATACGACTGTAGCACTTAGAGTAAGTAAGAATTTTTATAAATTATGATAACGGTAAAATATGAAAGTTTTAAGTAAAATATCTATCCTTTTATTTAAATAATGTTTTTAAATAAATTAAAAATGTTCTTTTATGTTATGCTATTTAGCTTTTAACTCTGCATTACGATCGTTGCGCGAAATATTATGGATCTACCGGAGGACAAGGAGCATATGGTGCATCGAGTGACGAAGAAAAACGATTGACGATGGTTCTGTTTAGTAACATATTCGATTCTCTATCCAAAATGGATTACGATCCAGAGTTATTTGGAAAAGCGTTACCTTGTCTTACGGCTATCGGTTGCGCACTACCGCCTGATTATTCATTGTCGAAGAACTATGACGATGAATGGTACGGCAGCAAATCAGCATCTACTCAATCACCCGATGGACCGTACAACCCACAACCTATTAACACCTCTAGGTAAATAGAATACGTATAAAAATAATGTCTAATTGTCAACTTTTTGCTGACGGAGTCTAAGTATTACTCGGCAAACAAAACAAACTTAACTAATTTTAAATATCTTCTTCATTCCTGTATTTTAATTATATCTTCAATTTAATACATAATATTTACATCTCATTAATTTACAGCGTGGTTCTTAACAATGATTTGAACCAAATAGTACAGAAATTCTCAGAACATTATCACGATGCATGGGCAAGTCGAAAGTTGGAGAATGGCTGGACTTACGGTGAACAATGGTCCGACTCAAATAAAACACATCCGAGATTGAAACCCTACAACATGTTAAACGATTACGAGAGGGAACGCTATAAAGAACCTGTCAGAGAGAGTTTGAAAGCTCTATTAGCAATTGGATGGAGCGTTGAACATGCTGAAGTTGACGTACCATCCACAAATCGTAGTTCTATGAGAAGATCGTCGAAGAGTCAGGTACAGATTTAAAAAATGTATGAAGGGTTCGTAAAACTATAGTATATGAAAAATATTTATTATAATCAAAATATTATGCAAGATTTTCCGTTTCTATTCTGTTTTCGGTTTAATTTAAGTAGCTATCTTGTTCTTGTTTATGTCGTGTAAAAGATAATTATTATTAGATCATTTTTTTGACTGCATAATTACATTCATAAGTTTAATATAACTTTATTACGAATTAAATACTTTCAGGGTGATTCTGCAAATCCGTTTAATTATAATCCCCATCCCGTTGACATGACCAATTTAACATTGAGCAGAGAAATGCAAAATATGGCTGAACGTCTAGCAGATAATGCTCATGATATTTGGGCTAAGAAAAAGAAAGAAGAGCTCATTACCTGCGGTAAGCAGACACTTTTTTTTTCTCGAAAAATACACTTTTATATTCGATTATATTGAAAAATCACTTTTTTCCCTTTTTTTTATAGGAGGCGGTATACATCCTCAATTGGTACCTTATGACTTACTAACCGACAAGGAAAAACGAAAGGATCGTGAACGTTCTCAAGAATTCCTCAAGTACTTGCAATACCAAGGTTATAAGTTACATAAACCAAATCGTGGCGGAGAGACAGAAGTGGCGGGTGCGGGAGCAGCTGTGGAATTGCGTTTTGCATATTCTTTGTTAGAGAAACTGATCGCGTATCTTGATAAAGCTACCATCAACATGAAGCTCTTGAAACCATCTGATACATATAGTCGTAGAAATAGCTTTAAAACATCCACCAGAGACATAAAGTTTTTCAGTAAAGTGGTATTACCATTGATGGAGAAATATTTTAGCACTCATAGAAATTACTTCATCGCTGTAGCAACAGCAACGAATAATGTCGGTGCAGCGTCGTTGAAAGAAAAAGAGATGGTCGCGGCGCTCTTCTGTAAACTAGCCAGTCTGTTGAGATCAAGACTTGCTGCCTTTGGCGCGGATGTTAGGATCACTGTTCGGTGTTTACAGGTTCTCGTAAAAGGCATAGATGCAAAGAGTCTTGTAAAAAATTGCCCCGAGTTCATCAGAACGTCGATGTTAACCTTTTTCAATAATACGGCTGATGATCTTGGTCATACAATTTTAAATCTTCAAGAGGGGAAGTACAGTCATCTCAGGGGAACTCATTTGAAAACATCGACGTCATTATCGTACATTAACAGTGTGGTGTTACCTATACTTACAGCCATGTTCGATCATTTGGCTGCCTGTGAATATGGAAGCGATCTATTACGTAAGTATTGAAAACAAAAATTGTAACAATTTACACGAATTAGAAGCTTAATTCTATTAAATGTTTCATTTATATATAATTTTATATCCAAATTATAAAATCGGAATCCAAAAATTTTAAGTTTGAATACTTTTTTTATTTATATTTATTAATATGTGTATTTATATTTATATTTATATTTTTATATTATAAGTTAAATGTAATACTTCTTTTAAACCTTTAAAACCTAAGATTTTTAACATATAAACAAAAATTATTATTCGTTTTATATTCGTAGTGGATGAGATTCAAGTAGCCTCTTATAAGATGTTGGCTTCTCTCTATACTCTTGGCGTGGATGCAAGCTTAACGCATGACAGAAAATACTTAAAGACTGAAATTGAGCGTAATAAACCAAACTTAGGATCTTGCTTAGGTGCCTTTTCAAGTTGCTTTCCAGTGGCTTTTTTGGAACCACATTTAAACAAGCATAATCAATACTCCTTATTAAATCGTATTGCCGATCATTCATTGGAAGCGCAAGATATAATGACAAAGATGGAATCCAGTATGCCAACGTTAGAAACGATTCTGGCAGAAGTGGATCAATTTGTCGAATCCGAGAAAACTTATAACGATGCCCCTCATGTTGTGGACGTGATACTTCCGCTTTTATGTTCTTACTTACCATTTTGGTGGGCACAGGGCCCTGATAACGTTAACCCTACCGAGGGTACTTACGTCAGTATGGTTACAAGTGACCATATGAATCAGTTATTAAAAAATGTTTTAAAGCTGATTAAAAAGAATATAGGTAACGAAAACGCACCTTGGATGACACGAATAGCTGCTTACACACAACAAATTATCATCAATTCGTCAGAAGAATTATTGAAAGATCCGTTTTTGCCGCTTGCTGAACGCGTTAGAAAACGCACGGACAATATGTTCCATAAGGAAGAATCTCTTCGTGGCTTTATCAAATCATCCACCGACGATACATCACAAGTGGAAGCTCAAATACAAGAAGATTGGCAACTTCTAGTTCGCGATATCTATTCGTTTTATCCATTACTGATCAAGTACGTAGATCTACAAAGAAATCATTGGCTTAGAAATAATATACCCGAGGCTGAAGATTTGTATAATCATGTGGCTGCAATATTTAATATTTGGTCGAAATCGCAGTATTTCCTACGCGAAGAACAAAACTTTATATCAACAAATGAAATCGATAACATGGTTTTGATTATGCCAACTGCTACGAGGAGGCCAACTGCTGTTTCAGACGGTACAGCTCCTGCTGGAGGTGGAAAGGTTCGACATCTTATAATAAATATTAATAATTATTAATCTCTGTAACCTTCTTAAACGGTAAAATATGTTTTATTGTTATTTAATAAACACTCGAGCATTTTATCGTCAGAGTCAACCTAATTTTATATTACATTGCACCGTATTCAATAGAATATCATTTTTACTCTATAGAAAAAGAAGAAACACCGTGATAAAAAAAGAGACAAGGATAAAGAAGTACAAGCATCTTTGATGGTGGCTTGTCTTAAACGATTGCTTCCAGTGGGTTTGAATTTGTTCGCTGGCCGTGAACAGGAGCTTGTACAACACTGCAAGGATAAATTTTTAAAGAAGATGGCAGAGCAAGAAATTTCCGAATTCGCTAAAACGCAATTAACTTTGCCAGATAAAATCGATCCAGCAGACGAAATGTCTTGGCAGCATTACTTGTACTCGAAATTAGGACAGAAGAAAGATGCCATGGAACCTGTGAAAGCTCAACAATTAGAAGACGTAGTAGCTAGAATCACTGATATGGCGAAAGTACTTTACGGTCTGCACATGGTGAGTTAAAATATTAATATTTAATTATCATCCTTGTGTACGTACAGTAAAATGCTAACTAAATATATTCGATGCATACAATTCTATTATCAACAGCTCTTTAACGTTTAAAAGCTTTTTAATTTCACTATTGGTCTCAAGTTCGGTAGTACTGGACATTTGGATCGTAAATTTAAAGTATCTCATCGATTCATTGCACATTTTTTTTCTCGAGTAGATAGACCATCCGCAACAGCAGAGCAAGAGTCAATACCGATCGGTGGTCTCGATACAACGTAAACGAGCAGTGATCGCTTGTTTCCGTCAAACTTCCCTACATTCCTTGCCCAGGTATCCTTTTTTTCGTTTATTTGTGTTTGTAGTGTTCCTAACGATTTTGTTCCTAATGACGACGTATTCCTAAGTGTTTCTTTTTTAACAATGTTTATCGACGACATACAATAATCCATATTTTTTTTGCTATATAATTTGCTTTTATTTAGAATAACAAAAGTAATCGATTAATTTGTCCGTTTTTCACATAACATTATGTACATTCATATTAGTTCGAACTTATTAACGTACCTTATACATAAAATGCATCAGTTAGATTAAACTAAAATTAAAAAGAAAATATTAAATATTCGTTAATCGATCCATTATCGAAATTAATTGAAGTGTACTGCTGGCATTCATACAAGACAGCTTAGGAATTAATGAGTAACGAAGTAATGTTAAATATTGAATAAACAACCCGATATCCTTAACGAATTTAGTTGTGTGTGCATGCTGCTAACAGGCCACGAAACCTCCACCATCTCGAGATGGATGGAAACGCGTGCTATGCGCAGCCAGAAAGAGAGCGGCCATTGCATGTCTACGTAGCGAACCATTGTACAAATTACGAAGGTAATACGACGACATTAACGAATAAAAATCTATCTATAGAAAATCAGAACGATCGCTTTCGTTGTACATTGCATTCTATTTTTCTACTTACGGGAGATTACAATCGATTCATTAACATTTTTTAGGCATCGGGCTATAAATATTTTTGCGCGGACCTACTATGAGCTCTGGTTGCAGGATGAGAACGTGGGCCAAGAAGTGATGATTGAAGACCTTACGGTAAATTATCCTTTACTTAAGATGCACGTATTGTTTATTATATTTACAATGAGAACCGCAAGAAAGAATATAATATCAACTAAAACTTTGGAATGTCTTGTAATATTCTATTTCTATACAGCAATCTTTTGAGGATGCCGAATTGAAGAAGATGGATAAAGACGAGGATGAAAGTAAACCAGACCCACTTACGCAATTAGTAACAACGTTTTGTCGCGGTGCGATGACAGAAAGATCCGGTGCTCTTCAAGAAGATCCATTGTATATGAGCTATGCACAAATCATATCTAAATCTTGTGGCGAAGAAGAAGAAGAAGGCGAGGATGAAGAAGGGGGTGGCGAAGAAGAAAGTGGACCATCCATCCATGTTAGCTTCTTTATTTATTTTATAAGAGTTATGATCTAATATATTTTAGCAAGGAAAAATAAATTATAGATATAGATTGAGTGAATCAAGAATATTTTAATCGGTTTGAATGCTTCCTTATTGATTAACAAATACTCTCATTTTTTCTAACTTATTAATCATATAGAAGACGACACATAAACTACTTATGGTAAGATTAAGTAGTTAACGCATTTATTCAGCTGCTTGTATACGCTCATAATTGAAATAGTAATGTATGCCTAATGATTTACAGTGTAGCTTAATATTATTATTAAAACATACAATTTTTATATCGTCGTAATTGTAATTGTAATTATAAACAAAATAAGCATTTTCATTCCTCGTGTATAGATAACAAAATTTTGAAGTTTCTTTATTTAAAATCGTCAATACTAACAAAATTAATTGCTTTTTTTCTTTTCTTAACGTTAATCCGAAGAGGCCAATGCATAAATTAATGGTAAGAATCTTTAACGTCTTGTTTAGTATTTACTATTTAATTAAAAAAAAATGATAACTTGTAAAATTATTCTGTAAATAATAATTATTACCATTGTTTAGGAACAAGAAATGGTGAAGCAGAAGTTACTCTTTCATCAAGCACGTCTCGCGAATCGTGGTGTCGCAGAAATGGTGTTGCTTCACATTTCAGCCTGTAAAGGCGTACCAAGCGAAATGGTCATGAAGACACTGGAATTGGGAATTTCCATTCTACGCGGTGGTAATATCGAGATTCAACGAGGGATGCTGAACCATTTAAAAGAAAAGAAGGACGTGGGCTTTTTTACTTCCATCGCGGGTCTTATGAATTCTTGTAGTGTTCTGGACTTGGACGCATTCGAAAGAAATACAAAAGCGGAAGGTCTTGGCGTTGGTTCCGAAGGTGCAGCTGGAGAAAAAAATATGCACGACGCCGAATTTACGTGCGCTCTATTCCGATTTATACAACTTACCTGTGAAGGCCATAATCTTGGTAAATTATATTAAAATTTTTTTCGATAATTTCAATAATATTTTAATAAATAAATAAAATAAATAATACTAATAAAATGAATGAATAACTTATTACTTTTATTTGTTCAGATTGGCAAAACTATCTCAGAACACAAGCAGGTAACACGACGACAGTAAATGTTGTCATTTGCACTGTCGATTATTTATTGCGACTTCAAGAATCTATCATGGACTTTTACTGGCATTATTCGAGTAAAGAACTTATCGATCCAGCCGGAAAGGCAAATTTCTTCAAGGCTATCGGTGTTGCTAGTCAAGTCTTTAACACTCTCACTGAGGTGATACAAGGACCTTGTGCACAAAATCAACAAGCATTGGCTCATTCCAGGCTTTGGGATGCCGTAGGTGGTTTCCTCTTCTTATTTTCACATATGCAAGATAAATTATCAAAGCATTCCAGTCAAGTGGATCTTTTAAAGGAGTTATTGAACTTACAAAAAGATATGATCACCATGATGCTCTCTATGCTTGAAGGTATAATCGCTGCTATCTTCGTTTAAAAATTTTGATAATATTAACTTACTATTTAAATCAACTTACAACAAAGTTTTAAACAAATTTTTTCTTGATATAACAAATATGAATATTGATTTATGGGTGCAGGTAATGTGGTAAACGGTACTATTGGAAAACAGATGGTTGACACTTTGGTTGAATCTGCTAGTAACGTTGAATTGATTCTAAAATATTTCGATATGTTCTTAAAACTTAAAGATTTAGTATCGTCGCCTAGCTTTTTAGAAGTAGACCTTAACAACGATGGATGGGTGTATCCTAAGGATTTCAAAGAAAAAATGGAACAACAAAAAAGTTACACCGAGTAAGTTTAAATTATGACAATTAAAAAAAATATTTCAGTAAAGAAGTATGCATATAGAATTAAATCAAAATTTTATTTTATTTTTTAGCGAAGAAATTGAATTTCTCCTAGCTTGTTGCGAGACAAATCACGACGGTAAAATTGATTACGTTGCATTCATGGATCGTTTCCACGAGCCAGCCAAAGAAATCGGTTTTAATCTTGCTGTATTGCTTACCAATCTTTCGGAGCATATGCCGAACGAGCCCAGATTAGCAAGGTTCCTCGAAACTGCTGGATCTGTACTAAATTACTTTGAGCCCTTCCTTGGAAGAATCGAAATTCTTGGTGGTAATAAGAAAATAGAACGCGTCTACTTCGAGATAAAGGAATCAAACATCGAGCAATGGGAAAAACCGCAAATCAAAGAATCAAAGAGAACGTATTTCTATAACACGGTAGTCGAAGCAGGTGAAAAAGAAAAATTAGAAACGTTTATTAATTTCTGCGAGGATGCGATATTTGAGATGCAGCACGCAAGTGCTTTGATGGCTGTAGAAGAGAGCGGGGGAATCGGCAAAGCGAGAGAATCCTCCTACACGTACATGACGGATGATGATGAAGAAAGAAATAAGGATCCCATTAGGAGAAGCATACAGGCATTCAAGGACGGCATTTATTTCTTCTTCTCCATGTTATCACCCACCAATATTAAAAATAAAATTGCTGAGATGCAGCAAATGACGATACCTGAACTTTTTATTGGTTTCTTCAAAATGATCTTCTATGCATTTTATTACTCTGGATTTGGTTTTGGTTGTATCATCAGATATTTCATGAGACTATTATTGGCACTCATGAGAGGACCGCGAATGGATGAGCCAGTAGTTGAAGTAAAGGAGGAAGAAGAAAAACCATCAAGACATTTACCGGCTTTACCTCCAACGCCTGATGAATCGAATTTACAGGTGAGCGCTTACAATACAGTGACAACGATAATATTAGTAGTACACTGAATTTTAAAAAGAAAATATATTAATAATATTGAAAATATATAGGTACAAGCGTTCGGAATGGATATAACAAAAGAAGAAGGTGGTCAGATTAAAATAGCACCTCACGAATCATCGACTTCCACGCCACAATCGAGCATCGAAGAAACTGGCGAAAGTACACCCGATGAAGGTACTGGTGAAGAAGGTGCAAGAAGTGGTGAAGGAACTGGCGGGGAGAGCGAAACACCCGTTACGTTGGCTGATTTACTCGGGTATAAAGAAAGAGTCACATTATATTAATAAAATAAATATTGAAGAATATAATTTATTTGTTTTAAACAATATATTTTAAGAATTCATTATCTTTATAACGTATATTATTTGGAATTTTCAAAAGCGGCGAACAAGCAAGGGCTCAAGCAGCAGCATCAGCTGAGGCAGCGGCAGCACAACAAGCCGCCATGGCAGCAGTCGAAGCCGAAGCGAAGCAAGAAATTATAGCTGAACCATCTTCTGGTTCCAGCATAGATTTCTCTGAATATACACATCGCATTGTATCGTTTTTGGCTAGGAACTTCTATAATTTAAAATACGTCGCTCTAGTGCTTGCCTTTTGCATCAACTTCATGCTACTTTTCTATAAGGTAACAAATTATGTCTTTTATAAATAAAATAAAAAAAGCATCTTATATAGAACTTTAGAAAAATATTAATTTTAAAATAAATTCGTTTATATTAGGTGACGTCTCTTGGCGGTGATTCGGAGGACGATGGCAGCGGTGATACCATGGCGGATTTGTTAACGGAAATGTCGGGCGAAGGTCTTTCCGGCTCAGGAGGTAGCGGTATAGAGATGGGAAGTGGAAGCGGTGAAACCGAGTCAGAAGAGGAGGAGGAGGATGCGTTAGAGTTTGTCGAAGTGTCGGAAGATTTCTATTACATGGCTCACGTTATGAGGCTAATGGCTGCTCTTCATTCTATCGTTTCACTTGCTATGCTAGTAGCGTATTATCATTTAAAGGTGTCTTTTGATTTCTTTCTTCTTTTATTTGTTTTCTGTAAGCGGATTAATAAAATACGAATATATACTATGATAGGTACCGTTGGCTATATTTAAACGAGAAAAGGAAATTGCACGCAGAGTCGAGTTTGATGGTTTGTACATTGCTGAAACTCCCGAAGAAGATGATATTAAGGCACATTGGGACAAAATGGTGATATCGGCAAAAACTTTCCCCGTTAATTATTGGGATAAGTTCGTTAAAAAGAAAGTACGACAAAAATATAGCGAGACTTACGATTTCGATTATATTAGCAATTTACTTGGCATGGAAAAAACATCCTTTAGCCAACAGGAGGAGGAAGGTTCCGGTTTGATACACTTGTGAGCAATTGGTTTATGTAAAACATCAACATCTATTCCTATTGCATATATTGATTTTAATCAAATATATTTTTACAGTATTGTAAATATAGATTGGAGGTATCAAGTTTGGAAAGCTGGTGTAACTATTACGGATAATGTGAGTTATATCAATTTTGATCAAAACTTTAAAGTTACAAAAAATTGTATCATCGCAAAAAAACTTATACTTTATACATTTTGCAGGCTTTTTTGTATAGTTTGTGGTATTTTACATTCTCAATTCTTGGAAATTACAATAACTTCTTCTTCGCGGCACATTTGCTGGACGTCGCAGTCGGTTTCAAGACACTCAGAACTATTTTACAATCGGTTACGCACAATGGAAAACAATTAGTACTGACGGTGATGCTCTTGACGATTATAGTCTACATATATACCGTGATAGCCTTCAATTTCTTTAGGAAATTTTACATTCAAGAAGAAGATGACGAAGTGGATAAAAAATGTCACGATATGTTGACGGTATGAAAAAATATTATATTTGTTGTGATAACTCATAATTGGTACGTTACTTTGCCTTAATGTAATTGGCAAGTTTCTGATGCATCCACTTGAAAATGTTGCAATAAAAATGTCTTTGTACTACAATAAAACTTCAAATTATACACTATTATATAATAATTTACATAATGCAAAATTAATTATCTATCACAAAGAATAAGATTACATTCATCATTTAATACATTCGTTATGTTTTCGTAGTGCTTCGTATTTCATCTATACAAGGGTGTAAGGGCAGGTGGTGGTATCGGAGACGAAATTGGAGAGCCAGACGGTGACGATTACGAAGTTTATCGTATTATGTTCGATATTACATTTTTCTTTTTCGTCATTGTTATTCTTCTAGCTATTATTCAAGGTAATATTGAAATTATATCTGTACAATTTACATTAATTAAACAGTCCATCCAAACTAGATGGTAAAGTCAAAAATAGTTTCAATTTGTGCATCTTACTATGGATACTTATTTAAAATACAAATATTTTCTAAATTTCATGCATAGTTAATTTAAACACGTTTCTCCGACATAATATTGCAGGTTTAATCATTGATGCCTTTGGTGAATTGCGAGACCAGCTTGAAAACGTGAAAACGAATATGGAAAGCAACTGTTTCATATGCGGATTAGGAAAAGAATATTTTGATACAGTGCCGCATGGATTCGATACTCACGTTCAACAGGAGCACAATCTTGCCAATTACATGTAAGTTTTCACTTTATATTTGACAAACAAAATTGTTTTTGTTATCGTAATATTTCCTATTTCATCGATAACGAGCGATAGAGTCAATTGCTGAACGTTCTTTGCGTCTGTAAAACAGGTTCTTCCTAATGCATCTGATCAACAAACCAGACACAGAATATACTGGACAGGAAACATACGTTTGGAACATGTATCAACAGAGGTGTTGGGACTTTTTCCCTGTAGGTGATTGCTTCCGTAAACAGAACGAGGCAGTGGAAGATGAAGCTAAAAAGAAATAAATAGTGACATTCGTTCTTGTAACATTTGTTTCATATGCCGATACGACCAATCGGTCCTGCTCGACAAATCGTAATGTTCTAGTAAGGCCAATTTCTATCTTCAAAGATGAAACTTCATTTAAAAAAGTCGGCAATCGCATTCAATCAAATTTTGGAAACTCTACATTTTATATAGTAGTTTCTTGTAAGGATGCACTCTGGCTCGAGAGCGCCCACGTACTCACACATACACATACACATACACATACACATACATATTATATATAAAGAGATACACACATACAAACAAGGCATATGCACATACATATGTATATTTAAGATACCTTTTTCATTCTACAATTATCGTTGTCCCAATTTGACACAGAGTTTGTATCGTGCGACCTAACAGATACATATTTAAGAAATCAACGCCACGCGATGGACTTTCGAACAATAACATTTCGAATGGTCAGTCAAATTTACATATTTTTCCAACTTTGTAACGATAGCTGTGCTACGAAAAAAATAGAATTTTCTCTATTAGATAGGTAAAATCAATTGGAGGATGTTAAAATATAAATAATATATACATATATATATATATATATATATAATATACTTTTGATTGATAGAACGTTACTATTGAAGGAAGGGAAAGGAAGAGGAAAGACATGAAAACGACTGCACAAATTTACATATTAGTAATGGTTATTACTTTCGATTTTTCTCGTACATGTATACGTTCGATTCGTCGACGTTTGTGCAAAATGTTCTCATAGCAAACGTGTCGAAGGATAAGGTTTGAGGCGCGGCGATGTAAAAGA
>JAITYT010000668.1:1383654-1395182 GCA_025433975.1 Liostenogaster flavolineata | reverse complement strand
TAATAATAATAATAATAATAATAATAATAATAATAATAATAATAATAATAATAATAATGTGGCTCTCACTTCTATTCTGCACTTGTATTCTTATAGATTACGAGTCATTATCGATCATTATGGCATTGAATCGTTAATTATGACAGCGATGAGTTATCGAAAATCATTGACTATTAACGCTGTTTTTTCTGTTCATGAAGGGAAGAATCAATTGGTCGGCGACATGCTCTGTCTCGGTGGTGCGGTCTTGTTTTCCGTGACCACGGTCCTCCAGGAATTGGCTGTTAAGACAGTTGACATTATCGAGTACTTGGGTATGATCGGCTTCTTCGGTACGATATTGAGCTGTATGCAGATGTAAGTCCATCGAGTATCCTTTCTCGAATCACGTTTACGACATCCCAATTTTTCCTCGCTTATCTTCTCTCGAACCGTTTATGTCCTCAGTGCCGTCTTAGAAAGGCTGCAGATCGAATCGTATCACTGGGACAATTCACCGGTGATCATCTTCTTGGGCGCTTATTGTATCGCCCAATTTGTTTTCTTTTCCCTTGTACCTGTAATACTGTTCGAATCTGGTGCAACGGCAGTGCAGTTAGCGCTACTAACCGCGGACTCCTTCAACGTTTTGTCCGGTATGCTGATACATCAATATAAGGTAAATTGTTACATCGATATAAGAATAACGTTCGAGACGTTCGCGAATAAGATTTTTTTTACGGTGTGTTTCAGTTTCACGCATTGTATTTCGTTTCTTACGCGCTCACGATGACAGGGATTTACATATACGCGATAAAGAGAACGCCGATGTCGTCAAACTCGCGAAGACAGCACATCGAACCGCCAGCACCAGATTACAGGTAAATCTACGCCATATAATACGATTAATACGATCATTATTTACTCGTTTCCTCGAATACGATTTCCGTTCGTTCATGATACTAAAGTGGTTACACGTTAAAATAAATATTCGTGCATTGTGCTTCGTTTTACATAGAGTTACACACTTTGCGCACATTCAGAATTCGAGAAACTGAACAAAAATAATAGCAATCTGGAAAGATTCCTCCCTTCATCCGACCATCACCACCATCATCACCGATCCTCAACTTTATCCTACCCCGGATCTCAAGAACAATCTTTGCAACGTTAAAAAGCAAATAACTGACCGGCTATGGATTAAAGTGACATCATTTTAAGACACATGTCCCACCCTGACGTTGGCGAAGTGGAAATGGCTACGAGTTCCGGAATGTCGGGAGTGAGCGGCACCCTTGATATAAGAGCGTCCACCCTCGGCAGCGAGAGGGAAACGATGGATGCTACGAGTTTACCACTCAGTGTCAGCTCCGATACGGCCTTCACGTCCTTCTATGGTAGCCAAGCGAATCTAAAGGTAGCATCAAGATCGGTGCCACGAGTGTCCTCCAATTCGTATTTAAATACCAATGCCACCACGATACATTCACCTTGATGTTTAATTAGCCAAAAATGGAGTTCTCCAGGCTCCAAGCGATAAGTCGGTGGACAGATGGGTAACCAGGCGCATGCGGATAATATCTATTAGAATTAGATTAGAGAAATATATTTTATGCCTCTGCTATCCTTCTAACGTGCGATTCTTCACTTAACTCGCGATTTCATATTTGTTAAAATTAGTTCGTTTCTATTCTGTCTATGCGAGAACCTATCTGTCCCTGGTGACATTATTTCCGTATATCAAATGTCGCAGCCGTGTGAATCTAATCTGTAAATGAAATTTATAAACCTTTCAGGCTGCAAATGGGAACAGCGGTTCTGCCTGTAATTAATAAGGGGAAGGAAACGACTGCCTAGATAAATATCGCGCAATTCACGTGTTCAATATGCAACTCTTCATGCACACATGAAAGAACAAGGGTCCTTAAAAAACTAAGCACAGAAGAATGTTTGTATATCGATAATGGTAGCTATGAATAATTAGGCCGAACTAAACATTTTTTAGTTAGCCATATAATTAATCTTATTGTACTCTAAGCGTGAGCCATACATATAAACATATGAACATCGTATTGGATATCCATCGATATTTCTTTTACAGTAGGAGTACACGCGACGGGTAAATCTTTGTACGAGAAGCACGATCTTAAAGAAAAACCGTGCCAAATGTCGCAAAAAGTTTCTCATTAACGATTCGACTTTAGATTAGTCTTTTAGTACGTAGTACGCACAACTTTTCATTTTATACGCGGCACGAAACTTCGATTTTCCATCGGAGCCTTATTCATGTAACGATTCTAATTGTCCTGATAAACATACTTATAATTACCAATAAATTGTAAATCTGATCGAGATGGAGGTAGGATAGGGGATTTGTAAATTTATTGAATAAGTGGGCGTATTTTAGAATTGGCGCTTGATCTGTACACTATGATTTTTTTAGTTGATCTATTGCGCATATCTAGAGTTTTATAAGTAAAATAAATTCGAAATATAAAATGTTTTGATATTTTTGCGATAATAATTGACCGAGAAATAACAACAAATTTTTATTCGGTGCTGTCACTGTTAAGGTTTTACAGGGTGAGCAGAAAATCTAAACGTATAGTAATTTTGCTTATTTATTATATTGATAACATAACATACAATCAGTATGTTATTATTTTATTAGTACGTTTACGTAGTGCAATGTACATCTCCTTTTATTACTACCGTTCGTGTCCATAATCTGGTACACAATCGTGTATATATATACTATACTAGTATTACTATAATTTTTTGTTTGACTTTTTACCTTTATATTTATATATTTTTATTATTCTTTTTGTTATTGTTATAATTATTTATTATTATATAAGACCGTAATTTCTTTATAAATGTCATTAAAGTGATTTTTCCGTATTAATTTTTGCAATTTATTGAGATATATATACATTAATAATATGATTGCTCAAAAAGATTCTGCAAGTTTTGGAATGATAAGCTCGATGTAATACTACAGAGTATGTATTTCGCCAAACAAATAGATAACTAATCAATAAATATGTAATTATATTTGCTTATTTATTTTTATAGCATGCAGAGATATGATTTGTTAAATTATTTATATGTACATAAAAAAGAGCATAAAAATAAATATCCTGCCATTTCATTACATCGAGCTATCTTCTTATCGCCTATATAAATATTAAACCGTTATTTTTAGTATTCTGTATATTTTCTAGAAGTATATCAATAAATACAATAAGAATAAAATTTTCTTAATATAGACTTTATTGTCAATGATTCATTCATTTTGATAAAATTATTATTACTGTATCATGTATAATATATTCATTACTTTATTCATTGGAGCTCGTTATTTTTAATCTATATAACTATTAAATGTAATTTTTGTAAAAACAAAACATATTCTAAATAACACCCAGTGATTGATGTATGCAATCGTACGGATTACGTATATATAGGGAATATAGACAAATTCTCTTTGCATTTAATCTAATTAATAATATGTAAAAACCTTTGAAAAATAATTTCACCGTAAAAAACTGTTAATTAAAAGTTAACCTCGTCTCTTAAACTTCGTCTTCGATTGTATCCAGATGGCGCTCTTGTATATCTTGACGATGCTACTTTGCTTCATTCGTTCAGATTCTACCGCATGGTTGTAATTCTTTCGTGAAAGGTAATTTAAGATTTTGTCTTTCAACTTTTTTACGGGGACTATCACGTGTGTATACATACTCTACACGTGTTCTTAAATTCGTAAATCATTTGCCGAACGACTACCTTCGATTAAACTCTAACAAAATGTTTGGGCCGGGAGCTGCTCCGATCGTTGTATTGAGTAAGTTGAATAAAATATTTTCGGTATACATTTGTTTATTAAATAAAAACAAAAGATTGTAATTTGTAAAATGTCGTACATTTTGATTATCGCAGGTCAAAATACGAAACGGGAAACAGGACGGAAAGTACAAAAAGAAAATATTCAAGCAGGGAAGGTAAGCATGCCTGATGCAAATGTACAGCACCGAATGTATTACTTTATTAGGAAATTCTGCGAGATATGCGTATGAGTGAACTGTGCAGGGCAAAAATACGACTATAAGTTGAATATGTAACTGAACCGAATAATACGATTAAATAATTTATATTATTGCGATACATATTTTATGTATCATTATATTGCCTTTTACGAAATTAAGGGAGATAGAACCGTTGACTTCTTTTTAGGTTATAAATTGATGCATCGTGCTATCCCAATGCTTTCAAATTTACATTATTATGCTACTGTATTTGACATAAATAAAACTTTTATATTCATAAATTTAAAGTATTATGAGACAAGACGTAATATTGATTTTATTTTTGAATAAAGGCTATCGCTGACGTCATCAGAACATGTTTGGGACCACAAGCTATGCTGAAAATGTTAATGGACCCAATGGGTGGTATTGTCATGACGAACGATGGAAATGCAATACTTCGTGAAATTACGGTACAGCATCCAGCTGGGAAATCTATGATAGAAATTGCGAGAACTCAAGATGAAGAAGTTGGAGACGGCACTACATCGGTAATTGTCCTGGGAGGTGAAATTTTGGCTACTGCCGAGCCATTTTTAGATCAAGGCATGCATCCTACCATTATCATTAGAGCGTATCGACAAGCTTTGGAAGATATGATAACGATACTTACCGACCAAGTCAGCGTGGATTTAGATTCTTCCGATAAAAACAAAATGATACAAGTGATTAATTCTTGCGTGGGTACCAAGTTCATAGGACGTTGGTCTCAATTGGCTTGTCAAATAGCACTAGAAGCAGTAAATACTGTTATATTGGAAGAGAATGGAAGGAAAGAGATCGATATTAAACGTTATGCAAAAATTGAGAAAATTCCAGGCGATTCCATTGAAAACAGTACTGTTCTCAAAGGAGTTATGTTTAATAAAGATGTTACACATCCTAAAATGAGACGTTACATTAAAGAGCCACGAATTGTTCTGTTAGATTGTCCTTTGGAATATAAGAAAGGAGAATCTCAAACGAACATAGAGATTTTGAAAGACTCCGATTTTACTAGAATCTTAGAATTGGAAGAAGAACATGTAAAAAAAATATGCGAAGAAATTATCGCTGTTAAACCAGACGTTATTATTACTGAAAAGGGTATATCGGATTTAGCTCAGCATTATCTTGTAAAAGCTGGAATTTCTGCTATCCGCAGATTGAGAAAGAGCGATATTAATAGAATCGCAAGAGCATGTGGCGCGACTGTTGTTAATAGAACTGAAGAGTTGAGAGAGGAAGATGTGGGAACCAGGGCTGGTCTCTTCGAAATTAAAAAATTAGGCGACGAATACTTCTGTTTCGTTACTGAATGTAAAGATCCTAAAGCCTGTACCATAATTCTAAGAGGTGCTAGTAAAGACGTCTTGAATGAAATAGAAAGAAATTTACAAGATGCTTTACATGTAGCAAAAAATCTACTTTTGGAACCTAAATTGGTGCCAGGTACCTAATATATGTTGTTAATTCCAACAAAGTTAAAATGAATGATTGATATTTTTTAACTTCGATTTATAATTTCACAATTTAATTTTCTGTAGGTGGTGGTGCAGTAGAAATGGCCGTGGCACGACTGTTGACGGAGAAAGCAGCAGGCCTTGCAGGAGTGGAACAATGGCCGTACAAAGCAATCGCACAGGCTCTTGAAATTATTCCAAGAACTATAGCACAGAATTGTGGGGCAAATACGATTAGAACATTAACGACCCTTCGTGCGAAGCATGCAACCGAGGGTGCTACTTGGGGGATTGATGGAGAAACAGGTCAATTAGTTGATATGAAAGAACGTGGTATTTGGGAACCATTGACGGTTAAATTGCAAACGTACAAAACTGCAATTGAAACTGCTATCTTACTCTTGAGAATCGATGATATAGTATCGGGAAGTAAAAAGAAGAAATCTGACAGTGAGCTTGCACAGCCCAGCCAAGTGACGGAAGAATCTATGAAGGAATAAACAAACATAGCCTTTAATAAAACTGATGTCTAGCTTACAATATATTCATAATTTCTAACATCGTGACTATTTCACTGTAATTAAATTTATATTGGTACATAAGTCATTATTTATGTATGCATTTTCTTACACTAAAAATGCGTTAATAAGTCTATAATAATAATATTTGTATTACTCTTATACTCCTGTTAAGACATGGATTAACATTATAGAATGCATCATATTATTTGAAAAACAATAAAAGAAAAAAGAAGAGAAATTGTAAAAGTTTGATGAAAATTCATTTATGTGTCCTGTAGTATGCTAATGATTTTGTACCTGTTGGTAGATTCAAGGATATTTGAAATGTTATCACCGTTGTTGTGGTAGTTATCTTTAAAATTATACTATTATCTCGTTGAGTCTACTTTTTATGCGTGCGCGAACAGTTTCTTTTTTTGATTCTAAAATATAATGAAGCAAATTTTGTGTAAAGTAACTGATTTTCGATATAAATAAGTTTTCAAATTCAAATGTGTAATTCAAAAATGTAAGTAAATTATAAGCTAAATATATCTTTTTTTACCTTTGCTGTATTTTTATATGCAATTAAATAAGATAAATTTTGATTATTATTTTTTTATTTGTGATACTGAGATTTTACACAAATCTAATCCTAAGAAAATTAAAGACATGATACAAATAATGATTCGTATCTCTCACAGCGCTTATGGGAAATCACAATTTAATTCGAACGAGGTGGCGTTTCATACGACATAGGTACATATATTGATTGTGTGTGTAGGGCTACCGGCATGGGTGAAGGCCAGTGAAGGTCGTAGAATGCCATGCAAATTTCATAACGGGTATTAGAAAATCTCAAAAATATTCTGGCAAATCGAACGATGACCATAAACGTGAGATGATGCCTGGAATGCCAACTAATTTTTGTCAACTGGATACTTCGAATGGAGGTATAAAAATATACTTTGAAACAAATAGCTTTTGCGTTGGTGCTTCGGTTAAAAATTGAATTACACGGATGTTTGATGGTTCTCAGCAATTTCATATCAAATGATCTGTATTGACTTTCTTCTTTTGATGCTGTAATTATTATTTTGATTTGACGCTAATCGTGCATACGTTAAGAAAGAAACTAACGTTTCTGCGATGCTTATTCAAATTATATTGAATTATGAAATGCCAGAAAACGCCCATATATTCATCCAATTTAATTCCGGTTAATGTACCTTAGTGTAAACATATATCGAGTAATCGTTATATTTGGTTTAGTGCATCGTAAAGTAGAGGTGTCGGAACACATGTACATATACATATATACATACATGCAAGCGTATCATATCGTCAATCATAGTGCTGTATTCGATTTAATATAAGTCGAGAGGAAAATATTTTTATTAGCAATTAATAGCTAAAAGAAAAATTGAGTAAAGTTAATTACAAAGTATAGATAATCGCGTTGTAAAAATTTAACTTATTTATTTGAGTCTTAATATGAGAATTTTGAAAAATTTTTTGAATCTAAACTTAATATTTATCTGTACTTTATTTTTGAAAGATATCGAAAATTGATTTTTTGAAATACTCACTTATCAGTCTACATTACAAGATATAAAATAATTCTAAAATCAATGCAAAGTTTTATATATAATTATTTCAAATAGAATTATTTTCTGTTTTCTATTAGAATTAGTTTCAATATATGTGGTCTAATAAAATTAATGAAATTCTTAAGTAGATTCTGACTGGAATGCTTTGATGGAGGTTCATCATGAACCCATTGAAAAAAATTATGAATTGCTTGAAGAAATTGGGAAGTAAGTACAAATTATATTACTTTTATATTAAATAATATTATTAAGTTTCAAAGGGCTAATATATACTGTTATTTGTTGATCGCAGAGGCCAGTTTGCCATAGTACGAAAATGTATGGAAATCAAAACTGGGGCTTTATATGCAGCAAAAATTATGAGAAAAAGACGAGTTGCCAGGGGAGTAGCAGCAGCAGATATCGGTACATATTTCATTTAGCTTAGGCAAAAAATAAATATATATAAGAAGTGCTTAATTAAACGTAAATAATTAATAAAAATGATTCAATGTTTTAATTTAGCTAGAGAAGCTGGACTTCTGGCACGATTAAGGCATCCTCATATTGTTTCATTACACAAAGTTATAGATACAGGCACAACTGTAATTTTACTTCTGGAATTAATCTCTGGAGGTGAATTGTTTCATTGGACTCCATCGGGTGAAATAGAAGCAGCACACGTGGTGAATATATTATATGACTGTGATTCTATGTATTAAGTGTATTTATGAGAAATGAAATTAATCTTTTATAAATTTTACATTACTATAGGTTCGGCAAGTTTTAATGGCATTGAGTCATTTACATTCGCATCAAGTAGCTCACTTGGACATAAAGCCAGAAAATATTCTTTTGTCATCTCCTCCTCCGATGCCCAGTATAAAGATAATCGGTAAGTTACTATTAATTTAAGAATGGCAAATTATCGTTACATCTTCTTTTCTTACGTAGATCTCGGTCTTTCACATCGATTAGTACCTGGTTCGGAACACAGAGCTTTGTTTGGTACACCTGAGTTTGTTGCACCAGAAATTGTGAATTATGAGCCATTAAGTCTTGGTACTGATCTTTGGGCAGTTGGTGTTCTAACATATATTCTTTTGAGTGGTGCATCACCATTTCTAGGAGAACATAAGCAAGAGACGTATGCAAATGTTGCAGCTTGCCAATACCAATTTGATAATGAATATTTTGAGTCAGTTTCAGAAATTGCTAAGGATTTTATAAGATCATTATTGGTTAGGGATCCAAAGTAAATACTTTACTAAAATAAAAAAATGTATTAATTATTAATAAATGTTTACTGAATCATATAATTTTTAAATTTTCAGAGAAAGAGGAAGTGCAGAATCGTGCCTTAAACATCCCTGGCTTCTCACTGTACGTGATACTCATAATACTTATAATTTTTCTTTATTATATAACTGAAAAATAAATTATACTCATATTTTCTTTTTAATTAACTTTACATGTTCTTAATAGTATGTTATATATAATATTCATTCAATGTTAAGAATGTGTCTATTGCTGTGCAGAAATCGGAAGTGTCTGAAGATCTTGGTGGAGCTATGATCAGCGCTGTCAAGCGTGGTTGTATAGAAGCTGTCTCTCAATTATTATTGCAAGGAGCACCATTGAATGTGAAAGATTTTGTACGATTTTTAATCTTTGTGTCTGTTTCTTATATGTAGCTACAAATTAGCGTATAAATAATATTTTATTTTTTAGAAGGAAGATACACTTTTGCACATAGCGTGTGAAGCTGGAGACGAAGGAATGGTTAATCTACTTATTGAAAATGGAATAGATTTGGATAAACCAAATAAAAAAGGCCTAACGCCATTACATATGGCTGCAAGACATGGTCATATTAATGTTGTTAGATATTTGTGCCTTGCTGGTTGTGATGTTGATAAAACAAATCGAGGCATTCGAGCGGATGTTACTGCAATTAAATATGGTCATCATGATATTGCAAATCTTTTGGATAAATTGAGAATAGTAATTATATTTTTCATCGTGTTTTCCGCGAAAATTTATATAGAAATACTTAATTTAAAAACTTTATTATTTTTTTTTAGCCCAGCCAACGTGAAAATTATATCAGGCAACTACAACCAACACGAAAGCCAATAGATCGCTTGCATGTACGACTCTTAGGACATTGCGCTTCAGGAAAGACATCTTTAATTAATTCTTTGAAGTCTGGTATCTTCAGCTTTGGTTTCTTTAGGAGATCTAGAAGTCAAAATTATACGGCGAAGGTATGCTTTTAATTAGTAAACCAGTAACCTTTTATTTGTAAATTTATTTGAAGAATATCTATTTAAGATTATTTATGTATATTTAGCGGGAGCCTAGTATTGAATTAGATGTGACTAGCAAGCATGGCTCTCTTAGTTTTGAATATAGTGACAGTGAATATGAAGGTACACAAGGAGTAGAATGGAGTCGTGGTAATGTTGGTAAGAAATCATAATTTAATCTTTTTTGCAATGCTTTGAATTCATATATAAATATATACACAACTTATGAATATTTATTTATGCAGGAGGGGAATGTGTTTTTTGGGAATTATGCGGACGAGAGGAATATTTAGCGTGCTATCATTACGTACTTAATTTTCAACAACCAGCAGTTCATCTTATTACAGTCAGTCTTCGAGAACCATTTACTGTTCAATTACAACAAGTAAAGTTTTGGCTTCGTTTTATTTTAGATCGCATTCCACCACATAACTTTGGTATGTTACAAATAATTTTTCTATATATACCGTCATTTAATTTCTTTATTAAATCATAGTATTATTTTATTATTAAAGGCTTTGCTGCCAAGTGCAATGATATAAAAGTAATTTTAGTTGGAACCTATGCTCCTGAACCTTCAGCTTCAAATTCTAATGGTGGTAATCTTCTTGCACCACTTTTACCTTTTCTAAAAGATTTTTCATCAATTTTGGGTGATGAACCTCAAATGGTAGCAGTAGATGCCACCAATTCTTCTAGCCCTGGTTTAAAGCTGCTTAAATCTTATTTAAATAATGCAAGGATGGAGTTTCTTGAGGTGAAGCAACCAAATTTTTTATATTGAATATGATAGCGAATACGATCATGATACTAGAAGAGAAGGTGATAATGATAAATTAAGTGCATTCATGCAGACCTTTCTCAATTTTAATTGAGTTTTTCATGTAAAACTGAATTAAAGTGAGACATTTATCTTAAACTTATTATATGATAAAATCTCTTCTAGTTGTCGAAGTATCTTTCTAAATACACTTTTCATCTTCAAATGAATATTTTAGACCCATTTCAAAATACACCAAGAAATGCACGATATCATGGCATGTTTGATATCTTATAAGAACAGGACTGTTTTCTACTTTATTCTTATAAGTAACACTTGCGTAATTATAATTTTACCATCGGGATATGTTATTAATGAATATGAAATAATAGAAATTCGAATTATCGAATAAAAGTCTTGTTAAATACAAATAAGAGAAATATTATACACTCTATATTATATACTTTTGAGTGTTTGCTTGATGTAAATAACACGATCGATATAGTAACGAATTTATATTTATCGCATTCGTATTTCGCGAAACGATCCTGATCTGAAATGGGCATTCCAATTTGCACACGTACAATCCATTTTGTTACGTTGATGAGACAAACATTGCCTAAAAATGATATTATAATTATTTAAATCGCAAGATGTCTGTTTCATCAAATTTCGCGTCAATTCCATGCATGGTTCATTTAATATATGTACAAGCAAATTGAAATATTGAAAACAATAATTTATATGTTTCATAATTCTTTATTACATTGATCATTTGCAATGTTTAACTCAGCACATGGTTCAAATTAATTAGGGGGTAGACCTTTCAAAGTTCAAAATGATGATTCTCACAGAAAAGTG
>JAITYT010000668.1:1355524-1372549 GCA_025433975.1 Liostenogaster flavolineata | reverse complement strand
TTTTTTTAGAGTTACGACTAATTTCGAAAAAAATGCAGATATATAATTGCACTAAAACGTTTAATTAACGCAATGCAAGAGTTTTAAATATTTATAAAAATTATACAGTGTTCTCGATCTCAGACTGATCAGTCCTATTGCAGGAAGCAATTTAATGCATTATTTATTAATATTTTTTTCTTTTTTAGAAAAATCGTGGAACGAGAAGATGAGTTATTTATCGTTGGCAATATATTGAAATCTCTAGAAGTATCGGAAGAAAAGGTATCGCTTTTTGTCAAGACGTTGAAGACGTTAGAATTATATCAATGATACATTAATTTTTATTTCTCCCGGCTACCATGCTTGTAGGCTAATCGAAGAGTAGAGGAATGCAAGGCGCAACTAAAAGAGTTAAAAACAAAACTAAAAATAGTAGAAAAACGTGCCACTGTAGCTGAAAAATCTGTTAAAATGTGCTTGAAAGAAATCGATTTAAAAGAAGGTATAACATAATGTCAATATTTTAATATTTTTAGTATAAGACATACGTTGTTAAAATGAATTATGTAATTTCCAGATTATTTATCCAAAGAAAAGGAAAAGTACAAGTATATTTGTGACGACATGGATTCCACGTTCACTGAACTCACTGGATATTGACAGAAATTTTACAATTTAATTATTGATTTAATCAACGATATTCATCAACAAATATTTACTTGGTCATTTCGACAAGTTGCTTTTTCTTTTATTTTACGAACTGATGTGCTTTTGTTTAAGCAAACATTCCGGAACGTTATTTTATTCGTGTAGTCTCTTTTGTATCATTGGTTTCGAAACTGTTTATTCTATTGTCATCATACTTATGTTACTAATAAAAGTCAGTAGATTTGGTCCAAGTTATAAGAAAGTTTTCAGACTATTTTTCATCAGTCAGAATTCTCAGAACAGATAACATTGTTTAATTTTTGGTTGTATTGTACAAAAGAAAATAACAATCATGTAAATTACATAAATGAATTGTACAATTTACAGTAAACATTATATGTATGTTCGTTTTATAAAAGAAAATATTAGAATATATTTTCTAGAAAATTATTATTACAAAATGTAAAGAATGATATTTTTTGGAAAACGGTAGTTTAAATAAATCTAGTATAATATGGAATACTATAATTAATAATTTATTTATTTATATCGAAAATAGCAGTCTACAATTATTAATTAAATAGAAGTAGTTTTGATTGAAACACGTATAATTATATCAATTATTATTTTATAATACATTTATAAAGACGTATTCGTAAGTGACGCTTATACGAATCGTGAAACGACCAAATTGAGAATCTATTATTCGGGGAATAGAATATGTAAGAAAGTCGATACATCATTTGGCGGGAAGTCTCGATTATTAGGAGACCAGAAAAGCAAGTCAGTAACGTGAGTTTTACTCTGTTGGCACTGTGCGAGATGGAGGGGGAAAAATAGTGAGAGTGTGTGAAAGAAACCGCTGCATATAAAGAAAGTGCGAAATCTATACACAAATAGCGACAATCAGGAATGCTATTTTAAGCATTGTTAACCAATTAAAATAATTAAAAATATGATTACATTACGACAAGTAGATTATTATGAAACAATATGCAGCATATTTTTCACAGTATTTTCTTCCCATAAAATGCATAAAAATTGACATTACGATATAAATTTTCGAAATACTAATAAAGTAACACGAACGGGTTTATGAATGAAAGTACGATAGTCTGTATTCATAGCCGAACGAAGCTTTTATTAATAATTGAATTATTAAAAACCTTAAATCGAGAATAATATCCTTATATTTAGAATATAAGTAAATATAATTATTTTACGCTCGTTCTCATAAAAGTTTCAATACTGGGATGAGTTCGGCCTCGATATCAAATAGTTAACGCGATCGAAACATATATTTATCAGAAATATGCGTACGTTTAAAGAGTTTTTAATAATTACGTAATCGAATACACGTACAAATGGGATTATTTATCTAATTGTTAAGTCATATTTCGTTATAAGAAACCGAGAAACGAGTACTTATGTCGCACGCATGCATTTATCGCATCTGTAGGTGATGCTTATACGAACTGAGGAACGGCCAAATCGAGAATTTATTATCCGGGTAACAGGATATGCGAGGAAGTCGACGCATCGATGATGGATAGCCTATACCAACTGCGCATGCGCAATTTCTGCCAGGAGAGTAGGAAAAAAAGTTAGTAACGCAGCGTCGCCATTTTGTATAATCTTCCCTTTCTCTCTTCACGTAGCGTTTTCTCTCTCGCACATTTCGACCAAGCTCTGCCCCTATAGTTTTCCCATACAACAGCGAGTTGCTAACTTTTTTCCTGCTCTCTTAATAATAAAGTTTGCGCATGCGCGGTCGACGTAGACTTTCCACCAAATGATACAACGACTTCCTCTCCTATCCTATTTCCCGGATAATAAATTCTCAATTTGACCGTTCCGCAGCCCGTTATAAATGTGCGGTAAACCCATGCGCACGTCACTTCTTTTCTTGACTACCTTTTATTAATCAGGTAAAATGGTAGTAATATTAATAAAATATTTGCTACCAAACTACTTCGTATTAAATATTTTAATACTTACATAAGTAATCTTTATTAATTTCTTATTTCGATAATTATATATTTATTTAATTATAATTTGAAGTCGTCCAAGAACCCTCCAAAAACACACGGTAACGTGTGCGATATAAAAGTAATATTTCTTTCCCTCGCGAGAACGTGAAGATGAACGAATGGGTACCAAAATGAAACGCTTTTACACGATATCAATTTATTTAATCGATTCTACGATCGACACAGTGCTTCGGAACGCCATACCACTGGATATAATACAATTCAGAATTCACATCGGAGTTCGTTGATCGGTGTACCACTTACTCCATCGTGTCGGTTGTTGACGACGAAGTCTCCGTGAGAACGGTGAGATCGTCGATCATCGATCGACAACGGAGGCGGTATCCCGTTCGCACAACATGGCACATCACATTCGCGAAATACGCTTTATAATACAACGATACCTATTCAATATAGTTACACTAGTAATTGTTCGTTTGATTTGTTCTCACATGAGCCGCCTTGTCTTCGCCTGTCCTCGCGTCGTCGACAGTCTGAGAACTCGTCTCTGTCGCAGGCGAGTCATCGTGTCGATGAGTTTTGAATCGCTCAATAATGAAATAATGAAAAGGTATGTATATCGAACGATAATGAATGCCATTACTTCGATCGTTAATAATTCCTATAACGACGTTAAAAAGAGTCGATTCGGTACATTAAAACACGTTATGCGTGTGATGTTGTGTGTGTATATATATATATACGTATGTATGTATGTATGTATGCATGTATATATACATATATACATATTTACTTTTCTTCGCGTGTCTATCGCACGTACATATGTATATATACACATACTTATATACATATATATCAATTAATTAATTAATTTATTTATTTTTCTTTATATATATATATATAATATGTATATCACGGAAATGCATTGGAAGCATTTCGAAACGCACGAGATTGCGTTGGCACGCCTCATTTTAATCGTCGCGACGACCTATTTTTTCTGGCACTGGATTATCCTTTACTAATCCGACCGTTCGACTAAAAAACATCGAGACTAAGAGGATTGGCGGAGCATCGATCGGCCGGTGACGATTAAAAAGAAAGAATGTACAAAAATTCGGCGGACAAAAAGTGCCGGAGGTAACGCGCTCCTCTAAAACGATAACCCGCATACCACTTATCGACGTTTTGACGTTGACTTTTTAAGATACCTAATGAATTAATCGAAACTCTACGAGTTTGATTGCATGCTTCTCCTTGTGTATACATTTATGCATATATAAATGTATTTTTTTTATATATGTATGTATATATGCGAATATATATACATATATGTATACACATATACATCAAATTTTGCGCATCGTAACGGATGTGCGTAGATCCAATTTCTATACAATGCTCAAGTATGTACGTCATGCATAACATTATCTTCTAACAGTTTTCGTATTCGCATTAACACGCACTGTTCGGTTAATTAATTTTCGATACTTACAACTCTGTGTATGTGTGTGTTAGTGTGTGTAATTACTTTGAATATGCTCTTATCTTAACAATTATTTTTCGCATTTCTTGATTTTATTTAATTTTTGTTGTCTTATCCAACGACGATCGATCCTATCAGCCTGAATCGATTACAGTGTTGCACAAACGACCGACGGTTAAAAGTAAGGAATTCGTCGTACTCTTTTTTTTGATAAGAGTAATTAAAAGTAATTTTTCTTGTAAATTATTGATTTCCTCTTTTTTTTATGATTTTTTCTATAAATTTTTCTTTTCAGATAGTTCATAGCTTCGAAAGGAGACGATTCAACGAAAGTGGAATCGCACTCTTGAGGAAGAATCGCTTGAAATCGAAATGACGCGATATGTCGCGCCTGTTTTTTCTCTTTTTTTATGCGAGTCAATACACTACACGCCCCGCAAAAGAGGGAAGTCTTATTGCCTAGAGAGAGTCTTATTGAGGATCGAGCACAATTTTAACGGTACTTGATCAATAACGTTAATCGCGAAATAATATGTAGCATTTGCTTCTGAAAGATATGAGATCGGGTCTTTTCGATAGTCCATGGACTGGCAGTGTCGTGAAATTTTACGGAACTGGCAAACACCTCGCAAAATCTTGACTCTGCGTCTTTTCTTTGTTCTTATAATTTATTTTATTATCGCCGAAATTTTCCTTCGCAGATCCGTGTTGTCAGGTTTCGTGTTGTCTTATGAAAAGCACGAGAGACGTTTCTAAAGCTTTAGGAATTTTACATTTCATTATTTTATCCTAACTTTGACAATGCGATAAATTTTATATTTAAAAATTTTACAAATATATTATACTAACAACTTTTAATATATGTCTCTTGAAACAAGAGAAATAATATTAAAAAATATATAAAAGAAGAGTTAATACGTTAGATTTTACTAGAGTCTTGTCAATAGTCTTTAATTCCTAAGTTCTTTTGAAGAAACGCCTTCTCTTACTTTTGTTGCCGAAAAATGACAAGTACATTACGCATTATACATCTAGATTCGGAAGTGTTTATCTTTAATTCGGTGACGCAGATCCAGGAAAAAAAGAAAATTTCGACGATGCTGAACATTGGCACAAATTCTTTCTCTTTTGCGGATAAACCATTTAGGTCTTGGAAGTCTTACGATTGTAACAACGTACTTAAAGTAATTGTAACAATGTATCCATAGTAAATATCAACTTTACAACGTAATAGAGCCGAACGATATGACGACAATTTGTCCGATCTTACGTACGATCATACGTCCATCATTCACAAAATTTTGTAGGTAGAAAATTTCTCAAAATTATCGTGTCATCGAAAAAGTACTTTTAAAAATTTTTAAATTTTCGATAGTAAAAATCGACGGTATTTAATACTACTACGATTAATAATTAGTGACAAATAAGCTCTTACGTTACGATTGCCATGGAAATAAGAAATAATTAAAACGATTCAATTCAATGCTATAGTTACAAACAATAAAAATTCTTTGCATCTTTTGAAAAATATTTGAAGAGAAATCTAAAGGGAAATTCGATTATATTATAAATATGATACGATTAATAATGTAATAACAAATGATTATGATCTTTCAAACTTCTAGAATATAACGATCATCTAAAATCAAAAACCATACGACTAGCGGCTAATTTTTATCGGATATCTTCGTTATTACAAGGATTTCCTTCTTTTCGATTTTTATTTAATTCTTTTTTCTGTTTTTTGATCGACGGTGCGTACGATGTACGTAGTTGGACGTGAGTGGACGCGTGTGGCGTTAGGAAGGAGAGATAAAATAGCCCCGTGCCCTTGGCAAAAGCCGTTCTCCATCGTTCGCCTACGGTAAAGAAGCGTAATTTATCGACTAATATAGTTAGAAATAAAAATCAGTCTTCATTGAGACAATGTACTTATATGGCGGTCTATTTCGCTCAAGGAGTATATTATTTTGACGATCGAAGTCGCGTCGCACGCGTACGTACATACGATATGCTATGGGCACTAATTATCTATTTCTATGGCTACGCGCTATATACTATGCGTCGTTACATTGCACCAACGTTGTGCCGAGAGGAGTGCGTTCTTTCTTGTATTATTGTATCGATTCATCTCAAATTATTATCTCGTAGAATCGCGATGGTTCTAAGTAATATAAGTGTGATATAATTTCTGCCTTCTTCTGAATACGTAAACATTCTTTCTACGTTTAATCTCTGTACATTCATCATTGCTTCGTACATTGAGAAAAATAGGAAAAGTGGTGCTCTAGTGAATTCACAAAAACAACGAGTTATCGTTGATGATTGAAAGTAAAAAGTAATATTTTTTTTTGGAGAAAGCATGGCTAAAGTATACATTAATGCAGCTTACACCTAAATAGTAGTACTGGACACATTGTTCGGCACACATTTATTTGGCACTAACATTGTGTGAACATTGAAAATGTTCTCAGCAAGTATGTGACGAATCAAATCAAACAGTTTGAATCCTGATAACAATTACAATTACGTATTTTCATCCATTTAAGCTAACAAGAGTTATAAAGGAGTTATATTTTTAAGCAAAACTTTAAAAACATGGTATATAAAAATAGGGTTCATCCCTTTCAAAAAACCATCACTGAATAATTTACTCTTCTTTACATTCAATAATACTAATCATTTGTCTTCTCTACTTCTTAGATCGAAACCACTGATGGGAATCAGTGGATGGCCCAGTTATGTACGATGTATGAAAAGTAAGAAGTGCACTGGTAAATAAGGAACTCCTCTCGTGACGACTTTGGGTAACGTCGCGCTACGCCTATGGCTTTTATGACTACATGTCGAGCTTGTGCATCTATTCAATGAGACGCGCAACTCGAATATAAGAGGCCTCAGTTAAATTGCATTAACCTTCTCGATGCTCGGGTAATCGACAAAGAATTATTTTTTGATCGTGCCCAAATAAAAAAATTGTTACAAAATAATTACGTCTATATGCTCGAAAACGTATCTCGTTACATCGAGAAGAACGATACGTGTCGTAATTTGCACAAGAAGTCTAATACTAAAATGATATAAAAATATTTGTAGAAAATTAGAATAAATTAGAGATTTATAATTAAAATGTATGTTAATGAATATACACGCTAATCTTGTAAACTGAAACATTCTTAACGGGCAAATATATATGCGAACTGCTTAAAAGCGTTTCTCATTTTATGGAAATTGAATTCGATGGTCGTTTAAAGCGTACGAAGCACCGAAAGGGTTAACATCTACATCTTTTCGAGGTGCGAAAAGGACCCGCCTTCTTAGCCTCTATCCTTTACAGATTTTTCCGGGGATGCTCTTTATCCTCCCGTCATCTCGTCTTCTTATACCGCGCTCGTTACTAATAAGTCTTTGGTCTCGGATCGTCGCATTAAAGCGAGACGCAATACGGATTACGAGCGTATGTGACGCGCATACGAGAAAATTCTTAACACTCATTCGTACATGTACGATCACGCACACTTTCAGGCCCACGAATAAATACGCTATAATTCGTGTCTCGTGCTCGTAAACAAGGAAGAGGCAGGGCAGTTCATAGTATATAGATATTTTACAATTTAATTTTTTTTTTCAGAATTTTCTAATTTCGAAACAGGGAGATCGGATTTCGAAAGCACCGAACGATTCTCAAATATTCGTCGATTTCGAGTCATATTTCCTTTCTTCGAAAGCAATCAAAAGTCAGTCTATTCAATTTATTCCATCACTCCATTGTAAAAGATAGAAAATGGAAGACAAAATTATAAGAAAAAGTGTTTTTAAAACTTTCGTTCGAACACTTTCGAGTGGAGTTTCAAGAACCAAAGGTGCTAAATTCACACATCGAAGTTTGGTGTTTTCTTTGAGTATGTACGACAAAATTCGCGCGTACTACCTTTCCTTTGTACTTTCGATCGTTCATCCGTACATCCCTCCCTCGTCGCTTGTATACGTTCGAGAAGCGACAAAGACGAATATAATCAAAAATTCTTTTCTGTCATGAGGAGACGTGATAACGTCTACCGAGCGATCGACTATACCTAATCACAATAGCATCTCGACGAGACACATGGAAGGAGGTTCAATTTATCTATATTTTGGACCACAGTGACGGAGAATAGAAAAAAAAAGGAGAAAGAAACTGATAAAACGTGGAAGATCGAAGAAGAAAGGAAGAGAGAAAGAAGAGAAAATGGAAAAAATAAAAAGGTGATTGGAGAGGTCGAAAGAGACGTACAGAAGGGGCTGTATACATCTTTGGTCTATCGCAGTAACGCTAAGAAGAGCGGTAAGATTAACGCAGTAAATTAGACGGCGATGGAGTAATCGGAAGATGGGTTGTTCTGTGTGCTTGGCCTCGACCAAAGCGAACTCCTCAAGCCCAGCTTTAGTTTCTTCAAGGAATCGATGTCGCATTCGGCCTCGCTTAACTCCGGACGATCGCCATTACCTGATGGTGGTACCACGTTGCCCTGAGTCCCAGCTACGAAGGCGGTTTCAGCTACCGATATTGGCGGTAGCAATGTACGCAAGGAACTCCTGCCGGGAACGTGCCATCTTACGAGGCATTCGTGAAAAATTAATGCGATGGAGTAAATAATATCGATGATAAGATGTATTGAAGATCGATGAAACGTAGTAACGAACGATGAATATAAATACGTAGTATCGAATTGCAACAAGAAAGAAATAAATAGAACGTGAAACGCGTTTAAACAAATGGTGTAAAAATTGTTTCACGTTACCTAGATCGTCCTCTTCGTGGTAACGACTTCTGTTCCGACATGGGCGAAATGTCGGACGATGTACTGGATGTACCATGGTAAATGAAGTCTGAAACGGCTCGAACTAAAAGATTATTAATTATCATTAAAATATTCGGTAAAATAAAGATTCGGCCGCGACGTGAATACTAAAAGGAGAAAGTTAGTGAGTCATCGATTTTAATTCTTTGAAGTTAAACGGGAAAGATCGATCGAATTTTCTGATTTATATATCAAACTTTCCTCTTGATATCGTAGAGATATCCTTGAGATCGAAGATCGTACAAAACCTACTGTGCTTGAGTTTGCCAGCGTCTAGTTGATTGGAAGACTCCGTGCGGGAACTCGTCAATTGATCCTGGTCAGACTCGCTTTCGTCGCTCTCCACGTCGCCCGGGGATTGTTGCTTTCTCTTCTGTCGTCTCCTTGAGGAAACGCTCTTCATACTCTACGTAATCGATAAGTTTATTTGATACTCGGTATCGTTTCATCTATTTTTTCGGATTTATGTGCATATAAACTTTAAATTATTAATCATCAAGCAACAGCTATTTTGTTGCTAAAATGAAACAATGGAAATTGTATTTATAATACAATTATATTGATAAAAAAGAATTAATTTTTAACCGCAAGGCGAAAGAATAAAATTGATGAATTTACCGTCGCAGCTGGTGGAGGACTTGCGCAGCCCTCGGTCATCGCGTGCTCGTGATACATGAAGCTGTGTAGTAGTGTATTGTTCGGATGAAGGCCTGCTGCTGAGACTTCTGCCGCGCCTCCCAGTCCTCCCAAGCCTCCCAAGCCTGCCAGGCTTGCCTCGCCACCCTCCGAAAGCTGGAACGTAGCGTACGGCGAGATGTCCTCCGCTGTCTCTGTAACCCATCAGAGGCATCGCCTACCTTTCAAATCGCGTCGGACTAACTCCTTTGACCGTTTATGAATTTAAGGATCTACTACTTGAGATATCTTAGAGTTAAAGTCTAGATGTTAAAGTATTTACAAGACGATATCGGTTCGGTAGGTTGCGCATCTTTACATTACTTTAATATTTTTTTTACCAAAACAACAGTCATGGTATCAAACCTGGCTTTTGTCCGTATCGTAACAAAGGTTCACCTGGAATCTTGTCGGGACCTGGACCGGTATTCGCTGCCTGTTGTAAGGCAACCTTGTGAATCGTCGCGTAGTAACGCTCCCGTTGTGTTTCGGCATTTTGTTGATTTTCTTGGGATTCTTTCATGGGCCTTTGCACTCGATCTCCTAGGTATCCTGAAATACGATACGATTGATCGAAATGTCTACGACTATAAGACTGATAATTAATTAAAATTCATTTGTGCTTGACGTAGTTACTGGGTTTTAATTTTTAATCACAACGACTTGGAATTTCCTACAATCCGTGTTAAGTAAGATACAGATTATATTTCCTTGTTTGTTTGCTCGAGTCGATTATTAAGTGGACTCACTATTTCGCCAACGAAGAGCGACTATCACCACAGCCGATACGACGACGATTGTAGCTATAATCAGCGGCAACATCACCTTCACATCGGCATAGAATGGTATGACTGGAGCTATTCCCCGTTTAGACAATTCTGGAGGTGGTGATTCTGCAAAGTTACAGGAACACAGTGCTTTTGGATATAACTATTTTCATTACGTAATTGTCTGGGGGATTAGACGGCATTGCCACGGAATAATAGATGTATGTAATCACGAGCGCGATTATAATCTCGACGATTAGTACCAACCCTCTTAGCATCGTTCAAACTTACCACCTTCCTTGGTCAACGTCACGAAAGTAAATTCCGCTTGATTACTGCCGGCTACATTGTAAGCTTCGACCTTTAATTGGTAGACTGAACTAGGCGACAAATTTGTCACGACGAATCTCCTTTGCATTTTAACACTGTTGGACACCAAGGTCCAATGGAACTCGTTGATCGGCCTGTACTGTATAACGAAGTAGATGATCGGGCAGCCGTTATCGGGCCACACGTGCAGTCTGAGGACCAGCGTGGTAGAATTTGGATTGAGGAACGCAGCAGCTGGTGGAATTCCCGGTGCTTGTCCTTGAGTACGCACGGAAAGTACTGGCGAAGAGGGACTACTACCGATTTTATTGTGAGACGTCAGGTATAGCTGATACGTGTTACCGCATAGAAGCACCTATTCGAGTTTAATCTTTGTCAGTTTTTCAACATCGGAAGCTAATTCAATACTCGAATATGCTAATAACTTTCAAAGTATACCTGGACGGCATCAGTACCTTTAATTCGTGACTTGTAGCGTGTCTAGATAACTGCAACTCGTCCAGATTTCCGTGTACGGTACGATAATGCAAGGTATATCCCGTCAGTGGTGCACCACCATTATGGCCCGGTTTCCAATGCAGCAAAATACTGCTGGAGGTGGAACTTGTCACGTACAAGACGGGGGCGTTTGGAGGAACTGCGGGAAAAGCAGGAGTGTAACATGAAAATGAACAAAATCGACTAAATCGATAATCTATGAATGAATGTTGATAAAGCATCGTTCTTCTTTAAGTTTTAAGGTGGACGATAGCAAGGCATGCAGTAAAATGCACGAGAGCATTCTTCTGTATGCGCTTACGAATGGATCGTTGCGGTACGTAATACGTTGCTTCCTGTATCTCAAGCTTCAAACAGATTCCACTTACCGTGTGCTTCTTCGTTTTGCTAGTAAAATAGCAAATATTATCGATGGAAAAACAATTGTAATGATAAAAATCAAAGTAGTCTTTCTGCCTTGCAGTGTGCGCTCGATACGAAGAATCTGTTTAATATATCACGCAGAGTCTTCGGCATGTCTGTAGATTTTTATATATGATATATAATATAAGAAAATGCTAATCGTTCAAAATGGGAAGTCATTTGACTTACGTTAGCATGATCATGAGAAGATATAATGTACTACGTCGAGACGTATAGGTATGACGTATCTACCAATGTCAACGGATGCACCTTTCTTTTGAAATGCTTCAAATTTTATGATTTTTACCTTCTTACTCGCATTTAATTGTCTATTAATTGATGCTTCTGATACATCAAAGAATGGTAAAATGATAATATGACGTTCTCTAAGAAGATTGTTTCGTTTGAGTAATCAAAATATAAAATTTAATGAAAGTAACTGAATTGTATGTATTTCCATTTTTCTTTTTACTTCAAATATGTAATTTCTCCTACGTGACTAAACGATGAAAACGATATGTGCACATTGGATCAAATTGTCAATATACCTCATCCAATATCGTTGATCTCGTTTTCCTGATTTTTGTATCTTCCTGGCAGCATCAGTTGAGTACAAGAAACGAACTAAATTCAATCGAAAACATAATTAACGCGTCACAATTCAAAACAGTTCTACATACATATAAAGAAATCGAATTATAAGAAGAAAAAAAGGGAATTTTAAATTTTCTCATGTATAGAAGACGCGCTCTTTAATTGGAAACGGCGATATAATTCTCTTCCGCTCGACAAATATTAGAGTTATCAAAACAAAGAATCTTAAAAAAATTGTTTAGTATCAAGGAAGACATTGTGCGATATAAATAATTTGTTTGTAAATGTAGTAGTTTTTTCATTTATAATACGATAGCGTTTGTTGAGTCGAATGCAACGTGTCTTTGCTTTATTTGAAAACACACTTTTTTGTTATTATTTTGATCAACTTCAGACTTTGCTGACTTTACCGGAACGACGACATTGTCAGTTCGTCGTTAATCGTGGAGCCGAGAACACTCATGGAATACGCGTTCGGAGTACAAGTGATCGCGAGTGAAGTACAAACATCGCCTGGATCAGAATATCAATCGTCGATGGAGTTCGGAAGAATTTCTACGCTCTACTAAGGATCGGGAACGATCATTTAGTGAAGGTACGTTTAAAACATATAATAGATAATGTTTTTCGCAGTGTCTACTCATATTTTCAATCTCTCTATCATATTATGAATAGATAATAAAGAGTCCGATACCACTACGCCTACAAATAAATTATTTGTACTGCATAATATCTCTTTTAATACCAAAGTATTTTACTAAGAGCATTTTTTTTGGATGACTCCAATTTCTCTCTCCAGAGATATTCCATCGTTCCAGTTAAGCAACGTATCTAGTATATTTGTGGAGAGTTTATATGTAGAAACGATTTCAAGCTAATAGAACTACGTCGTTCTTGATTTTAAGTAACTGGAAATTTCTGGGACGAGTATCGAACCTTATAGTGTCAGATACGTATATAATACTTATGAGATTTCAGTATTATGAACCAAGTTAAAATCACAGTAAAGTTTTTTAAATTATTTATCCATACATAATTTATGTTTTCTTTTGTGTAAATATAAACATATTTCTGTTGAGTTGACTTGTACTATCTGATATTCTTTGTACGTGTTCGATTTTCCTATGCAAAATAGGAAACTTCGCGTTCATAAATCGGTGTAAATCACACATCGGAAAATAATTGTCAATATTAATATTCAGTTTCGTGTATCGAGGAGCAATATAATTAACGAAAAACAGTAATTATCGTTAAATAGTTTCGTACCTTGCACAGTGAGAGTGTAATGTAATTTGTCGTTTCCCTGAGAATTTTCCACTCGGCAGGTATAATTCCCGCCGTCTTGCGACTGTAAATTTGACAGTACGAGTTCGCCCGTGGGTAATATTTGCACGTTTCGCGGTGGATCAGTGCGTATCTGTTCCGTGCCCTTGAACCATTCTCTCGTAGGATCCCCGACTGCTCGACAAGCTAAAGTAGCTGAACCTCTCCATGGTCGAACCACGTATCCACCGAAAGACGTGATTTTTGCCGGCACTCGATTTGTCGGTACTTGTGCTGCTACTCTAGAGCTTTGACCCTCCCCTACTCGCGTACTGCCGGTTACCCAAAATTGATATTCCACGTGCGGTTGTAGGCCGATCGCCTCAAAGTACGTGTTCGTCGCTGGTAACGTTCTCTTGCCATGATTAAGCTCGCCTTGACCATCGACGACTCTGTAAAATGACGATTCATGATAAGTTCATTCGTAAGTTACCACGATTTTCCTCGTTCTTCTTGCCTTGATATTCTTAGTTTGTAATAGTTAGTTGAACCGTTACCTAGTGTAAAGATTGTATTTTATTATAATTCCGTTAGGCTCGAGCGGTGGAAGCCAAGAAATAAAAAGAGCCTGCGGCGAGCTTACAACGACTTTGATATCAGCTGGACTTCCTGGTACTGCAATGAAATTAATGTAAGAATAAATAATATAAAATGAAAAGATCTAATCGAAGGTACAATTACCATCCTCTTCGGTCTGGCAGTAAGTGACAGTGGTAGGTATTCCGTCTCCTACTCTTGTGAAAGCCAATACTTGGATAGTATAATTTGTATACTTTCTTAATCCTGTTAAGACCGTTGTTAGGACAGTGGTGTTGCGTACCTAAACAATATAATTTGTTCTTATACAAGCAAGAATATAATTTTCCTCGTGAAATGCCTTCGCTTTAATGAGAAATTCTTACTTCCATGTCGTCAACACCGCGCCACGCGTCGGCTAAAATTGGTTCGTAATTCAATTTGTATCCTTGAATGATACCATTAATGTGTGTGCTAGGCGGGGGCTGCCAAGAGACTTGAAGCGACTGTGACGTCAGAGCGGCACATCTAACATCTTCCGGTGGCATACTCGGAACTGAAAGTAAAAGTAAGTTGAAATCCGCGTGTCAGTGATCCACATGCGTTGCATTGATAGTTAAGAAGCAATTTCGAGCCTCACCATCTTCCATCGTTTGGGCGAGTAATGGCTCGGATATAGGTCCAGAGCCAATTTGATTATAAGCTCGAACTACCAAGTTATACCTGGTATAAGGTCGAAGACCCGTTAGACGAAGTTCACCGCCTCCTTCTTCTCCGTCTCCGGATACGGAAGAAAAATTGTACGCTGGATTCCCGGAGCTTAAACGATCACGTAGGGAAATGTTCGAAGTTATTTCTTTCTTATTTTTTTTTTGGTTTCTTTACCTTCGTATGAAAAATTATCTTCTTACCTTCTCTCTCTGAAACCGACATGAAAACCTTGAATGTCACCGTGTCGAAGCTCGGGTAAGGGCGGTGACCAAGTGATCAAAATTTCGGACGAGGAAAGGGCTCTTGCGGCGAGATTAGTGGGTGGTCCAGCGGGTCTCTCGGGTTTGGTTCTTACGATTAATTCCGTGGAAGGAGCGGATCTGCCAGCAGGCCCTTCAGCAATTACGCGTATAGTATATCTAGTTGCTGGCTTAAGTTCGTCTATCAATGCAGCATACGGTAACGGTGGACCGGTAAATTCTTGTTGCTGCCACATACCACCTATCAAACGTTTACCGTTATATCGCTGTCATTTTATTTTAAAAATAATTTCGACTCTTTTAAATCATCTCTTTACGGTTTTATAATTATTGTCATTACCTTCGCCTTCTTTATATTGAAGTATGTACTTGGTGACTTCGCTAGTATCTTGCGACTTATGTTGCCATTTTACGTTGATATTTCGACTGGCGACCATGGCGGTTTCTGGTGCGCTCGGTGGTTGCGGAGGTTCTAAAATGATTATTAAAAAATTTAGGCACAACGGTGTAATTTATTTGCCATTTATTGAACATGTCGCAACGCGCGGTACCTTGTACGAGGAGTTGTACGAGTTGTTGATCGCGGCCGTAAAGATTGTTCGCCTGACAAAAGTATGCTCCACTGTCGGACGCCTCAGCTAAGGAAATTTGCATTTGCGCGACTACGCCATCCGGTGTTACCTCCTGCTTTACGGTAACTCTTTACGAATAACGTTGAAAGTTAAAAATTCTTGCTCGAATACGGATTGATATATCGTAATAAGATGATGATGATAATGACGAAAAATTGTAGTAGTACAAAGTAGTACTGATCTTACCGATAATTAGTCGATGGATTCAATTCGATTTTACCACCTTTCAGCCACGTAACCGTAACTGGTTTGTCGCCGTGGACCTCGCAATGAAGAGTAGCCGTATCTCCTTTCTTCACAGTTACGAGTCGCGACGGAGCGGCAAAGTACGGAGAAGCTGCAACATTTCATACATACAATCATATATTTACGATATAAAATTATTCAATCTCTTATTCAAGGCTTTTAAGTATATTTCTAAGAGCTTACAATTAACTTTTAGCTGTACTACTTTTCCAATGCCCGATCCGATACCATTGCTTGCTTGGCAAAGGTAAAAACCTTCTCTGTCCTCTTTGACGTGCTGCAAGATCAAGGTTCCGTTGCTCAATATTTTCGTATATGCTCTTTCACGCAACTCCTCGTATTCGCCAGATTTACTTCCTGTTAACGAGTAAAGAGAAGGATATGTTACGTGTCGATTGATCGAACGATCGTAACTTCGTTCCCTATACTTGATACTATTGTATTGTCGCGTATTAATTGCAATATTACATGGTACTGTGTTAAACTAATATAGAAATTTCATTTTTAACGTACGCTCACCGGTAGCCTTTTTCCAAACGATGGTGGGAGTTGGGACACCTTGGGCCTGACAGTGTAAGGATACGTGTCTATTTCTTTCCACGCTTACGTCGGTCGGTTCGACGATCCATCGCGGAGGCACTGGAAATTACAGTTCCGACCTTTAGGTGTCCGCCGTAAATCTCACGTTCGTTTCTTTTCTTTTTTTTTTCTTTTCGTCGGTCATTAGCAAATTAGAGACAGGTACATTATCAGAGATATATTAAAAAAAGATACGTTTAAAAAGAAACAGAAAAAGGGATAAGCTCGATGGGGATTTACTACGATCTCGTGACTCGTTCGCGCGGATTTGGATCGGTTCATACGAACGAATTGAGAATTCATCGCGAGAGAAGTCCAAAGCTACGCAGATTCTCGATCAGATGGCTTTTTTCCCCTTTTTTCTGTTTCCTATTGCAAAAGCATTACTCGTGATGAAACGCGAAAAATCTTTATTTTACATTTCTGTCATATGGCAGATGAATATTTACGCTATGATAGAATGTACAGAGAGATAAATAGATAAAGGTTGAGAGAGAAAGAGAGAGAAGAGAGGTTGATAGAAACAGAGAAATAGAGAAACAGACAG
>JAITYT010000668.1:1310411-1323081 GCA_025433975.1 Liostenogaster flavolineata | reverse complement strand
TTTTGCCCCCCCCCCCCCTATCTCTCTCTCTCTTTCATTTCTTCATCGTCGAGCCCTCGCCGACACTTGGAATCGGTTGCCAGAGACGAATCTTCGAACGAGTCTCGAAGGCGGGAGGACCGCCAAGAAGACGGACCAAGCAGCTCTTTACCAACGTAGTACAGGGCTAACCGAGCTGAAGTTAGAAAAGAGCATTTGCGACGTTTCGGAGACGGTAGGCGCGTTAATTACGTCAAGCGCTTCTTAATTCTGTTTACTCCTTCGTCGCGCCTTTCGATTACGTGACTACGTTCGTGTCGTCGCGTCGCTTCGTTTTTACGATCGTTGTCTCACTTTTCAGGTCGATAAGAAGGAGAGATATCGGTGGAAATTAATTTTTATCTCTTCCCTAAGGCGAAACGTGCCGTTCGCGGGCGAACGAGTGGTTCGATTTTTTTCCAAATTCCCAATGGAGCTCGATTATCGTTATTATCGTAAACAATCGTTGCAAATTATTCATCGAAATATTCAATTAGCCCGGTGCCTCGGTAATTAACATCGAATCAAGAATCTTTGAGGTTTAACGTAACGTACGGCATTATAAGCGATAACGTACATTATCATCGACAAAGTGAAATTATTTCGGATTATTAGCGTCTCGTTTCACCGTTCCTATCGAACGGAAACTTAGTCTAAAATTACGAAATAAATGCAATTGGTTAAATTAGAACGTTTCATCGAACGTCCATTTGCTCGTACGTCTGCTCGTCTTTTTCCGCTCCTCTCTTTTATTTGCGCGCCTCTTCTCTCGACCTAAGTCTCGCTTCTCGCTCGTTTTCTTCCTTCTCTCGCTCGAGGGGCACTCAACTTTCTCGAAGATTTTATTTCGGTGGAAATTTCACGGGCAATGACCAACTACGACCTGACACGACTTCGCGACGCCAAATCTTTTCCACTGCGAGGAAAAGTTCGCTCGACTTCGTTCTCCTTTCTCTCGCGTCACTTCCTCCTTCTTCGTTCCTACCTATCTTTCTCCTTTCTTCGTCTCTCGTTCCTTCCGCACATTCACGCACTGTTACCTCCTTTCGTTATCGCGCATCATCCCAACTTCGAGACGGTTCCTCGATATATCAAGCGGTCGGTCTCGTTCCTGCAAGCTCGTTTCTGGGCTAGCGCCGATGTTCGTGACGTCGTTCGTCCATTTGATTGCGCCATTCGAGAAATTCTGATCGCCGTGTTCGCGGTAAAGGTAGAATAAAAAGGGTATCGCGTAGAATGAAAACGCGCCGTTTCGATAATCTCGAAAAAGGAAATCCCTTAAATTTCGGCGATTAATCTCAATTATTTTCCAATTAATTCTCGCGTTATCCATTCCGCCAATATTTATGCGAACTGGCAAGTGCGTCCAGTCGCCGCGATAAAAATTATTTATATCTCTTTCTTTCGGTAATTCATCGATGATAGTTCGTTTCCCGTGTTATAGTTCCTACGTGGGAATTAATTTTACAACGGAGAGAATCTATTCGATTATACGTACGGTAATTACTGTTCGAAGTGCTTCATTTTTTATAAAAATCACGCGACCGATCGATTTCATCCGTCCTCGAGCGTAAAAAGTAATCGATACTAGCCACAGTCGTGTTCTAGCACCGCCATTAATCCTCGATATGTCGCGACAGCCGCTATAAATCCTCGATTTTTAATCGACGAAATTAAGAACATCGGTTGAAATCGATGCTACGAAAAAGAAAAAAAAAAAAAATGAACGAAGGAAACGTCGAACTCGACGATTTCGAAAATCGAACGAATACATCTCCAGCAGCGCGTTAGATTACGCAGAGAAACGTTAAACGCTCGTCGTTAATCACGGATCTTCGATTGGAACGCGGCGCGGGATTTTTCCCGCGAGAAGATCCTTCATTTCGTCCTCTTTTTTTCGATCGATTCGTCAAGACCGTTCCGAGTTCGAGCGAAAAATCTCCTAGGACGAGACGTTGGAAAGCGACGGATTCGAGGACGAAAAGGCGACGGAGGAAACGAAGGAGGAGAAAGAGGAGGAACGAAGGAGAGGAGGAGGAGGAGGAGGTGACCCTCGCAGCCGCCGCGAATTTGCATTCAGATTGCGTTTTTTCTTTTTAAAGGAGGTAATTACAACGTGCTCGGCTCACAGGATACGAGGAGGAACACCTCCCCTTGCCCGCCGCCTCATCTGCATCTGCATCTGCATCCGCATCCGCATCCGCATCCGCATCCACATCCGTCCAGTGGCTCCGAGCTACGGGGATGTAGCGGTGGTCAGGTTTCGATGGAATTCTCTCCCTCCCGTCTCTACGTCCATCTCCTCCTCTTCCGCTTCCTCCTTCTCCCTCCTCTCACTCTTCGGCATCGTCCGGCTCTATCCTCTATTCTCCTCTCTCTCTCTCTCCTCTTCCTGTTTGCCACCGGTACCAAATAGCGCGTGCCTCGATGCGACGTAAATCGCTTCGCTTTTCCTCGTAGCAAGCGATTTTTCATTAATTTCGCGCATCGTCTCACTCGCTTACGAATAACACGTTAACGATCGAGAAATACGTTGCGAAATCTCTTTGGAGCTCCGCGCGCTCGCGGATTCTATACGCAAATACGTAGGATAATAAGTTCGTTGGGCGCGTACAATTCCGTAAGCACGGCCATTTGACTTGGAAAGTCGGTAGGAGGTCGCACGAATTGGTCTTCGTGGAAAGTTCTTTCGTCAACGTTTCCTCTCTCTTTTTTTTACCTATTATTATCCCCGTAGTTTCGGGTCACGCGGAAGAAAATCGCTTCGATGCGATAAACGATGGTAAAGGGTGGAGAGACCCTCCCTCTCCTCCTCCTCCTCCTCCTCGTACCTCCTGCGATTCCACCGAAGAATGGACCGGTTTTTAGGTTACGTCCGAAGGATAAGGTACACGCGTATGCGGTGGAATCTTGGCAATTTGATTCTCTCGTGATTTTACGAGAGATTGGATATTTGCCGAGGTTCCAACCCCGTACAAATTTGCACGACAATTCGAGGGAAGCGAATCCCTCGTAAAAGGACTGCAACTCCTTTTTGGCTCGCCTTCCTTTCCATAGATCAAGGAAGAGGGAGGCTCGAGTGTGCGGCGGAGAGGAGGGAGTGGGGGCATCGAGTCGACTGCGCATTGCGTAACGCAGCATCGACTTTTTTAGCCGGGTAGCTGCCGGCGGAATTCAATCGAGAATTCCACGTTGATCCTCGACGGACGCAACGGCTCGATCCCGAAGGTTCGGACGGCAAATTTTCTTTCATATTCCCCTTTGATTTTGCAATTCGGAAATTCCCGCGAAAATGATTTATGGAAATGAGTTTGCTCCTACAGAAGATATTTGAAGTATTGAGGAATATTTCGTTCCAAAGGGATCGATCTGATGATTTTCACCTATTATTCGATTTTCTCCTGTCTCTCGTCGTACGTCGAACATCGCGCGTTATAAAAATTGCAAACAACTCCGTCCGACTGCCAAGTTCCATCAAAATCGCTTCAACGATTTTCAACGATCGTCCGATTTTGTCCCACCTTAAGAAATAAATAATGGCGCTTTATGAAAATCGTAGACAACTTCGTTCGTCTTCCAAATTCCATCGACATCGATCTACTGATTTTCAACTACTCCATTTTTCCCTATCCTCTTTCGCACGGAAAAAAATCAGGCTCTATAAAAAATCGTAGACAACTTTGTCCATCCGTCGAGTTCCATCGAAATCAGATCAAAGATTTTCAACGATCGTTCGATTTTGTTCGACCTTAAAAAATAAGTAAATAACGCTTTAGACAAATCCGATCGATCCTCACCTGCTCTGACTTGAACGTCGCGACTGAGGATCCTGCCGACGGAGTTGCTCGCGACGCATCTGTACGCGGCATTGTGGACGTCTTGCCGATAGGCGGCGGCCGGAAACGGCAAGAGGACGAGGGTACCGTTCCTGAGTACCCTTCGTACGCTCGGTACGTCGTTCACCGGATGTCCCTCGGTCGTCGACCAATCGATATTGGGCGGCGGACTTCCGGAGGCCGTGCAATCCAGCCAGGCCCCGCTCGAATTCGAAAATTCCACCCTCGATGGCGGCTCCATCGCGAAACTCGGACCCCGGAGATGAGCGTCGAACCCGTGTCCACCGGCGGATGTCACCATTGCTGCTGCACCTGCGAACGAAACGTAACGATAGCTGTTTAACCGATCGCTCCATCGCTCCGATCGACTCCAGCCTCCATCGAATTTTTCGATCGTCCTTCGCTTTTTCACGAATCGTCGAATCGATAATTTCGTCGCTCCGAGTGAACTTGTGTCCTCGATCGCGCGCACGGTCGTCCTTTATTTTTCATAGGCGTTCGTACGCGCGCGTTTACACGTTATCGGATCGATATTAGTACGATCGAAACGCGTTACGGGGGTCCACGAAAAAAAAGAAGAAAAAAATAGAAAAATGGTGATGCAAGAAAAAATAAGTTCTCGTTATCCCGAGTAAAATTCCATTACGACGTAGTCAGTATGCGGGTTCCTCTATCGCGTCTACGATCGCGCTTTATTTTTCGAGCGACGTTGGTATAAGAAAAAAGGAAAAAAAAAGACGAGCTTTCGCAATACGAACGATGCGATTCTCTTTTACTATACATCGCGTATCGTAAAAGCACGCGACGCGATCTCGCTCGTATTTCGATGGAAGGGACAACAGGGACGAGGCTAACGCGAGAATCTTCGTTTAACTTCTACTTAAATCCAGATTCGATAAATTTATGCTCTCCGTTTCTATTTTTTTTTCTTCTCCTCTCCTAATCCGAACGTAGAAGTTCCCGAGCGAGGAAACTTTCCTATTCCCGTATCTTCGCACGTACGTATCGCGCGCGTTGTATCCACGGATAGATGGAAGTTCGTAGATACGTATGCGCCGTATCTCGCGAAGGATATAATTTATATGCATACGCGTGCGTAAGTGCGCACTTTAGGGATAATGTAACACGCGACTAAAGTCACATAATAGATAAAACTATGATAATTCTGAACACGAGTTTGATACAACTCCGACGTGGAGTGCCTCGGGCTCGAAACGGCGCATTAAACTTACGTCGCGTGGTGTAGAGGACGTCGCTCGTGAATCCAAGGATATAACCGCGACGCCCAGGAGTTTTCTTATAAAATAATCATTTTCAATTGCACCTGCAGCGCGACGGAGACCATTAGTTCCTATTTTATGCGTCGCACGGTTTATCGTACGGCGAATAAACGCGTGCGCCTTCGCCTCTGTAGACCTCGAGCACCCTGCGATCGCCTAATTACGACGATGCTCATCTCCACGGAGATATCGTTTCCTTCCTCGTTTTTCCTTTTTCCATGATATTTTCGTCGAAAAGATCGAACGACGTCGATGAACTCGATCGTGCGTTTTATCGTATTTGTTCAGACGCGACAGTGGAATGTCGAATCCCTTTTTACCTTGACGGTATTGAACGAAATCGTCGAGAAAGTTACAAAAGTCGATCTTAGTTTTACGTTGGATAATTCGAAACACGCGTTTTACGAGACCAATTTCGAATTCATGTAGATAGACGAGATTTATTCGTGGAACTTCGTCGAAGGAGGAATAAAATCGACGAGCGATTTTACCGAGCATTCGTCGAAAGTCGATCGAGATGATCAAGGGAAACGAACGAGAAAAGTCGACCATGTCGGATCATATCACGACCTTTATCACGGCGAAGCATTCGATGTACATTCGATCATTGCAAAAGTTCGTGCCTGATTCGAAAGCGGCACACAAGCGGTTACATTTTTAAACAAACGGTTTCGTTGCTCGATTATGTGGTCAACGATGTTCGTGCGCGCGCCAAATTTTAGACGATCGAACGCGGATAAAGCGCAGAAATGTCGTTGATGCCGGGCTAGACGAATACACAGCAAACGGATTAAACACACAACCATCGTTTTCTACTCAACGTTTTATAAGCCTGAAGATTCTATTAGGTTGTTCGGAAAGTCATTTCGGTTTTTTTGTTTTAAATGAAAAAACGTTTTTTATAGGTTTTTGGTTTTTTTATGTTATTTTTATGAAAAACTGTTAGAAACAACAAATTTTCGTAGAAATTGCGAGGTTCTTCTTCGAAGAGGATCTTGAGATTCTTACAGACTCTAGATTCGTGTATCTCGAAATCGTGGTTGGAAATCTGATTTAGAATATTTTCATGTCGTCTAGCCTGAAAGACGGATCGACCATGAATCGATCGTGGATCGATCGTGGATTAACCGAACTCGATTCTGCTGCAGTATCTCGGGGCATAGGAAGGGTCGAAACCTTGGAAGTCCGAGTCGAAGAGGGAAGGAAACTCGAGCGAAATTCGGGCGACTTTACGCGGCAACTAGAGGAAAGCAAACGAGCGTATTAATCGATAGTGTTCCGTCCCGAAATCGTCGATAAATGTACGTAATTTATTACAATCGGACCTACGAGTGTAGCCGTCCCTTTCGTTTCGCCGCGTGAAAGTGAATTCCATAAGCCGGATGAACTTTGCGAAATAACGGGGATATAACTATACCCATTGGTTATCGAACGACGCCTGTAAGTGCGGAACAATTATGGTATAACGCGTCAATTGCGATGATCGATGTGCGATGCGAAACTCAGAAACATTTTAACGAAATGTTTGTTCACGATGGATATTATCGAATTACGAATTTAATCGCTCGAAATCTTCCTTCGCGCCTGACAGTTCGCGAAAGATTGAACATCGCCTTGCGAAATTAGTTGTAAGCTGGATAAATTATAAAATAGCGAAAACGTGACCGTATCGAGTGGCTATCGTTGGACGTTGGATCGTGCAACGCTTTGATTTTGCTGACCAATGCGCGCTGCAAAATTCGAAAATATTTCAGAGACGTTTCGTTCACAAGGAATATTAACGAACTAAGAATTTAATCGTTCGAAGTCTTCCTTTGCGTTTGTCAGTTCGCGAAATGTTGAACATCAGCTCGTGGAATTAATTGTAAGCTGGATAAAATACAAAATACCGAGTGACTATCGTTGGACATTGATAAGAACGGAGATACGATCGTGCAACGCTTTGATTTTGATGACCACTGCGCGATGCAAGACTCGAAAACGTATCAAAGAGACAGCCGTTTACGCTTGACACGTTTGATGTTCTCCTTTGCGTCAGAACGTTCATGGAACGCTGAATATTACCAGATGGAAGTAGCCTTAAGCTGGACAAACTTGAAAAAACAACGAGGATGCAGTTACGTCGAGCGGTAATAGAACGACGACCGTAAGCACGGAGCTATCACGGTATGACGCGTCGATTTCAACGATCGATGTGTGACGCAAGACTCGAAAACGTTTGAAAGAGCCATTCGTTTACACGCGCATTCGCTGGACACGCGTGTTTAACACGCACGATGGATGAAACGAAATTAGCAGTCTACGAAATCGCCAAATTCAAGCGTACGAGGTCTTGCTTTGGGTTATACGCGGTCAGAGAACATTCGCGAAGCGTTGGATGATATCGTCGTAAGTTTACGAGAATGTACGTTGTTAGGTTGAGTTAGCTTTGTTCGTTGGTTCATTCGTTCGTTCGTTCGTTCGTTCATCCGGGCAGGCTTTGTCGTGCTGTAATTTTGTCGCGACATTCCAACGAAAATTTAGGAAGTTACGAACGCGGAGGTATTCGGAAATTGCGAGACCGCGATATCGTGCGACAGTTTTATTTTCCATTACACCGTGTGGTAGGGGAAAGTTACAGGATCGGTGGCCAGAAGTGCCGCGGAATTCAGCTCGAAAATCAATAACTTTGCCCGCTATCCCTTGGAGCTTCGAACATTCGGAGTCGTGGTGTCGTGGGCACGGACACGAGCGCAGGTACAAGTCGATGCTGTTGGGAGTCGATGGTAAAGTGACAGTCGGCGATCGACACTCTCAACGACCTTCTACCCCGAGAGCTGATGAGGAAAACGACGTTTTGGTTAACACCTGTCTCCCTCTATTTTTCAGGCTGTGTTCCCTCTCGTTCTGGTGTCTCCGTGAATTCGTCAGCCTAAAACATCGCTTTATTCGATTACAGGACGCGTCGACCCTTCGCCGCGATGGATCGGAGCGACCCTAAACCTATCGTCGACAACTGCTGCCGTAAACGAACCGTGGAACTTGAGATCCCCTCAGTCGAAAAGGTTCGGTTATTTATTCGAGTAAACTGGACGTGTGCGTCGCATATCTAGAGGCAAGGTATCACGTCGGCCGATAAGTTCCCGGTCTAGAAACAATGCCCGGCAATGCAACATAAAACCCACGCGTTTCTTCCATATCTCTTGCATCTCCACTTTACGATTTGTCAAAACAATTTTGTGGACCTTTTTGATGTTTTTTGATGTAACCATCATCGGTGTTCGTACGACCACGTTTAAGTTCGGCAAAGCAGTCGATAATGGTCGATTTTCCTGGTGCAGAGTCCGGATAACACTTATCGAGCCAAGTTTTCGTTTCAACGATGTTTTTTCCCTATTAAAAAACAATGTCTTATCAACGCACGACATTCTTTTGTTTCGCTAAAACCAATTTGACTTTTAAACCAAACGTCGGATCGTCGTGGAATTTTTACAGCCATCTTTTGAAGATTAGTACATTCTAAATATATACATATATAAATTTTGTGTTTGTGGCACCACCTGTCTATCAGACCGGAAACTTATCATTTGATGTGTTAGCACGACGATCATTGGTGGCGATGTTTGCGCAATCAGAACGTCTTCGAAGGGTCTCCAAAGTCTGGGAAAGATTCTCCAGCGGACGTAATTCGTTTACACCAACTACCTGGATAGTAACGATGTTGGCAACCTCCGCGAATCGCATTCCGGACACGCGTCTGAAAATTATCGAACGTGTCTACCCGCAAGCCGGGGGTAGAAGAAAGTTAAGTAGGTATCCATTATCTTCGTAAATGCAGCAATTACGAGCAGCAGTCACGTTAGCCAGCTCGCTTTCCAGATTTTTTTCCAGGATTGTCTTAATTACCGATTCTACGGGAGCACTTGACCGATCCTCTCTTCGTTTTCCTCCTCCATCGGTCCTTCTCCCTCGTCATTGAATTAACGCGATGCACTTTACATTGCCGAGAGAGGCCGACTCCAGTTACGGAGAGCTTTCGATTAAAATTCGATAGAGTTGGACTTAGGTTCCGCGATAGGCGCAACATTTTCGAAAGAAGTTCGAGCGCGGCTTGAAGTTGGCAGAGCCGAGACTGTAAGGAAAATACTTCGCGAAACTCCGTCGGCGTCGACGAAGTCTCTCGGATAACTTACGAGTAGAGCGGCGGTACGTCGAAATTGGAAAAATGGCGTCGTTACGAAAATTGCACAAAGCGAACGAGTCTTACTTAATCCTCGTCGACAAACGTTCGACGCGTCGAGAGAGCGAGGTAAGCGAAAACTGTCCTTCCTTTTATACCGAAGGAGAAAATGGGATCGAGCGGATTGCAGTCACGCACTCCTACGGCAAAGGGGAAGCGAGAAGATCGCGAAGAAAGTGAATTTACGTCTCTCTTTGAAACTAACCCGGGCCTCTCAATTACTCAATTGTGGCGAGGAGAGACGAGGCGAGAGCTGCCTGACGGTAACCGCGATTATACCGTCGCACGATCCCTTAACCGTGATATCTTGGTAGGACCAATCCGCCGATTATTTACGCGCAAGTGCGACGTTTAAACGCCGAGAGCAAAGCTTTTATCCGGTACGCGTGCCCTAATGTACGATATTCGCGGCTGAGCGACCCTTAATGCCGCTTACCGCGGACTCTCGCCTTTTAAACCGGCGTCACGCGCCATACCACGACTAATGACCGTCAAATATAATATTAATATCCATATCGGCGATTCGGAATCGATGGGGACGAGGAGATGTCTAGATAGGAATGCCCACGTTACGACATACGTTGGAAATTGTACTTCGACCGAATGGAAACGATTGGCGCGTCTCTACGCGATAAATACGCGCGATGCTCCGCGTATCGTTACAAAGTGGATGTAAAATTCGAGATCTTGACAGCGCTTACGCGTAGATCCTTGGTAAAGCTTAATGCGATACCTCGTCTATTTACGGTTAAATATAATATTAATATCGATATCGATATCGATGTCGAAATCAATGCAGACGAGGAGATATCCAGATGCGAACGTTCACGTATTTGTCTCCGAAAACGTTCGAAATTCTACTCCGACCGAATGGACGCGATTCGCGCGTTTCTAGTCGAATTAAACATTCCCTTTCGATCGGAGTTTCGAAATATTTTTCAATTTCTGAAATCTTGCGTACGTATCGATTATTGGCTTAACTTAACGCGATATCTCGGTTGTCGGTCGTTAAACTAATATAAAACTTATATTAAGATCGAATGGTCCCGAACGAAAAGGCGAATACTACGTTCAACCTAGCACGTCGGTCGAAACCAGAGTATCGATACGAAGCCGAATTAAAATCCACCCCTCTATTGAAATTTCGAAATACTCTCGTCGTATTTTGGAATCTTGATGGTACGTACATATCGAATTTCAGTATTATTTCTCTCTCTTTTCTCATATGGAAGAAGAAAGCCAGAGACGGAGAAGAAGCGAACAGCAGAAGCGGAAAACGGAAGCGCGAAGCGGCGGAACAAAAGAGGATAGAAGATAATCCAATTTACTATTCATTAAAGAATCTAATTGCGCGGAGTCATACGACCGTGATGCCTTCCAAAACAGGTTTTTCATTCGCCGAAGTTACCAAAGGCGACCACGCCTATGTAATCGAGAATCGGTATCGTCGAGCTGCCTTCAAAGGGATCGCTGTATTTTTCCTTCCATGAGAAATGTCAAAGATTCTCTCTCGCTCTCTCTCTTTCTCTCTCTCTAGCGAGAAAGAGAGATCAAACGGCGCGTGCAAATAAGATCGCGCGTTAAACCTATAATAACCGACGAGCTTGAAATTACCGAGAAAGAAGAAAGTCGAACGAAAGGTTAAATCGCGCGAGTTATGCTCATCGAGGCGAAGAGTTTCTTCCCCTCTTCCCTCTTCCTTTCTTCCTCCTATCGAAAAATGGAGCTCGCATCGTTCGAGAGAAATATCAAAGAATCGCCATTGAAAGAGTTCCTAGTACTTTGAAATTTAATAACGTCGTTCGTTCGTATTTTTATCGTCGATAAGAAACGTTAGAAATTCTTGGCCATTCATCGATTATTTTTCGAATACACGCGGCACTCGAACGCTCGCCCGGTTCGTCGCCTCGCCTCGGACAAAAATAGTGTGATTCCGTGACGTAATTCGTGCGTGGAATAACGGTTAAGAAGCGAAGCGATCGTACGACGGCGTTTTAATGAAAAAACCGGGCGAAAGGCGCCCTTCGAGCGCCATGGCGTCTTTCGTACGCGCTTTCCTCGAACGAGAAGCCGATTGCCACGCTCGAAGCGAACGACGTTACTCCTTCTTTTAGTCGTCGTCGCGAATTAACCGTGGAAACGTCCGTTACGAAGCGGAGACGAAGGAAAGACCTTCTTCTCCTCCATTCGAGGGAAGATAAAATTTACGGCCGGCTAGGAAGACTCGCGACGTAAAAGCGATACTTCGTTCCCGTCGTCGTATCGCGCGATTTTTATTAGAAACTCGATGTCGCGTAGACGTCGTATCTCCGCGAAGGGAAAATTCGAGAGCGGTTCGCTCGCGTGATTTAATCGACGTCGTATTTACGGCATTAAACGAAGACGGTGCGTCTTCGAAGTGCGAGAATAAAATCGCTCGCTGATGATATCGCGACTTTTCCATTTGCAATTTTTCACGAGCGACGATCGAGAGGCCATCGATATATCGCGTTAAATTCCCCATGGAATAACGAAGTATCGATCGAAGCCATACGATAATACGAAAAATTGCGAGCCACCCACTCGCGAATTAATCTCGAAAAAAAAATGAGATACGTACTTTTAACGATTCCCTCGATTTACAGGGATGTACGCGCGGTATCTAGCGAAAGCGTCCACTCGTGATCGTTAACGATCGTAATGCAGCTCGGTAGAAATTCGTGGCAATTAGTTTCGTTCGACCGTGTCACACCTGCCTATCTGGCATCGATTCGATAGACGCGAGGACGCACCACCACGAGGCGTCGACGCGTACGTATACGCGCAAATTACGCGACTACGCCAACCCACCGATGTACGACACGAACGTAAATCTCTTCCCTTGACCCCGTGTCGCGGCGATTCGTCGCGAATCGTCGAGCGTAGGAACGAGTGTAAATCTCTGACTACGAAGAAGGACCTTCCTCGATGGACGGATCGACGATAGGGGCGAACCACCGACGCGCGCAAACGCGCGCAATTACGCCATTCGATCCTTTGGCCGACGGTCACGAGAGGCAGTAAGACGAATTAACGCGCGATTCCACGGACTATTAATCGTCGGTAGACTTCTTCGTTGACAAGAATGGACGCGCGGCATGCTCGATCGTTACAAAGGAAGGAAGAGGGTGGGAAAGCGAGAACACTCGCCGGGTAATAGCTCCCAATTACCATAACGCTTGGCTAAGCCAACTAATCGGTTCCGCTTATGCCGACCGGCAAATTATTATTAATCACATTGCACGAGGGTTNATCGTCTGTGCGCACTTAGAGCGATTCGCTTGCACCCTTCTAGCTAG
>JAITYT010000668.1:1288009-1304461 GCA_025433975.1 Liostenogaster flavolineata | reverse complement strand
TCTCTCTCTCTCTCTCTCTTTCTTGCAGACTTTTCCAGCTCGATTCGCGACTCTTTTAATCGGCTAATTCCAACCGCGGGTTATTTACGATACACGATTGAAATCTTGCATCTCTCGTGCTTCCTGCGCTCGGCGTCCTCCGTGTTAGGAGGCAAGGAAGTAAACAAGGAAGAATGCGAAAAAAAAACTACCGTCTTGCAGAAAATCCACGAGACTCCATGAATCAGAAAAAATAATTCTACGCGTCTCTGAAATTATGTAGCATTATTAATACGTCCCGCTTTATATATAAATAAACGAAAAAAAAAATTCCCCGGTTAACAGGTTAAGTAATAATTTAGCATTCAGTATCGAGCATACGAGTGTAAATGTATGTGTACGAGTGTACAAATATTATATATGTGAATACGTAATACGCGTCGAAACTTATCAGACTCGTTTATCGTTCGTCTCGTGTTTTTGTTTCGGAAGAACGGCGTTTTCTTATGTTGTTATGTTTTTTATGTTATTATACCTGAGCCTAGAAGAAATATATCGCGATAGAACGACAAATAGCGTCAGTTCCTCGTCGTTCGTAGAAGCGAGAGGGTCCGCGGCATAAAACTCGTAATTACGTAATCGAAACGATATCGTGGCTGCGTGTTTCATCGCCATCTTTGTGCGAAGCGTGAGTGATCGTGACTGAGCGCAAGGAAGCGTCGTCCGACCGAGGATACAAATTACGACGTAATTTCGAGGTGCCTCTACGCTTCGACTGCAATCTGCATTCCAGATGACCACTCCGCGAGTCTCTGACGTTTTTCGGACGTTGGTGAAAGCACGTAAGTTATAAATTACTTATAATACTTAAATTTCGAACAAAAATATCGAAAGACTATGTACCATCGAAAATGTAGTTCGTTCAGTAACTAGATAAAATTGCTGTATAATTGAAAATTTAAATAATGCAAATTTAACACATATTAAATAATCGAAAAAAGTAAGATCTATTTTATTTTGTCTCGACATTATAAACATGTCTTGTAAAACATGTCGATTGACAAACGTAATGATTCGATATTATGAACATAGCAATCGTTTATTTATTTTGATGCAATTTTTTAAAGCATTTATACAGAGTGCTGACTGGTCCTTGCAACGATTGCAATACCTCGTTAATTTTTTAGTTTTCTTCGCGGTGTACCGTTTACCTTTTCTTTTATAAATGTAAACATTTGTAACATTCTTTGCATCTTCGTCTTGTTTTTCTCGCAGACCCTTTGTACGAATGCAAACAACGTAAATCTTTACTTTCCAATCGTCATTTCTTCACTGCGACGATTATCGATCGAAAGGCGATGGATAATTTGTTCTCTAAATTTTAAAATATTAATACGTCTATTATTCCTTGCACGCAAGTAACACAACTTGCAAACAAAGCGCACGCGCTCTGTTACCGAGCGAACAATCGCGCATACAGTGTTTAAATAAGCGACAGTACCTCGCCGCCGGATGAAGCGAAGCACGAAATCGAGCGTCGTCTCACAGCGAAAAACATGAATATCGGCGCCGGCGCAAACGTTTTAAATACAAGAACGCTTGCCAAACTGCTGGATCAGGACTCTTGGCAGACACCGGCGAAATGCAAATCTCGTTTAACTTCGATTTACATTTTTCCCCATTTTTACGGATCGCGTTACGATAAAGCCACCGGCTGTTGTACTTCCTACGCTTCCTTCCCATACGAAACGTCTCTCCTCGTTTGACCAAGCTCCAAAGTAGACAGCGATCATCGGCGCGGCTGTGCAACGATTTTAGCTCTTCCGGCGTCCCGAAAGCTGTCCGAAGGATGGACAAGTGCCGTGGTGAGCGAGGAGTCATCGCAATCGCTTCGGCTTCGACCGACGACGACCAAGAGGACGACTGCGAAGACTATGAAGACGTCGAACGTCACGACGCGCAGATAGCCACGTAGATGGACGTACGTACGCTCGTATAAACGCGCGAGAGAGCGTCGAAGTACGTACGTGGAGCGGGAGAGGGTGTAGGTGGAACAATGAGCGCAATCAATGCGGCACGGCACACCTTCAACGTCGATCAAACGGTCGGGCGGCGGAGTACGCGCGCCACTAGCCCATTGGCCCCGATTGCCTTTTGTCACCCTCTAATGTTCGCTACAGTCGTCAAAGTGGGACGACGAGCGGATGGACAGCGCGAGTGGGACGACGAGGGACCCGGCAAATCGACGAAACGAGACGGAGAAGGCGAATCGACCGATGGAGCGAGGAGGATGACAAGAGGGAGACGGAAGAGCAACCGAGACGCAAGGTGTGCGTGCGTTGGTCGCGCTCGAACCTTCGAAAGGAGGACGGAACGAGGCGGGAGAAAGAGGGAGAAAGAGAGAGAAAGAGAGAGAAAGAACGACGACGTCGTCTGTGTGCCGTTTCGTTCCAGCCGAACACGGGGATGAATTCGAGCCGCGCGATCCGTGACACGCGTGTGGAGCCCCTTCTTCGGGGCGCGAACTAATTTCGAGAGGTCGTTCGCTCCGACGAATCTACCTATCGTTTCTCCTCCCTCTTTTTTCCTCTTCCTCTTTCTGTATCGTTCTGTCTCTCTTTTTTTCTCTCTCTCTCTCTCTCTCGTTCGTTTTTACTCGTTCTTCCTCGTTGCTTCGCTCGGCTTTTAGCTCGTTCCTCCACCTTGGGCCACGGCTAGCCACCCACGCTCCCTCGTCCGTGAAACTTTTCGATTTTACTTATTCTTCGTCCTCTTCTTCCCCCTTTTTTTTTCTTTTTTTTTCTATTACGGCTGCGATACTCCACCATCGTCTACCTTTGGAATATTTTAATTACGCCGTGGCATTCTTACGCCTCCTCCTCCCCTCCCTCGAGTCGCACCGGCGCGGCCGACGCCACTGCCGCTGCTACTACTTTCCGTCTTTATAAATTACAATAACGATGCCGACGTGGGTCGCGCATTGTTCCTTGTCGTCTTGATTACGAGCGTTTCTTCGACTTACTTCCCTCTTTTACGTCTTCGTCCTCGTCTTCTTCGTCCCTGCGTGTTTTCCTTTCCTTCCGATCTTTCTTCCCCGCCTCGTCTTTTCCTACTCTTTTTCCGTTTCTTCTTTTCCGGCCGCCCCTCCAAGCGATTCCACAATGGCGCGCGCTACGCAACGCGATTTCTTTCGAGATTCCTCGCAAATTCCACGGGAGGGGTGAAACAACGCGACGGAATGGCTGAAAGGAAGCGATTATTTCCTCGAGTATCGCGGCGCGTTCGTCCGTCGCATCGCCGCGCAACTTCGACTCTTCGATAATTACCATCTCGACTCTGAATCAAGAACAAAACGTAGATACGCAGGTACGGAGCGTACGGAGCGATTTACGCGCTGCTTTAACTCGCGGGGACAGAAGTACGCTCGCATGCCAGTGGTAATTAGCAGCAATTTGTCGCGTGTCTTATCGTCGCGATCGTCGTAGCCACTCGACGCGCTCGTCGAACGCGTTGAAAAGGAGCGCCACTCTTTCCGTGGATTCGACTTTTTTCCGGAGTCCAAGCGGCAGCCAGGGAAAGTCGATAACCGGCCCTCGTCGTCGAACGCGGAGCTTCGTTTCGCCTTTGCCTCTGCTCTCTCGAGTACGCTCGAAAAGAGTTTCACGATTGCTCATCGGTTTCGTCGCACCGCGATCGAGAGAAACGACGCGACGCCACGTCGAATACGTCCACTCCTTTATTAACTACCGTCGCGAGCACGCGACCGAACGACGAGTCCAATCGCGCTGTGTTTCTTTGGCCATTGGCTTCTTCGTGGCTTCACTCGAGGCGAGTCGATTTCGTATGGAATCGTTCGATGAAAAAGTCACCGGGAAGTTCGGTGAAAGGCTGGCGAGTGGACCGCCGAGCTGCGAGCGAGTGTCTGATGTAGCTTTTAGGTAGGCTCATTTTTTGTGCCATCGTTGCGCTGGACGAATTCGTAAGTAGTGAATTAATTTCTCTAGGTCTGATAGGACGTAACCGTGCGGACAAAGTTCATCAGCAGAATACCAGTGAGTGGAAATGCTGCAGACGAGTGTCTGACGTGGAATAGGTCAAATAAAATGAATTAAACGCCATTTTGTAGAGAAAACTTGTCAATTTTATTATCATATGTATGACAGAGAAATATAATAATTTGACGATTGAAATGCACAATATAAAAAAAAGAAAATTTTTGCTCGCGCATATGAATTAGTGTTGTCCATTGGAATTAACACAGAACTGCAATCGTTTGTAAAAACCTTGAAATACATTATCTAACGTAGATGTAGGAATGCCGAGACTGCATTTTTTAATACTATTTATCAGCTCTGCGATGTTTCATTTTAACAAATTCCCATTGGTCATCCTGTATTAGAATTTTCATAAAGACTGAATTAATTTCTCCAGGTCTAATAAAAAGTAATCGCGAGACAAAGTTCACCAAGAGAAGGCGAGTGAGTGGACTGGCGGAAATGCTGCAGTCGGATGTCTGACGTAACTTTAGGAAGGGTTTTTTTGCGAACCACGCGATCGTTGTGCGGTGAATTAATTTCTCTACCAACTAATAACGCGATCGTCTTCTCGACCAATTAATAAACAGTAAGTAAATTCCTCTCGACGTTTGATCTCGAGTCATAAAAAATCAGGTGTACACATAACGTGACGGCGGAACGCACGGAACAGGTCCAAGAAGGATGCTCGAGGCGAGTATCGCATTTAAAAGGAATCTTTTTCCTCTTTGAGTTACGCGTTCTCGACGAGCTAATAAACGTTAAATAAATATATCTATGTAAAAGCACCGAGTTTCACGAGAAAGTTCGTCGAAAGATCGCGCGTGAATGGTCCAGCAAGGACGCAATATCGTTGGAAAGCCTTCACTTTCCCAACTTTACTTGCAACGCGCGATTTCAGTCCACGACGAATTAATAAACGTCGAATAAATTTCTAGCGGCTTGGCAACGGTAGCCGAATATAATAACCGAGAGAATTATAAGAAAGTAACCCGACATAAACAGACGCCGATACGATAGCGGCAACGGCGCGGCTATTCGTAGCGCGACTTCCAAGGTGCACACATAACGTTCAGACGCACGCCAATCTATATTTTGCATTCTCCACAACCGTTTCTTATTATTATCATTCTTATTGTTATTATTATTATTATTATTGGTATTGTTTTATTATTATTATCGAGGTTCTAACAAACGCGTAGTTATTATTAAATGTGGGAGGTGATTCATCGTCTCGATTAAGAATAAAAAAAAAGGACAAAGAAAGGACACCGCCTACAAATTTCTTCCTCCCTCGTTCTCGAGTCAAGCGGGAAAAATCGTCGTTCGAACTGCATCCGTATCACCGAAGCGCTGTTAACCCTGTCTATGCGCCAACGCTCGATATCCTTTGCAGGATCGTATTTGGGTCTCTCCGAAGCGCAATTTTCGAAAGACGTTTTAAGCCGTGCGTCAAAGATATTACGTCGTCGTGTTTCGAGCTCGTAGGTATACGCGTGTGTACAGGAGAATCGCGCGTCGAGAGCAGAGGACTTTAATAACGACTCACTCTCGCCCCTTGCTCGCCCTTTACCCTTCTTTACCCATGGCCCTGGCCCTCCGTCGGCCGACGCGTGTCGCTCCTTTATCCCTGAAAAAGTCTGAATTACCCGTGAAATTATTACGATCGCTATTTTCGCGTGACAATTAGCAACTAGAAGACTAATTAGGTGCGTTCGCGGTGGCGTAGACGTTAACGCCTACTTGCTTCTTGGGGAGTAGTTAGCAAAGAAAAATGGCGTTACAATGGTTTAATCGTTTTCGCCGGTTTGAACCCCGACCGAGAGAGAGGAAAAAAGAGAAAGAGAGAGAGAGAGAAGGAGATAGAGGGAAACTGCCTTACGCTGAGAATTTTTACAAAGTTAGCCTTCGTTTATTTAATAATAATCGATAAGGTACTCTTACGAAAACTCATATCGTTTTATTTTATTTTCGTTATTGAAAAGCACTCGCGTGCACAAAAAGTTGCACCTGGTGATTGAATTTTAATGATCAACGTTCCTACTTCAAAATAATATAAGAAATATTTAACGTTGTCGTAACATAAATAATTACAGTTATCTAAACGAAAACTGCGTTTTTACTGCGTCTAGGCAGTAAATGTAGTCGCATCTCGAACGAGATACGTCATCGTATTATCGTTTTTGCCGTTTTAACGTGAGACTAATCTTGTTTTATTGAAATTAGCATTTTAATAAAATAACCCTCGTTAGCGCCTTCCAGCTTTTCGGGAATTTGTTACGGGAAAAAAAAACGATGTTGGAGTAGTCCAATCGTTCTTGTCGTCTTAATTTCAAACGGAGAGGAAGAGGGAGAGCAAGCGTTCTTTCCGTCGAAGAGAATTTTGATAAAGTAGCCTTCGTTAGAAGGACCATCGGTGAATGCGTGGCTTTGTACGTGCGCGTAATACAGCGAAAAAGTTGATTTTGCGTCGTATAACAGCGCGAATCGCGTTAACTCGTCGGTAGTGGTCGCACCCCCTACCCCATTCGATCTCGTTCTAAACAAATGCGTAACCATTTTCGAAAGTGCAATTTATTTTTCGGCCAAACGAACGACCGGCATAAAACTTTTAACGACACACCCGACGATTCGACGCGATGCCTCGCGGAATCGAACGATTTTTTCCTTTTTTTTCGGTATGTCGGGCCGAATATCGTTAGCGCATACGTCGTTAGCGTTACCTCATTAACGTCAAATCAGGGAATCGCTCTACAATTTCCCGACGTTTCTGCACAACATCGAAGCCGATGATTCCTGCCTGCGTTTAAACAGAGATGAATGTGCGTATGCACGCGTGTACAGTACGTACATAGACCCACGCGTATTTACTTGTATCTCGCAGGAGTTTCGTATCGTATACGAAATAATAAGCGTTTCTTTTACGAGATACATTTAGAACAAACGTTCTTTCGAATGCCGCATAAAATTACCTTCGTCTCGGTGACTACTCACAATCAGAACTTCGTATTCCCTCGTAAAGATTCGAAACAGAGTACCAAAGTTCTTAAAAATATTCGGATAAAATTATCAATTCGCATCGCGTTTGAAAAGCGGCCGGGATACACGATTTTTAGTTGAAAATAACGATCGTTCCAAAACTCCGTAGACTTTATCGCGCTAATTATTTACACGAAGCGCTGCGTATTTCCTCGTAAAAGATTCGAAACAACTCTCCAAAGTTCTTTAAAACGTTCGTACAAGATGATCAATTTTCATCGCATTGGAAAAACAGTTAAGACACCAATTATTATTCGAGAGTAACGATCGTTGCGAAAATTCCATAGATTTTATCGCGGAAATTACTTTCGCGAACCGCTTCGTATTTAAAGTATTCGCGCAAGATTATCAATTTTCATCGCGTCGCAAAGGCAGCTAAAATTCCAATTATTATCCGAGAATAAAGATCGGTGAAAAATTCGATAGATTTTATCGCGGTAATTACTTAGGCGAAGCGCATCGTATGTATTTCTTCGTAGGGATTCGCGAGATACGACTTTCCGCTCGAACGCGTTACGCCATACGCGACGGACGAAATTTATACGCGAGACGGAGAATTCTTACGGAGGATGCTTCGACGCGGAAAAGGGCATACGGAAAAAGGGTACGCGGATAGATGGCTGCCGCCCTTGTAGAGCGTAGCGCCTCGCCACTTTCCTGGCAAGATCGTTCTTCCAACCGAGAGAGCCAAGGCGAGAACGAGCGTCTGGTACCTACGGTAGGAGCACAGTCTCTCGTGGCCGGCTTTCGAATTTTGTCCCGCGTCGTCGTGTCCCCTTGCCCTTCTTTTACCTCGCTTAAAATTCCGGCGATATCGCTGTGGAAGGAAATATCGCGCTTTCGAGGCACGCTCTAGCGCCCTAATTACGAATTCACCGCGCGCACCGGCATTCGATTAAAAGCAACGCCGGTATAACGATTGCGATATAGCGTCGTTACGTGCGTACGAAGCCCCGATAATCCTTTTACGATCGACGAACACTTTAAATTAGCCGCGCGATTTCACACCGCCCCGAGCTGTCTTTCTTATTGTTGGACCGGGCTTGATGCCGCTTTAAACCGTCGAATGCAATTTCGGATGCGATTAAGCACGAGCGCGCTACGGGCTATATACCGACAAGAAGGTGAAACTTCTGCTTCTCTCCTTCTCTCTCTGTCTTTCTCTCTTCCTCTCTAGGCTAGAGATAGAGAGAGGGAGAGAGAGGGAGAGAGAGAGATGCGGTCTTTCTCTTCGCCTAGCTCCATCACAGCGTCTCTGTCGAGCGGCAACCCTCCAGCATCGAGGAAATAGAGATAGGCAACTTCCTTCCTGACGACGTTATTTACCATGTTTCCCTTATCCATTTAGCGATGGGAAGGGAAGAAGAGCCGAGGGATTAACGCGTGAAACGCTTTAGGATACGCGACGCTGGAGAAACTCAAAGCGTCGAAGGGGATATCCGCGATGTTGATAATTAATCGTTGGACGCTGTTGAAAGTTCGCTCGGCCTTTGCCCGTGCCGCAAACGCTCGTTTAAATCTATCTCGTATTTTCGTTCGTTCCGTTCCGAGCCTCGACTATAAAGAAGACGAGACGTCGAACGGAAATACGCCGTAGATCGAGAGTTTCCATCTCCGTTTTATTTCGAGATAAAAGCTCGATGCGCGAGTAATTCTATCTTTTCCGAGAGAATCGTACGTGCCGAACGAAATTAATTAAGCTTTAACGAACGTATTCTCCTGCCGAGGAGCGAACGACGTCGCTTTGATGGATTTGAAACATCGAAGAAAGAAGAATAAAAGAAAATAAAGACAATTCTGACGAATTCTCGCGGAGAAGCAGACGACGTCGCTGCCAATTTGAAACGCCGAGGAAAGAGGAAGAAGAAGAAGAATAAAAAAATACGAGATTTTGAACGGAGAGAATTCGGGATCGAGAAGTCGAGGGATCGTGTCTGTTCTGCTCCGTTCGTCTGTATCGACGGACAAATGCGAACGAATTTTCCGCGGGGCGACGAACGATATCGACGTCGAAGAGAAACGTCAAAGGAAGAACGAGGACGCAAGGAGAGGAAAACGAGAAGAGCTCTCGAACGAAGAGAATTTAGGATCCGGAGACGCTTTAAAACCTAACCGAAACGTCGTCGTTCAAAAGGGATATTCTCTTTTCGTGGAGGATCGACGAGAGACCGTCGTCACGAAAGCGTACCATCGCGGAAGGACGGAACAGGACACCGATGATTTCCCAGGAGATCGCGTCTACCGTCGCTTTTCAGTGCCTATCCAGTCCCGCTCGTCCTCCTATCCACTCTCGGCTCCTCTCGACCTCCCACGGACGATGGATGCTCCCTTGTCCAAATTTCTTTCCTCCTCCATCCCTCCGTCAAATTCATCCCGACGTATCCGAGATATTTTATCGTCCTCGAAAGACGCACGCGTAAAGAACCGAATCTTAACAGCGCGAGTCCCTTCACTTTTCCATGTACGGGTTGACCAATGGGAATGCCTTAAAAGTAAATAGTTATTACTTCCTAGCAAATAGGCCGAATAAAATGAGTTAGACGCCATTTTGTAGAGAAAACTTGTCAATTTTATTACTATATCTATGAAAGAGAAGTATAATAATTTAACGATTGAAATACGCAATGAATTAGTGGCATATGTTTGGACATTGGAATTAATACAGAACTGTAATCGTTTGCAAAAACTTTGAAATACATTATCTAACGTAGATGTAGGAATGCTGCGACTACATTTTTTAATACTATTTATCAGCTCGAGGTAGTACGGCGTAACTTTCACCGCATTCCCATTGGTCACCCTGTATAAATAAGTACGCGTGTACGTAAGCGTAGCGCCGACTCGCTTACCATCGATTTCAAGCGAAACGATACAAGATAAAAATGTTTTTCGTCGAACGATTCCAAAGGAAACTGAACGCGTGTGATGTACGAGCGGATATCGAAAAAAAAAAGAAGGAAAGAAAAAACAACACGCACGCACACAATTTATTTTACGCGGGAGAATCGTTCGTCAAATCGAGCGATACGAAATAAAGCAAATATTTGTTTGCGATTTGTTAGGCGGGTCGATCGACAATTTCCTCCGTCGAGTTCTGTTCGACGATCGATTCGCAACGAACGAAAAAACACTAGAAATATCGTAGAAGGGAGACGTATTTGCGCACTTTCGAAGTCGTAACGATAAATTTCCTGATTCTTCGAACGAGAGATTCGCGCGATTCCACACCGCCCCATCGTACCTCGAAGATTTAGTTCGCGTCGACTTTTAAGTTCCTCACCCCTTGCCATCATCTCCTTCCCTCATTCGCAACGAAACGATTCAATCGCGCGCCGCATTGTTCGCGAACTTTTCCGCGTCGAATTGGAAATTACATTATTGTCTCGCGATTTGCACCCTGTCCTCGAGAGCGCGGAGCGTCCCACTTCAACAATTTAAGCCTTTAAATTAGAGATTTCGAGTAATCGCGTTCCACTTCGGTATCGTGACGATTCGTAAAGTCAAGCACGATAAATACGAGTACGTCGCGATCGGTAGACGGTGATCGACGATGCGAGGGAAAAGGACACAACATGGAGAAGGAAAATGGCGCGAAGAAGATAAGAGGAACGTCGAAGTGGTCGTCGATGAATGGAATTTTTCGACTACGGATTTAATTCTTTAATTCTTAATCGTCGAGCGATCTCCTGGACGACGTTTTACGGGGAAGTGTTTCGAACTTAAAGCGATTTACCTGCCAACGATTCTTTATAACGAATTTATTCTTCTTATACGTCGATTTTTCAAGCTGGATGTGCAAAGACGACAAGAAAAGGATGGAGAAACGATTAGAAGGAACGAAGTCGATCGGAGAGGAAATGCATCGTCAGGCTTGTGTCTGATCGATGATAGGAGAGACGCGAGAAAAAAACTGCAGGGCATCGAGGAAGAAAAAGGAGGAAAATCGAAATGGTCATAGATGAATGGATATTTTTAACTACGGATTTAATTCTTTAATTCTTAATCGCCAAGTAATCAGACTATAAGAGGCAAACGACGGAAAAACGATTAGAAGGAACGAAGTCGATCGGAGAAAAAATGCATCGTTAGGCTTGTGTCTGATCGAAGACAGGAGAGACGCGAGAAAAAACTGCAGGATATCGAGAAAGAAAAAGACGCGAGAAATCGAAGTGGTCGCGGGTGAATCGACGCTCTACTGATTTAATTCCTTAATTCTTAATCGTCAAGCGATCTCCTGGACGACATCTTACGGGAAAGAGTTTCGAATTTAAAGCGATTTACCTGCCAACGATTCTTTATAACAAATTTTTTATAGATCAATCGAAGGCGATTAGAAGAAGGAACGAAGTTAACCGGAGAGTAAATGAATCGTTAAGTCCGTGTCTGATCGTCGATAGACACGAGAGACACGAGGAAAAGCCGTAGGCCATCGAGGAAGAAAATCAAATTTCGAACTGGAGGTTTAATTTTTTAATTCTTCGTAGTCGAAGCGATTTACCTGTCAGCGATTCTTCGAAGCAAATGTATCCTTCCTACGGATAAATTTTCCAAACACGATGGGCAACGACGAAAACGATGGAAAAACGATTAGAAGGAAAGAAGTCAACCGGAGAGTAAATGCATCGTTAGGTCCGTACTTGATGGACGATACGAGAGACACGAGAGAAAACGGCTAGACATCGAGGAAGAAAAAGACGCGGAGAAAAGGAAGGAGCATCGAAGTGGTAGCCGGCGAATCGAACTCTCCGACTGTGAATTTAATTCTTTAATTCTTCGTCGTCGAGCAATCCTCTCGACGACATTTTTACGAGGAAGTGTTTCGAATTTAAAGCGATTTAGCTGTCAACGCGATTATTTACAGCGAATTTATTCTTCTTACGGATGAATTTTCCCGAGTGAATCCGCAACGACGGTGCAAGGAAAAGGACGAAAAGACGATTAGGAGGAACGAAGTCAACCGGAGAGAAAATGCATCGTTAGGTTCGCGCATGATCGACGACGCGATACGAGAGACACGAGAAAAAGCCATCGAGGAAGAAATCGAATTTCGAACTGTAGGTTTGATTCTTTAATTCTTCACAGTCGAGCGATCTCCTGGACGATATTTTACGAGGAAGTGTTTCGAATTCGAAGCTATTTATCTGCCAAGGATTTTCATAACGAATTTATTCTTCTTATAGATCAATTTTTTGAGCCGGATGGACAACGACGGTGCGAAGAAAAGAATGGAAAAACGAAGTCAAAATGCATCGTTAGGCTTATGCCTGATCGACGGCAGAAAAGACACGAGAAAAAACGGCAGGATATCGAGGAAGGAAAGTACGGGGAAAAGAGGAGAAAAATCGAAGTGTTCGTTAGTGAGTCGAATTCTCCGATTACGGATTTAATTCTTTAATTCTTCGGCTCCGCTCTTCGGGGAGCGAGGTTAAGAAAGAAAAACTAAGAAGAAGGAAGAGATATTCGTAGCGCGACTTTCAAGGTGTACACATAACGTTCAGACGCACGCTATTCTGTATTTTGCATTTTCAATAACCGTCCCTTATTATTATCATTCTTATTGTTACTATCGCTATTATCGTTATTATTATTATTATTATCGGTATTGTTTTATTATTATTAAATGTGGGAGGTGATTCATCGTCTCGATTAAGAATAAAAAATGGGCAAAGAAAGTACACCACCTACACGCTTCGAATTTAAGGCGATTTATTCGCCAACGATTCTTTATAACGAATTTGTTCTTCTCATAGGTCGATTTTTCAAGCTGGATGTGCAAAGACGACGAGAAGAAAAGGATGGAAAAACGATTAGAAGGAACGAAGTCAATCGGAGAGAAAATGCATCGTTAGGCTTGCGTCTGATCGACGATAGGAGAGACACGAGAGAAAAAGGCAGGATATCGAGGAAGAAAAATGCGGGGAAAAGAGGAGGAAAATCGAAGTGTTCGTTGGAGAATCGAACTCTCCGACTACGGATTTAATTCTTTAATTCTTAATCGTCGAGCAATCTTCTGGACGACATTTTACGAGGAAGTGTTTCGAATTTAAAGCGATTTAGCTGTCAACGCGATTCTTTACAGCGAATTTATTCTTCTTTCGGATGAATTTGCGGACACGATTGGCAACGGCGGAAAGTCGATTAGAAGGAACGAAGTCAACCGAACGACCGAAAGATCAATCGCGCGCGGTAATCCGCTAGAAGGAAAGTGGAAACACGGATTCGACATAGCGGTCGAAATTCGGGATTAAAACGACGCTCGTCCAGAGTAGGATGACGTATTCTAAGCCGCCCCATGGCGCTCGAAAATCTCGTTACACAGGCGGATAGTTTCATTTCCCGGCTATCATTTATTTTCCCGTCGATTTATCGAAGACAACGCTTTAACACCTTCGCGCCACCTCGTCCTCCTCCTCCTCCTCCTCCTCCTCGTCATCGACCACGCAAAACGTAATTCCCGATGTTTTATATGGCGCATAAAATTCTTTCAGGCGCGTTGTTTTCCCTCCTTCGCCCTCTCTCGTCCCGTCGTATCGCGGCACGTACGGAGCGACATCGATCTCTTTTACTCTCCCGCGTGCAACGACTCGACGCTCGAATATTTCTTAACAATTTCCCCGTCCTTTAACCTCTCGCATGCTCGGGATCCTTCCTCCGCCTTGGATGACTCTCCGCGACCCTTTATACGGCATTTAATATTCATGAGAGGACGTTCGACGATAAATCGTTTCCAGATGAATATTCAACGAGCCCGGAATACCGGAAACAATTATTTGAAACGACGTGATTCGAAAAATCTCGATAGAATCGCTCGAGAGAAGAGGGAAGGGTCCCGACGAAGGAAGTATCGAAGTAGAGCGGCGCTCGTGCTCGAGATTTTTTCATCGACGAAAAAATTCCGCGATGTTTACCCTTCGTCCTCCGCTCCTCCTCGTCGTCCTTCAAAGGAATTTTCCGTTCATCCGGAAATAATGATCTTCCTTTCCATACGGGCCTCGCTAATTGTCCTCAGAAATCGTAACTCGATTCTCGCGTCGTTCTCGTCTCCTTTAGCGTCCATCGAAGAAGGAACGACGGCTCCTCGAACACGAAATTCAATTATCTCTTCTTCCAGTCCCGTCTTCTTTTCCTTACACCCCGAACGCGCTTAACGCGCTCTTCCACCCAACCTCTTTTTACCTCTTTCCATCTCTCTCTCTCTCTCTCGCTTCTCCTTATCCCAAGTCCGTTATTGCGCTACCTTACTTCGCCTTATCGTCGCTCCAAGCTCTTTCCTCCACCCTCTCTCTTCCTCCCAACCTCTCGACCTGCTGCTCCAGCTCCTTCGCCCGAAACCCCATCCAACTTGCTCGGCACCTGGATGAACGCTATCTCGAGACTCCAGGCGCATCTGACGCGCGTATTCCTTCCAATCCTCTCTCTCTCTCTCTGACGCGCGCGCGAAAACACGCACACGATCTAGAATCGCCGTGTAGCGCATCGTGTCCCAGTCTCCATCTAGCTCGCCATCTTGCATCGGTGACAGTGATAGCGATAGTGACGATGGTAATGTTGATGGTGCTGGTACCGATGTTGGTTGCTGCTGGTGCTTCTATCGGTAGTAGTAGCGATCGTTGTTGGGTGGTGGTGGTGGTGGTGGTGAATTCGCAAGCCAATCGGCCGTGTTACTGCTTGGATGCTATAGGTGTGAGCCTCCCTCTCACACCGGAGCAAGGACACGCGCGAACGTAGCGGCGTCGCACACGGCGCCTCCTCGTGCTCCGTAATTCATAGGGTAATGGGTCGCAGGTGCGGCACATGTCGAATACGGCCTGTCGTCTCGGTTATGAACGGCGTCTACGATACACGAAACCCCCAGGATGTTATTGGAGACGGGGTGATATCGTCGTTGCCGAGGGACCGGGCGAGGATGAGAGCGTCTAGTCGGACGCCTAGTCAAGGAGGAAAGGCGATCGCGGGTCCTTTTCCTTCCTTCGGCTGCGACTACCAAGTCCCGCTGCGTATCTCCTTCCTATCCTCCATCATTTTCCTGGTATCCTCGCGAGAAATTGAAGCGAGTCCTTGTTAAGCTTCTAGCTCGGATTACCCCTTTGAAAGGAGGCACGACGCTCGTCCTTGCCGTCCTCTTCTATCTCTTCCATCACCGGCGGTACGTGTCGTTGATGCTGCCCTTTCATTCCTTCTTTTTTTCTTTCTTCTTTCTTTATTCTTTAACGATTTTACAGTCGTAAGCTTGTCTTCTTGTCGTCTTGCGACGATCGAGTCGTTTCGGTAGGTGTCTCTCGTGGCGTTGGATCGTTTAAATTGAAATTTCCATTTTCGATTACTCGACCGTTTCGTACGGTCGTACGGAGTCGAGAATTCGAGCGATCGGTGAGCCGCGATTTTAAGAATGAAAATCTGTTTAAACGATTCAGCTTTTCAGCCAGACACCGCTAGGATCGTTAAGAGAGAACTGCAGGACGCTTGTTACGCGATGTAAAATCGTAAAATTACGTACGTCGCGCGTGTGCGCGTGTCGCTATTTTACGACTGAAAATTAAACAGCGCTCGCAGCTTGAAAAAGTTCTCCATTCGTCGAGTGTTACCGCTTTTTTCTTCTTTCCCTTTTTCCCTACCTCTCTCTCTCTCTCTCTCCTACCTCTCTCGTTTCATTTTATCCTTCGTAGTGGAGATCGCATGGATATTAACTTGTCAGTAGCAGAAAATATTTGAGGAGAATGTTCTTCTCGTCGGTCGCTCGTATTTCCATACTCGCGAGTCGAAGCCGCGAATTTCGTGAACGTGCTCGCCTCTGTCTTGACAGAGAAGACGCGACGAACGACGAAGAATCGCGAAAATTCGTCGATCGGCCATGGAGAAAATCGTTTTCGGGAAAAATGACGGATAAACGTCGCGCTTGGGCAACGCGCCGCGTTCGTGTCGAATCGAGGCGACTCTCGATTCCATTGAAAAGGAAACGGCGCGATTCCTAGCGATGGATGGACAATTTCCTGGCGGCGCTGCGATAAAAACCGGAGAAGAGCCGTCCATCGAAATTACGCGCGACGATACACGGACAGAAGCGCGCTCGAGTCCTCTTCAACGACGTTTTCCTTTCACGCGGCACTCGGCCATTCGTCGCGATACTTCGATTGGCTAATGCGTACTGCGCTAGCATCGATCCCTCGCGATTGCCGCCACAGACTCGTGATCGTCGATCGTCGACATTGTCCCTCGAGTTCGCACTTTCCTTGGTCGAACCCTCGAGACTGTCGTTTCTCTCTCTCTCTCTCTCTCTCTCTCTCTGTTTCTGAAAAGTTGTGTCAACGATCACATTTATCAATTTGCATTTTTTTATCAATTAGCAGTTGAGCTAGTAATCGTTGGCATCATTGATCGTTAGTCGAGTTCTCGAGACCGT
>JAITYT010000668.1:1276514-1287925 GCA_025433975.1 Liostenogaster flavolineata | reverse complement strand
TCTCTCTCTCTCTCTCTCTCTCTCTCTCTCTGTTTTTCTTCAGGTAAAGTATCGACGAGGAAATCTGATTTTCATCGTCGTGACAAAATTATTTCTGATAGCAAAGTTCTTAGAAAAGCCTACTATTGTTAGCATCGTTAATCGAACACTCGAGACTGTCGTTTCTGATCGCGGAAGGAATGTCGTTTCCGATCTCTCTCCCCCTCTCTCTCTCTCTCTCTATCTCTCTCTCTCTCTGCTTCTCTTTAGATAAAAGCTGTACCGACGGATATATCCCCGAGTCGGGTGAAAATTATTTCCATCGAATTAACGTCCAAGGGAAGAAAGAAGACGAGAAGGAAGAATAAGCAATAGATTGGAAGGAAGGAAAAGAAGAGCAGAGTCGAGTGAAGGTAAAAGCTCGAGGAAGCAACGAGGCGTTTAAATTTCGCGCTTAATCGTAAAGACGGTGCTGCGGCGGCTTCTCGCGTCACCTGTAGTTGGTTAGAAATTGCAAGCGACGCGTTCTTTCTTTCGTAATTGTACGATAGGCAATATACACGGACGGCACTTAGAGGGCTCTTGCCTTTCACCGTTTCTCCTCCGCCTTTACTGCCCCTTTCCCCTTGTCCTCCTTCTCCTCCATCCTTTTCCCACACCCTCGGCTATTCAACCCCCTTCTTCGAGCTCGAACAAACACGTCCGTTGTCGTTCCAATAAATGCCGCGATACGATGGCTAAAGTCTAACGACGTCACGGGCGCTAGGGCTAGAATTAACGATATCCGTCCTCGCATCGGTGTTACGCCTCCAGTTTTATCCTTGCGCTCCTCGTTCTTATCATCGTCGTTGTCCTCGTCGTCGTTCCATCGTCGCTTATCGTTCTTTCGCCCCTTCCCTACCGACGCAATCGTCGTCGACGTGGGCCAAGACGCGTCCTTTCGCTCCCGCGTCTTCTCGTCAAACTTTAATAGCCTTATCAAACCCCTCGAAACTTCGGCTAAACCGATAAAACAATGCGTTGCCGGTTCGTGCATATTAAGCACCCAAGGGAAAGGCATAAGGCGAGTCTAGAGTGTGTGTGAGAGAGAGAGAGATAGAGGATGGTGAATGCGGCGCGAGTCTGGCTGATTGTAAATTCAATCGCGTTGAGATGCACGACTAGAGGGACGCCTGCGTCCAGAAGTGATTAGCAGGACGCACCGATCGCGATGAGGATCATCAGGATCGACTTAGCAACGGCGACGACTTCGACGTAACCTTCGTCGATCGACAGAGATTACGTTTCGAAGTGGAACGTAATTATTCGTCGTTGAGTCGTCGTCGAAAGGTTTCTTATTCGCGCGACGTTCCGGAGGCTCTTTTGTCCGCGGAAACGGCGTAACAGCCACGTTTCGTTCGTCGACGTGGAGAGAGTGGTGGCAAAAATTGCATTATCGGCGTTTCTCTTCGCGTTCGATTCGGACTTGGCTCGAAGCAGCACGACTGTTTTTCTTCTTGGCCTGCCTTTTTCCACCGGCTTAAGTGGCCTACTCGATAATGGCGTTTCGGTATTCCCCCTTCCATCGGGCGCTTTTAATATTTCACTATCGGGAAGTAAAGATTTCCGATAAGAATAATCGTGTTTCGCATAATCATCGGGTATCGATAAGGGGAACGTTTCGCAAAATGGTCTTGCCCCGAGGAAACGTTCGTCCCTTTGATAAGGGGTCCTAGCATCGACCGAGACAATTTTCGAAATAATTTACAGCGTCGAAGAGATCGAACTTGCGATCCAGCACGATGAAAAGGGTCCACGGTCGCGACCGCCACTGCGATTTCAACATCCGGCGGAGAGAGGAAGCGACATCGGAGGCGGGGGTAGCCGTAACTCAGGGAGACAAGGACGACGTCGTTGATCTCTTTCTAACGGCAGCACGCAGAGCGACTGGTCTTTGCCTAGCGCCCCATTCGCTCGTGATAATTTCTCGTGAAGTGCGAAGAACGGCTTTATCGCTTTAACGAGATCAGACATCAGACGAATATGGCAAAAAGCTGTTTCTTTTTTGCGAAAACGTTCGTCGTTCGACGAGGCATCGACGAAGGAAACTTTAGAAACAATTTGTAGCATCGAAGGAACCTAAATCGCGATTCCAACATCTGGGGGAGAGAGGAGACGTAATTAGGGGCGCGAGCAGCCGTGAATCATGGGGACAAAGACGACGTCGTCGATCTCTTTCTTGCGACAGCAGGCAGGACGGCCGGTCTTTACCTCGCGTGCTATTTGCTCGTGATAATTTCCCGCGAAACGGGAAGAACAATTTTATCGCTCGAGAGAGATCAGGAACGCGCTTTGTCGACGTCACTCGCGTAACGCAATTACCAGGCGTAATGCAATATCAAAATCGCCTCGTTACTTTCCAAGGGCGCTAATAACGGCAATTACGCACGAAATAGAAAACGCGTTGGCCAATGTAATTAAATAATGGGCTCCTACCAAATGGCGCAGACGTTGCTCGTAACTAATGATGAAACGGCAATCTGCAACCGCGATTAATATTCTGGCGATATTGCAGAGAGAAGTTAAGTTACGGTAACGTTCGACGGTGGCTTTGGGGGGTGGTGAGGACTCCGAGGACGAGGGGCGTCGGCGGAGGGTACGTTGCGGAGCGTTTTCGAAATATCGATTAGGGGAAAGAGGAAGAGGTCGATCACGAGGGAGTGAAATCGAGTTTACGTCGAATCGCCAGTCGAATCGATCTTGGCTAAGTCGCTAAGGAAAAAAGTCATCCTGACGGATTCAGCCTGTCATCGTCGACCATCGATGAGAACGTTGCCGACGGTTTTTACCCATCGTCCGGATCGACGCCAACGACCTAGACGCATCGTCGTCGAAAGAAAAGGTGTCCCCCCCGCGTTCGACTTTAATCCCCGTGATTCGTGCGACCTACGGAAGTGATATAAAATGCTTAGGATCGTCGGTTACGCAAAATTCACAAAGACCAGGATCGATATCGGTCGTGAAGGATCAAATTCGTTAGGCAGGATGATCGCCTTAACCTCGGCCTCTCTGCTCTTTGAATGGACGCCGCGCCGATTGGCGTGCCTCTTTTCCGTTTTTCATCGATCGAGGCCGATCGACTCGAATACGACGGCCGGATTGATTGGCGCGAACATCAGCGGTGCGGAAGGATAGGCGAAGTTATGCTACGGTTACCGCAGGAATCCGGTATCATCGGAAACGAGGCAGGATTTGGCGGAACGATCGCGAGCCCGGAGGAGCCTACGCGGCCGCCTACGTGTACGCGCTGCCCTCTCGAGCCTCCCTCGCCTTGCGATCTGCCCGCTTTTACGAAGCATCGGGGATGCGTTTCATCCGCGTTCCAGTCGAGATTCCAACGACGCTTAAAACTCTCGACGAATGCTGCAGCTGCTGCCGCGGAATCCCCCGTGAACGCTGATAACGCGCTACGTGCTGGCGATGCCGCTGGTGGGGGGCGAGGGTGGATGGGAGTCGACGGATCGCGGTGCTACCGTCGGAAGGTGCTGGAATATGGCAGGAAGCTCCGAACCTCATCGGAATAACGATAATGAGGCGTCGACGTTCCCGGTGATATAAAAAAAAAAAAAGAAAAAAGGAGAGAGAAAGAGAGACGAAGTGGAAGATAAAATTATGTAAATCGTCATGGCGTTCTCAATTAAAATCGAGATCCACGCGGTATCAAACGAATTTTCGTCAACTCGGGAAAAAACGATTTTTACACGACGCCTTTTACCGATTAATTGCGCACGATCGAAGTCGAATGGAAGTGTCGCGTGTTTTACGCTTTTTCTGATTTTTTTTTTTTTTGCTACTTCCTCGTCGTAATACCAAAAATATCCGGGAGGGAAAAATTCCGAACGATAACTCTCGAGATTTCTATCTCGTTGATGGGACGTAAGCAAGGGAGCGTTGGCGCGAGGCTCGTTACTCGTTAACGTCGTCGCCTGTGCGCGGTGATAACGCAAACGTTAAAAAAATAACGACGCATCGCCGTCGGGCCGTCGGGAAAGAGGGCGAAGAAAAGGATGCACTCGATAAACCGCATTAATTAAATCGACCGTAATTTCGATCGCGATTATACCCGTCTTAACGAAACGACGGCACTCGTGCGGCTTTCGTACGAATTCTGCGAAAATTCGTTGAATCCGCGTCGTCGTCGTCGTCGTCGTCGTCTTCCTCCGATGGTAACGACGACCAACTCGAACGATTTTTCATCGACGTCGCTTCGTCGCTCGAGAGCCAATTTGCCGATGTATTTTTAACGATGGTCACGGCACGCGTAATCTCACTCGAGAATGATGGATTAACAAAACGAAAGGTTCGGCGCTTATTTGCGCTTAAATCCCTACTTCCTCTCTACAAGCGCGAATCTCGTATCGATGTTGTCGCGGGATTTGCCCTTTTTCCTTCGCTCTTTTCTTCTCGAAATTACTAGAAACTTACGAAGCGCGAGATAGCTACAAGATCGACGTTGAACTCCGAAGAAAAGTAAAGTCCTCTCGGACGGATAGGGAATATACGCGGCTACGCGAGAGCAACGCGAACGAACCAACTCCGTCGAACGCGATCGAGTTTTGACTCCGGTTCGGGAGGGCAGGGCAAATCGAACGAAACGCGATTGTGGCTTGACCCGTGGAAATCGACGAAATATCGACGTCGAGTCGAGTTCAGTCGACTCGGTAAAGTGAAATTGGTTAAAAAAGCGGTCGTGCGTTTGGCCCCTCGCCGAATGACGTAACGAGCGGGAAGGAAATCGAGAACGACGTCACCGGCGATTAAAATAAATCGAGTACGGCCAACAGGGCGCGACGTTTAAATTTATATCGCATTACCGAGCGAATTCTCGTTAAAAATCTCGTCGATTAACGTCTCCATTATCATCGTTTAATCGTACACGAGGCAAATGCAAATGGTGGATGTCGCGAAAAGCTACGAACGCAGTAACGAATGTCAAAAGCACGATCGAATGCCCCGGTGCAATCGCGTATCCTCGTTACGATTCAACGAACGGAAGGTCACATTCGAACGGACAACGTTGCACACCGTCGGACCATACATACGGCAACGCGTACGCCTACGTATCGCGAGGTTAAAGGTTAACGCGGCCGCGACACTCCCAAGGCCTTTCCGCAAAGGACTTTTCTCGTAAAGAACGAAACGAAAGTCGTTGACTCGGCTCGCTTTACGACTCGCTCGTTCTCGTAATATTCGAGCGTCGAGCGCGCTACTCGACGATAAAATCCATCCCGATCGCGCCACCGAGATAATCGAAATCGTTATGCCGCGTCGATCGATCGGTCGGTCGGTCGGTCGGTAGTTCGTTCGTTCGTGGACGAATCGCGAATTTAAATTGTAAATTCTTTTTACCCGAATGCGGCGAATTTTTTTCTAACTCGCTCTCTCTCTATCTCTCTATCGTTTTCCTCTGTCTATTTATCTATCTGTCTCACTTTGTCTCCGTCTCTGTCTCTTCCGTTTCTTCCCCGGAACTTGTAAAGCGAACGAATCGACTAACGCGAGCGCGTACGCGCGTCATGAATAATTCAGAGAGAGAGAGGCAAGAATTTGCTTGCATTCCGTGAATGCGTTCTCCCGTATGGCAGGCGTCCTTCTAAGAATCTCGTTCGCGGATTCGCGACGATGGCAAATCGGATAAAAAATGATCGCCAGAAGCTAGCGGAAGTGGCGATGCTCGGCTCGAGACAAGACTCGCGTCTCGATCGCGAGAAGGCATACTTTGGAGATAGTTTATCCGAAAAAGTTAGCTCCTAGCTCGCTCTGTGAGTCTTAACGATCGTGAGTCCAGTCGAGTCTCCTGGTACGAGTCGTCGTCTGGCTCGAGTCGTTACGCGCGATTAAAAGGAGGAAATTTCCGTCGAGCGAGTCTGATGCGCGTTCGCGAGTTTCATAATCAAGGAGGAAAAAAGATAGATCGTTAATACTTTAATGAGAACGATCCGGCGCCTTTCGCGTAGCCTCGACGATTTTACTTTGAGGATGAAGCTCGAACACGATGAAAAGGGAGCTAATACCAGGGACGAAGGAGAACGAGAGATAAGGGAGGGGAAGACAGAGAGGGAAGTACCACCCTCGACGTTAAAGTATCAGCGTATAAAAGCGACAATGGTTATGGGGCGCCTCGAAATTACCGCTTTGGAGCAAGAACGACGTCCTCCACCACCACCAGACTGAGCGGTGGCATCGGTAGCATCGATAGAGGCGCTACCAGCGTCGAGACGTCATCGAATCGAGGAAGACGAAAAATTCCGTGATCATCTCGAAACCGTCTTGGGCGAAGCAATTCTACCAGTAAATACGGAGAACAGACGCTGTTCGCTTTACGTACGGCTCTTTGACTCGCTTCGCTAGCAGCCTTCTACCCTCTTAGGAAACTCTCGCTTCCCTTGCTTCTATCCACCAATACCAGCGCCATCATCGGTAACGTCTTCTACGTTCACCAATACCAACGATGTCTCCGATATCGTTATTATCATCGTCGTCGTCACCATCGACACTATCACCGCCTGAGTGGTACCACCACGCAATTCTACTCTTAACACCGGCACCAACGTCTACACCGACATCGATCCAGCCTCGATACCAAGTCAACTGCTACATTCGCCAGCACCAGCAACGTCTCCGACATCAACATCATCGTTATCAGCATCATCGATAGCGCTACCAACGTCGAGACATCGTCGAATCGACGAATGACGAATAAGTTGGCGATAATCTCGAAACAATCTTGGACGAAGCAATTCTACCCTTAGATACGGAGCGCAGACGCTGCTCGCTTTACGTACGGCTCTTTGACTCGCTCGCTCGCAACCTTCTACCCTTCCAGAGAACTCCCGTTTCCCCTTGCTTCTTTCCACCAACACCAGCACCACCATCTACACCGACGTCAGCCCAGCATCGATACCAAGCCGACTACTACATTCGCCAGCATCAGCAACGTCTCCTACGTTCACCAGCACCAACACCGACACGGTCGTCTCCTCCTCCGCTTCCGGTCCTCCCTAGCGCCTCCTCGTCCTTTCAACTCGTGCCTCATCTTTCTCGTCTCCCTTTCTTCCGCACTGGACCGAGAGTCTGCGATGTACAATCGCCACGGAAAGTTTTCGTCTGGAAACTTCGACGAGGGTACCTTTTCCTTCTCTCGCAGTTCCACCTCCTGCTGGTTCTTCTCCTCCCGCGTCACCCGCGCCCTACGGCCACCGCCGACCCTTTTGCGTTGCGCGCCACGTTACGAAAAGGTTGATGGAGAACGTCGTGGGCAAAAAGGAAAGGAGAGGAAAAAAGAAAGAAAAAAAAGAATAGATATATACGTATACAGTACGTACTCGAGCGCCTTTTTTGTCTTTTCACCAGCGTGAAAGAGATTTTGAAGAGGACGAGGAGAAAAAGTGCGAGAGGTACAAGCTTTCCGGAGGAAAGACAGTATATTTCCTATAAAATTTACCTCGCGGCAGCAAAATCTCGTTCGCGAAATCGTTCACAATGGTAACCTCGAGGATTACTCCGTCTTCTACGTTCGAGAGTCAAACTCAGCGGGAAAATTCGAAAAATACAAAATATTCGCGTGATTTGGCCTCGATCGCGGCTTTCTTTAACCGTTCGTGCACGAAGGTCAATGCCACGGTAGAAGCGTTCTCTCCAACGAGGACTTTCCGCTCCGACTCTCGAGCGTTTCGAAAACGCGACTTCAACACGGTCTAACAAGATTTATCTCTTACCAGCATCAACGTTTCGTTCCCTTCTATCCGCATTTCCGATAATTCTCTACGAAACTCGTTAAGTCTGAAGGAACCAATTTGCATTTGGCGTCGAACGTCAAATCCGCGCGTCTTATTTTCTCCTCGAGAGCCGTAGGATCCTCGAATTTCCCAATTTCAAGACAATCGCGATGCCCTTCGTTCTCTTCGAACTTTTCACCAAAATACGACTGAAAATCCTTCGAAAATCGTAGTGAAGCGATACATCGAAGCGGCTAGGCATTCGTCGAGGATCGTCTGAACGCGTGTTCGACCTCGTCGGTGGTGCATACATTCAAGAGAAAAGGGGTCGAGCTACGCGAGAAAAGTGGGTTCAAGGAAGAACGAAAAGAGATAGAAAGGAAGGAAGGAAGGAAGGAAGACGACAAAGCGTTTTCGTGCTGCGATCAAGGCGGTCGCTCGATCGATTTGCCGTAAGTTAAGTGCAAAAGCCCGGCGGAGCTTCGCCCATACGCCGGCTCTGGTAATTATTGCAGGCGGCGTCCGTATCGATTTCTTTTTTTCCATATTGCCTCTAGTTCGATTCGTACTCTCGAGTACTTTTTGAGGATCGCTCTTGGCCTTTACATTTTGAAGAGCGAGTCGAAACGGCCGGCCGTGCAAATGAAAGAGGATCGAGAAGCCAAGATGGGATTTGGAACCTTCATTTCGTTGGAGCGGTGCGCGTTCCTGCCGAATCATCGGCACACGCAACTGCCGCCGCGTGTGCGTCCAATCGTTACGAGGCATTTCCATGTGCACGTGCCGAAGCACGTCGATATTACCGATCGCGATGCCACTTCGCTCCGATGCCGCGGATATTGCGAAATTCTGCAAGAGGGAAAAAAGTTAAAAAGTAACTTCCCTCCTTAGATATCGAGTGTTAATTAATGGCCGTTCTCGAATTTCTCCGAGTTCGAAACATTCTTCAAAAATATCGGGATGGTTTTAATTACCGAGATTATTGCTCTTGGTAAAGAGCAAAGCGGCAGCCCATTGTTTCTAGCTTTAACTTATTTAGAACTCTCCAATGGTAGTAAAATGTATTCGAGGAACGGAATTAAAATTCGTCTTTCGATGTTCATCGATACGTAGAGACTTCGGAACGACGCGGGATCGTTTTAAAAAGCATTTATCGAAGCGACGAATTTCCCTGCGAAACGAATTCGGGGCCAAAATTGCGAGAGTATCGTCGCGTTGCAGTCGTGCGAGACCACCCATACGGTTGGCGCGGTTCGTGATCGAACGAGGGAAAGGGAAAGCTGAACGGAGATAGACAAGAGGAGAGAGGGGAGAAATCACAAGAGCCGACCACAACGGAGGAGATCCTACCCGACACCTTCCCCAAATAGGACGTGCAGGTGCTCCGATACGGAGGGTGAGTCGATCTACCCTCGATCCCTTTCCAAGCGGAAGACATTTTAGTGACAAACAACAGCTCGTGCACCGGCGACAACGGTGTCTTGCTAAACGGACAGTCGGTGGTTTCGCGTAGACGACGGATCCATTAACGCGTGGAACGTCGAGCCAAGAGGCAAGAAAAACCGTGTCGAGCACCGACGATCGTCGTTACGCATCGACATTCATCGACGATACCTCGAGAGATTTTAACTTATAAACGAAAGTCCACTTTCGAACTCGTTACCGCGCTTCCAACGCGTTCCTCTTCAAAAAAGGAGAAAATTCAAAACGACCGTCCAACTCGTTGGCTGGTCGAAATGACGCTGATAAATATTATATTATATTTCTTAATCGCTGCGACTGGTTTGTTTCGTTAAAATAGAAAGGGTTGGGTGCTGGCCGCAATTGAGAGATACCTTTGGAAGCAGGCGTCGTTTTTTGCTAACAAGCGCGAGTTACGAAGATATTTTCTTCTGATAACGTTCCACCGAAACAATCTCGGATAATTGTTCGGTATTGTCCGGAAGTTGGTAGAAAAAGTCGACCATACAATTCGGCTGATACACTGCCGTAATTTGCAGTAAACTACGGAATCGCCCTTCCTCTCCTTTCCTTTCTCGCTCTTCTTTTTCGTCGAATCGCGATACGAATCTTTCCAACGAGAAAAAGCTCCTCCGACCGGTCGGAAGTTCGCAAATTGCCAGGTCTGGTCTGAAAAAAGCGACGGCAGCTCGTGGAGAGGCACTCGATAAGAAACAGACCCGGCTAAGAATTTATATCCGCGTTATCGGGCTCCAGAAGAGCCGTTGGAGAATTACGCTTAGCTCGGTTCGGGTCGTCTCACCTGCCAATAATGATACCGACGATCGCATTACCATCGTAAAAATGATAGAAATACGCGGCCGTGGATGTCGCAGAGGCGGAACAACCACCACGAGACCGTCTTCGAGCGGATCGAGCTCGCTTTTGTCGGAGCAGGAGTTTCGACTTGGTCGATGGAGAGGGAGAATTATCGCTCCAGTGGAATTTCGCGTTCGATGGAATCGAGTGCTCGTTAATTAACAGCGGATTAACGCGTTTCACTCGTGCCTTACTTGAAAATTTTTTAATTACGTCGTGCATCTCACGATGTCGAGCGAAACGTATTAACTTTTCGCGCTCGTACCTATCCAACCTACGCGTACCTACCTACGACGTGTACTTTTTTTCGCGTCTCGTCCGGAGCGACGAGCAAATCGACTTGCGCGTAGCTCGTTTAAATCGGCGCATGTAAATTTCACGAGAGAGAAAGAGAAAATTCAAAGATCCATCGGTAATGGGGATTCGATGGCTAAGACAAGTGGATAACCCGTCGCCTTGTCCTAGCCCTCGAGAGGCTTCATCCTCCTCGATCGCTCGAATTTATCATCGTCGTTGTCGTCGTCCCTTATCTTCGATTCCCGTCGAAACTGGAACGACTCCAAGGCTCTTTTTGCTTCCGGGATCGTAGGTGCACGCGGTGGGAATCGCTGCCGCGTCCTAGACTCGATGCGACGCGTGATAACGATCCTACGGTCGTGGCATCGAGATAAACGCGACTACGATCGCGCCATCGGCCCATATTTTTCATAGTTTAATCCTTCCAGCCGCTCTTTTTTTTCACTTTTTTCCTTTCCTATCGAACTCAGTGGCGGGGTGGTCGTTGGAGGAGGCGGAATATCGTTACAGACACTGCGGACGAAACGACCGCCAACGGAAAGAGCCGAGCGCAAGCCGAGTGCAATGCACGAGGAAAATACAGGCAAGCTGCACTGGAAAACGATGAAAAATAGGAAAGCAAGGGCGCTTACGGGCCCGGCAGAAGCGGGCGTTAGCAGCGGTGGTGGCGGTGGTGGCGGTGGTGGTGGCGGTGCACCAACACCAACACCACCATCACCAACATTAGCATCACCGCTACCAACCAACATCAGCACCAACATCAGCACCACTATCACCAACAGCACCAGCACCGCCGGTAGCACGCAAAAAAGGGAAGGCGCGTCGAGACGATATCGATCTCTCTGTCTCTTCGCCTTGGTCGGGCACGGATTTACGCTAATAGTCGACGTACGGTCAGGAGTAGGAAGAGAAGGAGGAGAGGATTGCGGGATTAGGCGCTCGGCGATGCGGCCAAGAAAATCGGATGCGCGTTTCTGAAATTCCCCCTGGACCGTACGTGCGCGCCGAACACATCGGTAGGACGGGTTAGCACGGTCGTATGGACATGCTGCTTCGTCC
>JAITYT010000668.1:1218350-1232018 GCA_025433975.1 Liostenogaster flavolineata | reverse complement strand
TTTTTTTTTTACGTCATAGGTGCATACGAAATTACAGAAAAAATGCACGAAAACACTGGACAAGGGTGAACTCCCATCAAAACCCGACAATCAAAAATTGTACCAATCAGACACTTATCCTCGCTGAATCAAGGGTAAAGGTGAAGAGGAAACGAATGAGAGTGTATGAAAATTGAGCTTTGCAAGCACGTTATCGATTTTATATTTATATTTTATAGCTGAAAAACGTTACGATTATTATTCGTTTATTACGAGTAACAACTAATATTCCGTGTTCTTTCTTCTCGCGCTGTACCTTTGCGTCTATCCCTTTCGCTCTCGTACATTTTATTACGCTCCATTCCGCACGGATCGTTTTATGATCGTAAACGGAATTTCCGTGGATTCGACTAAGGCAACAGAATTTCGAACGTTAGATTTACGAATACCCGCTATATTTCCCAAATTACTCTTCGAGGGTAGACTATCCAGACAAAGAACCACTTTGGAGTATTGGCGTTGAAGGTAACTTTTCCTCGACGCACGAGAAAGCCTAGAACGAAGTCTTGAGACTTTCGTTGTTACACGTTGCGTTTAGAAAGTTGGCGAATTAATCGTTGTAAACCCGTAGGTATATACTTGGCTGTCGAAATACCGGATTTCGCTGTTATCGTAGTTGAACAGATCCGTGTTACTATCACTGTCATTGTCATTGTCATTTTCACTTTCACTATCATTCGAGCCTTCCATGTTCCTTATTTTCTCTTAATCCATTCCTTTTAAACTTCTTAATGTTCGACTTCACGATTTCCGTTCGGACAAAGTTGCGTACGAACTTTTTTTCTGTAAAAGCCTATTACATACGTGCGACGTATTAAGCGAAACAAAGAACGATTCTTCGTTCCCTTTCTTGGAAATACATATATCTTAGTTGCTTATATCTTCTCATTGTTTGAATGGTACACGAGGATTAAAATAATGACGAAATGACAAAGTGAAACGTAACACGCAAAACGTTTATTCCGTAAATGCGCGAGGGGATGAATTCGAAAAAAAGAGAAAAAAGGAGAAAACGAAGAGTTTAAAATATCGTCCTGTCAAGTTTACGCGAAGCTTTCGTGCGTAGATACCGTAAGCTGAATTAAAGTTAATTTACTGCCGACGTCGTTGCCGCTGTTGCTGTCATTACTATTGCTAATTTCATTGCCAATGTCAGGATTCGTTGTCAATGTCACTGATATCGTGACCCTCGTCGGTTGACAACGACGACGATTATGACGACCTATGACTACTTGTGTCGACTTATGACGGCCTGTGACGACCTATGACGACCGACGACGTCGCCAACTCACGGGCCAGCAATGCGGTTCTCCCGAGTTTCGTGCACCGTGGTTGATCGAAAGTGCGTGGCATGGCACGCAGACGGACGACGTGAGCGCGTGTACGTGCACCGTAGGTTGTATCGGAATCGTCATCGACTTCCTCGTCGTCGTCATTGTCGTCATCGTCGTCCTCGCGAAACAGGCTCGCGTCAGACCTCACGAGAAGCGGCTAATGACGATTCCACTTGCGGTTGGCCTCGCGATTTTGCGGACAACCAGATATTAGACAATAGTCAATCTATACGGTGCGAGAGCCACGGATAATTTCGCCTACCAGACGCGATCCAGGAATCGCGCTACGTGTTATCGTGCTCGTATTATCCCCGTATTGATGTTAGTTTCGGCGAGGAGCTGGTCGATTCGAACGTTCCATATCGTGCTTGGTGTTCGACGCAGGATCGATTCGCTGGGTGAAACGAACCCAAATGCCTCTTTGGCAAAAATTGGGCAAATTCTTCGTCTATCTTACGAGATTCTTTCGTCTCGATAGTCGGTATAATCGCGCGAAAGCAGACGCATGAGCAAACTTTTTGTGACCAATCGATCGCAGCTGTGATAACATTGCGACATCGATGACACTTCTTTCGACTCCTTAATTTCTCTCGCCATAGGCGCAGTCGCGCGTAATCTCGCTTTACGAGCTAAGTTACGCGTGCAGGAAGTGCAAAACATCGAACAACACGACAATTATCAAGGATATCGAGAGTCGGTCGATACTTTTCAGAGATAACTTACGTATGTTTACACGTACGTATGCTCGTAGTGATCAAATTTGGAAACGAAAAAACAATTTTAAAGGAGTGAAATTGTAAACTGTTAATGGGTTAATTACTACGATGAAGTAGTGTTTATGTCGTTTTATTTCGTCGATTATTGGCAGATATTCAAATGTTACATTTCTTAGTATTTTTTATTGACGATCTGTATTCGACGCGTAATGATTTTAGAAATGCTGCTTAATGTCTTAGAAATGTTAATAATATTTGAGAAACACAATCGCGACTTCAATCGAAGTTGAAAATTTGTATTTCATTCTTTTAAATCATTCTGGTGACGTCAGTACGATAGGAAAACTTGCCCTGATACGTACGGAAGATACATACTTAGAAGAGAAGAATTTGGATAAAATTTTAGGAAAAATTAATTAATATAATTTCTTATTTTATACCGATCAAATTTATATGCTAATCCATAATAACGTTTAATTTTCTTTTCCATAGATACTTCAATATTCTGCAATGCTTGCCATCAGACCTATCTGTTTGACGTAAATATGCAAAGTAAGAGCAATAACTTCCAATATCTCGGAAACAGTCATTAAATTTATTACTTCTCGGCGATCAGTATTACGGATACCGTCGTCGGGTTTGTTTGTCCGAAGAACACTCCAAGCGGGAGAAGATGACTACTTGAATATTTAACAACATAATTGATATAGGTTATAACGAATTCTTGTCGCAGATTCAATTACATTTGCCTATAGGCGTAATGGAAGTATTTAATATATCGTTTGAGATGCAAAGCTCGTGCCTCGAAATAAAAGATTTATTGCGAGTTAGAAAAGTTGATAAAAAATATCATGGAAGATGCAAACTAGAATGTTTCAGAATGTTCATAGTAAAAAGAAAGTTCTATATGTTCATTCTCGATGAAACAGATGTATGCATGCCGTTCCAGTCGTGGCGAACGATACGATGAATCATCGTAAAAAGATTGGACACGTAAATCTATGTGTAAGGTGTGGTGCCACAAAAGCTACCTCAACTATGAAGGTAGGCGATTGCATTATATTACATCTGTCGTATTGGTTATTTAAAAAGGTTTGTCATATATATTCATATACAAATTTATTATTCAAGTATTGCCTGCATATTTTATAATTCACGACAGGCAACTTAGACTACATTTATTATTGTCAATTTTTTGAAGCTTTTATTCTTTGATACCTTTTTTCGTCGATTCACATCATTTCCTCAATTACGGGTGAAACTCGTTTCAATGTCGTACGATTATTCCAATTCCTTTTTACAGGTATGTTTCTACATACGTGTCACCGTATAATAACTCCAATTGGAAGAAATAGGAAGAAATATTTTTGGGATACCGTAGATCAAATCTTTGTTCTTTGACTCATAGTGGTAGTTCGTAACGCATTCGTGAACGATCTCATAAATTCTATAAGGATCCAAAATAGTGACATTGTTTGGGGCCCCTATGTTCGTCTAACGAAAGAGCATCGTCGCAGATCAGCGGGGCGTCCTTTGCATCGTGAATACGGGTCCGACCAAAAATTCGATTTTCCTCCTGATGCTGCAGTATCCCATGTTCCTTTAATCTCTATTTAATATCTAGCTTTTGTACAACCAATCGAGACAAGTTTTCTAAATTGAATAATACTACGAGGCACGATACTCACGTATGCGGAACAGATAACTCAATTGTAACGCAAATAAATCGATTGGTAAACGAGAGGATCATTCATTAGTTCCTATCTATATTATTACGGCTGAATTCTTTTCTATTCGATATAATACTTTCGTAGATTTTAAAGATGTTTTAAAGGAAAAAACATTGTCCAATTAATCGCAACGGATTGGATATTTTTTTCGAGTTACATCTTTATTTATTTTTTCGAATTTATTGCTTTCTTTGGATGAACACGAAAACCTAGAGTTCATCCGTACTCGCAATGCGCCGAAGTACGATGTTGCACCGAAAGAGCAGCGTGAGCGCAAATTAGAAAATATTCTCCCAGAAGATACGTATTTATCTATATATGCTGAAAACTGGGTGTAATCGACTTTACGGACCAGAATGGTATGTCAAGACCGTCTTGGGGCGTGTCCGACTTCGATACTACGACCCAGAGACTAGTCGCAGGTATATAGGCAAAATCACGAAACTCGAAGTGCGTAAAGAATGTGTCGCTACAGCTTTCATAAATATTTCACCGAGAGAAAGATAACTAGCACATATTTCTATTTAATTTAGGATTAATGAAAACGCCACGGAACGATTTATAGAGGATATATTAAAATAATACGTAAACATCCTAGGTTCCTAACTACCAGTATCGATCTTCTGTTTATCCTTTGTTCGAAACGAACGATGATTAATCCCGTTCGAATGGTATTTTACCTAGTAATCCATATTTTTTTTACGTACTTTCGACAAGCAGAAAATGGCCTTATCATTGTTACAAGCAGTTACGCAGCAGTAGTCCTCTATTTTTTTTAAATAAAAATCTTTGTTTCTTTTGAAAGTTCAATTCGCATTACAGCATTCGTACGACTACCCTCGATGCACCTGCAGACTCGCCTTCCCACGAAAGAACAATAACGTTAGAATATTTTTCTGCAACACCAAACGTCATCGTGATCCTCGTCGAAGGAACGTAGGACCTGTTTTTTCGATGGAAGTTCGACGTACGAAACTGTCGCGTAGTTGAAGGTGGCTTGCTGCCCACGCTGCCAGCGTTCTCGAAGCAAATCGACAAACCGCACCGTTTTGCGACCATAAGGCAAACGTTAAACCGCGACCGCGATGACGAAAGCATCTCTCGATCGCTAGACGGTTCGATTATCGCATTCGATGGCACGGCCGTTTCTTGCGTTTCTCAATTTTCTTTTTATTAATTTCCCTTCTTTTCCAAAGAAAGATCAGGAGAATTATCAGGCTCGACCATTCAAATTCGATGAGAGAAGAAAGAACTGCGACTATTCGAAGTGATGCTGCTATTCTTCCGTTCCACCACTCGCTTGGGTCTTTTGTTGGACGCGAAAAGGGAAGGATAGATTATCAAGTTTGGTTGTTCAAATTCGAGGAAAGAAGAGCGCTAGAAAACGTCGGATCAACGTGACATTGAAAAGAAACAGGTCCAATTCGAGCCGAATATAAGTACGTGTCTTTTAACACTCGTTTTTGATCGATTCATTCTCTCGTTAAAGCTATACTATTTTCTAAAAATTATTCTTCGTTTATCTATGATCGGTTAGGGAAGCACGGAATAACGCGTAAATCCGACTCGCATACATATTCGCCCGTCATAGTCGTTACTTCACGAGTCGAACGAGAAGTTAAATGTTCTCTCTTAGTTCTCTCGTACCCGACACTTTCCTGACCTGCCCAAATAACAATGCGACTTTGCCTTAACCCCTTCCCGTACTTCAACGAGTCTGGCTCGTGACGAAGATTTTGGCCCAAACATTTTCTGACAATATAATATATTTATATTAAATATCATATAACATAATATAAATAAGATAATATAATAATTTTTTTTCTGATAATAAAACTGTCGATATTAGCGACCTATTTCGACCCTTCAACTTTGTTTTTACTTTGCGTTTGTTCACTGCGCGTTGATCCCTCAGCTCGGACCCGGATTTCGTTGAGCTAAATGGCACGGGAAGGGGTTAAAGTCACAAGGAATCTGTATTACTTAGTATATCCGTTCCATTCTTCCTGTCCTTAGAGAATTTCAAATCCTACCCCATTCGAAATACATAACTATTATCGTTTGTCAATTCTTCTTACCCTACGTACTGCAATTCATCGAACTCAGTTTCGTCTTCGCTAATGTATCGGTTAAAAGAGGTCGACTTTGTAGAAGGAGTCGGGAATAGTAGACGAACCAACTGTCAGAAAAGTCTTTTTTCACGTCACGAAGAAACGTACTCGTTCCTTCATGATAATAGATAATAGAATATACGTCTTCTTATCACTTTTCTTATCTCAAGTCAATCACTTTTTTCGCAGATCACGCTCCAATTAATACCGACGAATGCATACCTGAGTGAATTCAGAACGAAGCGCATCGATAGCGAAGAAAGAAATTTCTGGACGACGGTAAACGATGGATCGTGAACTCGCGACTGGCCTTCTTAGAAGCGGAGAGCGCCAGGCGCCATGACATTCCCTCTACGTCCCTGTCCTCGCGGCACGTTCTCGCGTGTCTCCGTCGTCTTGGTCGTCTTCTCGCCGCCGCCACCGTTGCCGACGACGACGACGACGACGTCGACGTCGCCAACTCAGGGGCCAGCAATGCGGTTCTCCCGTGTTGCATGCACCCTGGTCGATCGAAATCGAAAGAAACGTTCTTCGAGTCTCGTGGCTCTTAGGTAGGTACGTACGCGCGCGCGCGCGTTCCCACGTTGCGTGGCGTGGCGTGGCACGCAGACGGACGACGTGAGCGCGTGTACGTGCACCGACGTGCGTCGTATCGGCATCGCCATCGCGCCTTCCTCTTCTTTGGTGCACCATAGAGCGCGTGTCGCTTCGAAGACGCGTTCTTCGCGTCGTCGACGCAGGAATACCTACATAGTTGCCACTTTTGCGAAGCAACGACAATGATTGCTCGTCCAAAGCAACCGGTTGCACGAGTTAAAAACGCGATTCGAGGTGTACGCGCGTCGCCGTAAAGGAGTCGCCGTGCAATGATCGTTTGGAAAGAGTTTAGCCTATCTTCCAGCTAGTTACACCGTTCTGAACGCGTCCTTGTCGTCGTCGTTACGCTCGTAATTGGCCTCCGTCTTGCTACCACGGACGGCTGATATTCTAACGATTACGATATCCGATCGGATCCCAACGAGCTATCCGATCGATCGAACAATTTGTTAGTAGATCGGTGCTTAGGGTGGAGTGAGGAGCGCGGCGCAGGTCGCTCGGTTGGACGGTCCTTTTACAAAGGGTCTTTTCGTACTCGCTTTTCAGGGCGGATTTTACATTCTGATTCGTCTTATATGCAGGATTAGCCATCGAGGAGAACCAATCCTTTGGCGACTCCGTATTTGGTCGCCCTACCGCTTTCGCAGGACTAACTGCCATGCCACGAGATCTTTGGAACTACGAATTTATTTCTTATGGTACTTAACGATACTTTTATAATAGCGTCATTTTTTAACGGAAATGTTCGTATTACTTCCGTATGCTTAGGTTGCTTATAATTTAATAAATCAACGAGTTTCTTCCTCTCGCGTAAACCCAATGAACCTATCTCAAACTTTCTTTGTGTGTGCGAGTAAGGTTTCATAAGGAGTGTGACAATCAATTTATTATATTAGAATACATCGGGCGTGTCTCGAAACGTACTTACACCTAAAAGTACAAACATCTCGAGACGCGTTTATTGTTGTTCTCTCGGTGTTTCTGTCTTTGGAAGGACAACGTTCGTCGAGCACGAACGACGCGAATAATTCTTGGAACTTTGTCTGGCTCGTGCGTTTATTGAAATGACAACAATAACAATTCGCCGACTACGACGCTTACTTTTTTTATTTCGAGCAGCCGAGGAGACTTATTAGGATGATGAAATCGTCAGTCTGTCCTTGATCGTGGAACCGAGCACATTCGCGGAATAGTACTCGTAATAACGTCTCGCTGTTCGCGTATTAAAGCGAAACGAAGGAATATCATGGAGCGCGTTTTATCGTTATCTCGTTTCGAAGTACAAGGGAGCATCGTCTGACCGAGGACATCAATCATCGACGCAGTTTCGAGGTGCCGATGCATTAGGAGTAACGTGGAAAACTTCTGAACGCTTCTCTCCTCTTCTGGCTACCTAGCGATAAATAATAAATTAGCTAGTAATTAACTATGTAATTAATAATATTATTTAATTTTGTATTATACCATGTAAAACGAAAGAACGCATAAGTTAACCCTTTTAATACCAGGAGTAAAACTTTTACCTATGCGAAAAATACGAGACGCAGTGTGGGTTTAAGTAGCTACAGCTCTTACTTATGTTGTCTGCACTAAAATGACAGTAGTATCTCCTTGTTCGCTTATTGCCGTTCTTACTGCATAGGATACATTATTAATTTCAGATTTTCCTCGATAATTTATGAATTGGGAGAAAATGTCTCTGTTTTAGTCTGTGTTAATTCTTTTATATAGAACACGAAATCAGCCAGTATAGCGTCGACTGCAGTCGGTGTTAGTATGCACAGTTCGTTGTCGATATTGAAAAGATTGGAAGATGAAAGGAGGGTCGATTGATATTTTTGTGTTTTCTTGCGTTTCGGATTGAAATAGATTGAAAGATTATAATATGAAAGTAATTGTGTAACGAGGGACCCACGCGATCAATTTTTTAGCACTCATCTTGGAACAGTTTGCTGAACGAATGAAGTTACAAATATGAATTCTGAAGTTATTTGGATTCACACTGAGAGTAGTTTTTAAATATCCATTAAATATAAATAAATATTGTAAATTATATACAAAATCCAGACAAAAATATTAGGCCGCTGACATGTTGACAACTACGAATGCTAATATACACAAACGGGCGAACGTTTATGCAACGACGATGACGAGCGCGGCTCTTCGGGTCGTACGAGCGGTCTTTTCGCAAAGACCGATCAAAATGGCCATGATCGCGATTCCAGCGATCATTCCGACCGGTTCACGGTATGCTAAAAGAGTTATATCGCTTCACGATCTCCACGGGAAAGTTATATTCTAGGAGGATCGCTTCTCAAGATTTATGGTTCGTCACACAATGCGATTTCGTAAGGATAACGTTGGACATTGATTTTTTCGCAATACCTCGATGGAGAAAAGGGAAAACAGCGCGAATTCCTTTTGTAAACTCACTACCACGTCTCTATAATCGCGCGAATCTCGCGCATCGACCGATTATCCAACAAAGAAACACCAAGAAAAATCCTTTCAATATGTTGCGTATTGTTCGATTGCGCTTTACGAATCCTCGTGCCTTCGCGACGATTTCGTAATCAAATGGCCACGCATAATTTAATTTGCCTCGTTACAGCAAATCTCGCGTAAGAATTTCTTTCTTACCTTGAACGTTTGGAACGTCTTAATTCGTTACGATTTCTAAGATTTACGTTGATAAGCATCTCGTGACGTTCCAAGGAAAAAGTAACTGTTTTGGGATGGGGAGAAGAGGGAAATGATGGAGAAATCGAGGAGCGATAAAGACGTTCTTGACCATTTTGGTAAATCTGAAATATCCGTACGACGTTGGCTAGATAAACGCGCATCTGGATAATGGATTTTTTCAATAGCAAGGCAAGTCCTTCGGAAGCAAAAGATCGCTTACGCGTCGATTCGTGATAAAAAGTTCCCTCTACCACTCATCAGGGCGAGCGGATTAGACTCGACCAGACTCATCGGTTCATCTCGTACGATTCGTCGTAAAGAAGTTTCCAGGAGTGTCGAAAAAAAGCGAAAGTTGGGTGGAATCGCGTCGAACGACGAGCGCGAAGACGTCGCACGCGCTAAGGACGATAACTCGATAGTATTTACGAGCGAGAGGTGGACGCGTATCCACGAGGATTAGAGCAAGGAACAAGGAACGCGGCCATGTACACGCGGTCCAAGTGAGACGGAGAGAGGTCGGCAGGTGGCAGTGGCTAAAGATGGCGTCCTGAGACAGCCTTGAGAGAACGCGTAAGGGTCGTTGCATTCGAGGAGCTATGAGAAATAAAATCGCCGGATTCCAAGGCGGAACGAATCCACGTAGCTCTTTCGCGGCGACGGTCGCGGCAGTGGAGGCTGTGGCAGGGACGATGGTGCCGGGGGCAGAGGCGCCGACGGAACGCCCGATCGATCAGTCGCGCATCCTCTTTGCTCCTTCCGTTTCTCAGATCTCGCCGTACCAACGGATTCCGTTCTTCCGTGCCGCGATGAAGAAGCCGACGATCGCCGGAAGTAGATCAACTAATTCACGCGATATGACGGTGGATCGCGATGGAAGGACGAGCGGGTGGCGGAGAGGCTGAAGAGACGCCGGAGAACGTCACGAGCTCCACCCGAACTTCGAAAATCAGGAGAACGAGTAACGACCGAGGGAAGGATCGGAAAGAAAATAAATAAACGAACGTCGGAAGCGAGCACTTCTTTTTCTCTTTGCTCCAGATTTTCTCTTCTTTTTGGCTCGTCGAAGGATTAAACGGAATTTTTCATATTGCTACGGCTAGGATCGTGGAATTTTAACGCGAGGAAGGTGATTAGTTTATCGAGTTATTTTCGGGCTCGATTAGAGTTCTCTTGTCGTCTCTTTCTTTGTTTCCAAGCCTTTTGGCCCTTACCGACTCATTTTCTAGCTCTTCTCTCTCTCTCTCTCTCTCTCTCTCTCTCGGGTCAACTTCCAGGCGATTTACCTTCTACAAATCGTTACTGACAACACTGGCATTCGGTTTTTGTAGATGGAACGGTTCAAGCGGCTAATTCCTAGATCTTTCCAACATGGCGACGGGCAGTGCGAAGTACGCGAGATGCATCAACGTGTCGACCGCCACGTTCGAACGCCGGTCGATTAGGTAGGTCGTTGTTCCGCGAACCGTGGCGGTTACACGAGTTCCAATGCAAGACGTCAAGACGAATGCATGTAAGCTCGTTTCGTACATTACGATAACCGCGTTTTATCTCTCCGTGCTCGATGCCGTACGCATCGTCTGTCTTTTTACCTATTTCTATCCTTTTTTTTTATTAATTTAATTTATATGTTAGGTCTATCCGAAAATAAAACAAAGAAAAAACATTTTCAGTATATTTATTAATATTTACTCTAAAGTATAGTCTCCGTCCGTTATTAATGACCTTTTTTCAGCGCGATGGTGATTTGTGAATTCTATTTTTGTAGAATAACTCATCGTTGGGTACTAAAAACTGAAACAGTGACGTTATCGGTAAACTGGATATTTACATGCGCCTTCCATGCTGTACTTTCGTCTTCCTTAATCTCCGATCATATTCTCTTGTCGTTTATTCGAAATCTATTTTCTTATCGTAAATACCATCGTAATAGTTGCCACCCCGACGTATGCGTAAACTAGAACGTTTAAGTGAACTGTATATTATTTGTTTATAGTTGTTACTTCTGATATCCGCGCACGTTTCACACCGAACGAAACTTGCGAGATTTGTTTTGTTATTTATTTAATGTAATTTGTATACATTATGTATTGCACATATGTTGTTATTAGATACCTTTAATAATAAAGAGAAACATATTTTAATCTAAGCTACGGATAATCACGCGTCGTTATGACCGAAGACTTTGTTACTTTCTATACGATAAGACAATGCATAAGACTATCTATTGCGACTACTGACGCTCTCACTGGTGAGATATCTTATGCAAGGAAAATTCTGGCAGTAGACTATTGACTCTGGCAGGTTAAATGTACAAATAATCGGTAGCGCAGGCAAGACTGGAATTGGCAGTTCCGCAAAGATAGGAGCAAGCGGCTGTTGCAAGCTCGTGTCCCTACCATAGAACAAGTAAACAGGGTCTTACAATCGTTCGGTTGTTGTTAAAAATGGTAAAGATCGTGACGGTCGACGGCCTCATTTCCAATAAAATGTTCTACGAATTTCACTGTTTTTTTATGCCTATCGAACGAACTGTCGATTTAGCGAAGGTTCCCTTAACCTGCACCGCTCTAGGATTTTAAATCCTTGATCGCAGGTCTAGCGAGAAGCGCAAGGTAAGCGCACGGACGGTGTTAGAAGCGCAACGATAATTTAGTCTTCGTAGAGAGGTACATTTGCGACGTATGTTCTCACCTATTTTCTTAAGGACGATCGAACAAGGACGAGGTCGAGTTGCGATCCTCGCGGAAGAGAGAAGACGAACATTGGCCACGACGACGACGTGCCTCGACGAGGAGGAGGATAGCAGGCTGGCGAAGGAGGCGAGAGGCAAGGAGGAAAACGAGGCGCCTTTGTCCGTCCTTGTTTCGTTCTGGACGGCGGAGGACACGAGTCCAGATCGTGTGGGTCCCGACGAAAAATCGAGCAATCGCGAGTCGGTCGGTCGGTCGGTCGTCGGCGAGAAAACGGAGAGGGTCGTCGGCAGAGAACAATGGACCACGGTTGCGGTCCGGTTCAAGGTCCGTGGCTCCTTCGTCTACGTGCGAGACTCGGTTCAGCCGAATTCGCGTTTCACTCTTACTTAACGAAACCGCTAGTCGATGCGCGAACAGGTGTTAAAGCTGCGGGGTAACGGGAGGAAGAAGGCTAGGAGAGAGGAGCAGGGGGAGGAAGTCGTCGAAGTAACGAGGAAGACCAAGAGGAGGCGAGGAGGAGTAGCAAGCAAAAGAGCAGGTATATGCACATTCTTCCTAGAAGAAAGATTTCGAAGCGACCTGGTCGACCCACCTTCTTTGTTTTTGAACCGATGATCTCGGTTCTTTGATGCGTCGAGCTCGCGGTTGCTTTGTAACATGGCGACGAGGACCGTCTTGTTGGCGTGACGATTTCGATATTTTGGTAGGCTCGTTTCAAGCTTGGCGACAGGGAAGAAACGAAACGTAAGTTCGTCTTTAAGCGAAGTCGGGCTCGAACGATGCCATCGAGTCTAAATTTTCCATGGAAGAAACAAATAATGCCTATGCCAAGTCGATTTTAACCGTTCGATATTTTTACTCGAAGCGCTTACGTACGATATTATATTTCTGGCGTTGGTGAAATTCATCTAGGACAATTTTCAAATTGTAAACGTCGATAAATAATGATTTTTCAATATACTACTATCATCATCGAAGTGCGTTCAGTCTTAGTTTTATCGATGAGAGCGTGAGATACTTTGCATCGAGGAAAGAAACATCGTATCGTCTTTAACATTGAATTTTTAGCCTCTGAGCGAGAGAATTCTTTTCTGATTTCGTTCGAGCTATGGAGAGAATACAGCTTAACCGAAAGATTGTCATCGATATTGTAAGTCTTTTTCCTTGTTTCATCTCGCGCTTGTGATAATTTTACAGGCGTAATTAACAGATACGAGAAAACCGACGCGTTCCACGCGCGTCACCAATACGTTCCTTAAACTAGTCCAGCCTGACTAAAAGTGTGTCACCATCGATCTCATTCCACAATCAAATCGAAACATTTCGGCCCGATTTACGTTTCGTTCTCGTTCTCTATTTTACGAGCGCTCTGTCGACTCAATCTCGCGTTAAAATGTATCTCGTATTCGACGTATCACGAATGTTCGATCGATCAATACGATCGAGTCAAAATTTAATAGAATCGTTGAATTAAAGAAGTCGCAGAGATCGGGGAATTCACGAAAACCCAACTTCGAAGATTTAACATCGTAGGACTCTCGAACGAGCATTTCGAGACTTCAACGCGGTACGAAGAAATCCTGAGAATATTTCTGTGTCTCGTAAATCGCAGAATCGTCGATCTATTGTACCATGAAACGACAGCTTTCGAGTTTATTTACAAAAATGTACGATATCGGATCCAAAATGAAGTTCACTGCTCGCGTTATCCAAGAAATCCATTAACGCTATACGTACCAAGCGGGATCAAATGACCCTTTTCAACG
>JAITYT010000668.1:1170774-1190016 GCA_025433975.1 Liostenogaster flavolineata | reverse complement strand
GAGAGAGAGAGAGAGAGAGAGAAAAGACCGTGCTCGAACTTACGTGCGTTAAAATGCGAGCGAGAGCCGAGGCAACCTCGATGCCACCGTTAATCATTAGCGTATCGCTAATTTCGTTACGAGCTCGTCATTGCGTAACTCTCCTTCCTCTTCCTCCTTCTCATTTTTCATTTTTCATTCTCCAACACCGACTCGAACGACATCGACTCCGTCGTTGCATCCGTTATATCGCTCTTCTATCTTCGTTAAACGCGTTCGATCGGATTCGAGGTATAAAAGAAGTATCGGAAAAGATTTCGTTCCTCGCTTATTTTCCAGTCGTCCAAAACGTTGCACAGCCAAGAACGTTCGACTCGATCGTGACGCGGTTTTTCCGCCTTTGAGCCACGGCGCATCGCTCAAATAATTCCTGTCTTCGGACTCATCGGATCGTACTCGTACATTTTTCGACGTTTCTCTCTCTCGCACGCGTCTTATAATCGCGGAACGTCGCGGAGCAGGTTGTCGTCGTCGTCGGCTAGTCTCCGCGAGAGTTCCTTTGTTCGGACTTTTGAGCGGCCGCCTGGAAGAGAGCAGCTCGCCTTGAGACAAAGCGCGTCTCCTCCGTGAGAAGAGGGGCGTCTCTCTCCTCTCCTCTCCTCCTCTATCCTCCTCCCTATCTTCTCAAGCTCCGTTTCCACCACCTCTCGTCCTCCTCTCCCCTCTCCTTCTCTATTATTATGTTCTTGCAATTTATTTGTGTCTGCATCTTCTTACTTTTTGGTCCTCCTTTGCCACCTCCAGTCTCGTCCCGTCTGGCCCCGCGCCACGCCTCGTCCCTCCATCAGCGGTCGGTTCCCTCCTTCTCTCGAGTCGTCGGCCTCCTGGCCAAGCTCCCTCGCACCTCCGTACCGCAGGTGCACCGATCTGCGGACTTCGCTCGACGGAGAAGACGAGAACGCGGCACCTGCGTGCACGTGCGAATCCTTTGTGCGCCGAGGTTACGTTCGTCGTCGTCGTCGTCCACATCTTTTTTGTCTCTTCGTAGTTCTCACCGTCGATAAAGACGATCTTACGGCTCGGACCGCAACAGCCGACGACGCATCCTGTCCGCACTTGGCCCGAACTTCTCTTCGGTCGCGCCAGCATTTCTTCCAGCGTCTGAACGAACGTCTTTCGTCGAGTCGGAGGAAATCTCAAGGCCGTCGGTAGGGCAGAGACGGTCCAGGGCTGTTCTTGCGCGATCCGGAGCTTCGATCTATAAGTTGGCTCACGATTTAGCTCGATTCTCGATCGTCCACTCATCCAAGAAACGAGGAGCTTCCTCGAGTCGTTCTCGAGCGACCCTGGCAGCGTCCGTATCCAGAAGACGCCTTCCAAAGACGCGGTCGAAGCGCGATCGAAGTGGAATTCAGGCCGACATTTCGGTCTCTCCTCGAATTTCCTCCTTTCTCTTTCGAAAATCCTGCGAATCACGAGCCGTCCCGGAATGTCCAGCTCAAAATTCGATAAAGAGGCCTGCGAATCGTGCATGTAAAAAATAACTTCACAAAACAATATTTTATCTTAATTCGCATATTAATAATCTAATAATTTGTATCTTAAAGTACAAACGGATCGTTTACCCTAAGATAGAGAGTAATGTTTACATCGTGGGTTAAACGTAGGCGGCCGTCTCCTTTGTTTTCTCCTCTTCTAGATCACAGCGGCTTTGTATATTAGTCGAGAGCGAGAATTCGGCAGGCGAACATCGTCAATTTTTATTTAACCGTTGCTGTATATAATAAAGCGTTACTCTGTTGCAATAATATTAAAACTTAATATTAACCCGACAATATAAAATGATAATGACGATAATGATAATAGAACAATGATCAAATAATTTACGATATATCAGAGCGAACAGATACGAAATTACGAATTACGAATTATGTGAGCGCGTTACGAGAGCCAGTCTTCGAGACTCTAATGCCGCGACGGAGTCACTGCGCGAGTATTGCAAGTGTGTCGCGAAATTGTTTTTCCTGGGTCGTAAATAACCCGACGGCCTAGAAAGTTCGATAACGCGTCGGTTAATGGTCGCCTTCGTTTTCACTTACGTGCATAAAAAGAAACATTTTTTTTATAAAAAGAAAATCGTTTTTTATGTTTCTTTTTTATGTCGTTTTTACGAAAACATTTTGGGAGAAAACGAAACGACTTCCCGAACAACCTAGTATCATTGTACATCGTGTTTCTCCCGTTGGTTTCTCCTAGAACCTTTCGAATGAATAAAACGTTCCTTTAATATTTTGGTTACTAGAAGAAATCTATTTTCTTCCGCGTCTGTTTCAACCGTGATGCAACGATCGCCACAGGCCTTCCGCGTTCGATTTGGCGCGGTGTCTCCGCGTTGGCAGTCTAGGGGTGCCTGCTTTCGCGTATCACGGTCCTGAGAGCCTCGCGGTCTCTCGCAGTCGTCTTCGTCTTGGTCTTCGTCTTCGTTGTCCTCTCGGGAGTATCCCGTCGAGCGTGTCAGGACTATACTACCTGTATTTCATAAAGGTTTACGTGGACTCTCTCACCGGCGAACGTTTATGTCGGACGATAATAGTAGCGCGTCTCCGTGGTGCTTGCGAGCTTTCGCGCGCGCGCGCGTGCACACACGCGTGGAGGAAGAGGCAACGAGCGAGGTAAAGGGAGAGAGAGGAAGAGGTTGAACATTTTCTTCGCTCGTAGATCGATCCATTAGCGAGTCTAGCGGCATGAGTGGAGAGATCAGCTCCTTCCCCTACCCGTAAAATTGCTTACCGATTACGAGACTGATAAACGTTCCTTCCTTTTATTTCTTTCGGTATTTTGCCCTTGCTTTTTTCTTTTTTTTCTTTTTTTTTTTTATTATTTTATTACCTTCGTTTTTCCCGAAGGATTTTCACGCAAGTATGGCGGTCGTTTCGTAGATTTACGAGCAGACGGGCGTCGGTCCTTGAATTTTAAGTAATAAATTCCGTACTTTCGTGTTCGACGAATAAATCGGAACGCCGTCGAGATTGTATCGTTGAAACTCGCGTTCGAAGCGGCTTCGTTTCGCGGCATGGGGCGCGGATAGGGTTAGAAACTTTCGCGCGATTTTCGCGATAGATACGGCTCGTTGATCGATTTTGTTCCTTCGTTGACGGATATTTTATCGTACGTGCCTCGTGGACTTTTTGCGGGCGAATGACGCACGAAGAATCGATCGATTTACGGTCTTTCGAAGGAGAAAGAGAAAGAAGGAGAGAAGCGGAGATGGAAACGATCGAACAAGAGGCGCGAATTTCTAACACGACGAATTTATGGCTCAACGATTCCCCTCCCTTCGCAATCCGAAGGAGAGTTCCAATTTCATCGAAATCTTTGTGAAAATTCGCTTCCTCCAGATTCCAAGAACGAAATTCGGGCCTTCGACTTCGACGAGGGACCACGAGGTTCTTCTTTTACGCGACGATTCGTCCTTCGTAACGATTCAATCTCGAATTCGACGTCTCTCTTCTCGTCTTCCATTTTTAGGAAAAAAAACGCGTACGTGGTAGAGACGACTGTGGTGCCGCGCACGCACACAGTCGCGTACACACGGTCGATATTTAACACCGTCGAAAGCCTTGAGGGAGAAACAGACGCTCGCAGTTATAACGGACGACGCTTTTATCCGTAGGGGCGAGGCCACGTTTCTCGAACGGTTTAGCCGGAGATGTTACTTTAATCACGGAAGTGATTTCGCTTTGAAACCGATCATTATCGATATAAGTCGTCGTCGACGGCGCCATCGTCGCCGTCGACGACTACGACGACGTCGAGTCATTTCATAAACACGAAAGAAAAGCATTCGCTTTTTTTTCAACCGAATGAAAGAGAAATCGTGGATGAGCGAGTTTCATTAGGTTTGAAAGCTTTTGCGCGGTAGCGAGATGCGTCGTCCATCGTTGGACCGATTCCGTGCCGTTCGATGCCTCCCCCCTTTCTCTCCGACCCGCGCTCTTTCATAGAGCGCAACGCGTCAGCCATCGCCCTCGAAAAACTGACATCATCGACGTCATCGTCGTCGTATCGCGAAATAATCTCTAGAATCCGCGATGCTTTTTTTTCGTATCGCATCGATTCGTTCCTACCGGAGAAAAATAAAAAAAAAACTCGAAGAAAAGCGATCTTCGATCGTCTATCCCCTCCGCCATTTTGTTATTCGTGCGACGAAAGTCGTGCGAGCGAGTTCTGTTGTTTTCGTATCGACGTCACGTCGATCTTTCCTGACGGATCCTTCCGGAAGGAGCGAGGTCCTTTAGGTTTTACGACGCTTTCCTTTCTTCTCGAGTCGCGGATCGACGGTATCCGGTCGGAAATATCCAGAAAACGAGAATCGGCCGAGGGGCACCGAGACTCCTCCGTTCGACACTGTCGAGGAACGATCGTCACGTTCGAGAAGACTCACACGCGTCTCTAATCGCGGGGTAAATCTCTTCGGTGAACGACGACGACGACGACGACGACACAGACGCCACGACGTCGTCGCCTACCGTGGCCACTTCCGGTCGATCGTTCGTGGCCGTAGGAGAGACGGAGATACGCTTAGAAAGCGAGGAAAAAATTGGGTGTCGCGGAGACCGTCGTGACGAACGGTCATTGGACGTCGATCGCGCTGGACGCGCAAGGGATCGACGGAAGAGTCACGCTTCGTGTTTCGAATTCACAAAGGTCGCGCGACGTGCTCTTGTCACGTCACTTCGATCTCCAACAATTTTCGTCCGAGAGGTACGACATCGCAAAGGTAGACAGATTCTTGTTTCGTTCTTGTTAATATCACGTCTACCGGAAAGTTTTGTCGTTTTTGAAGGAGAAGAAACCAATACGTTTTCGATAGATTAGTTAATATTTACCGAGTAATATCATTTTCATGACCATCTCTTCTCGCATGTATCGTGCACGTACATAGAAAGGCAATGGTCGAAGGAGTCAATGTTGAAGTTTGTGACGACATTGTGTGACGGAACTTTTCTAATAACGGACCTAACAGACAGACCTAATATGTGGGGAGGGGGGAAGATGCAAGGATGAGATCATTCTAGTGGAAGATTAGCTCCTGCGATCACGATGATGAACTTAGAAGCGCGAAAGCTACTCGAATTTGTTAGTTTCACGCTTTTCAGTTCGCCGAGCGACTCGTCGTTTAGAGATTTTTGTTGGATCGATTGCGGTGAACCGTTTCGAGGTTAGTCGAGAATGGATTTTAGTACGCGATTAGTTTGTTTGGGAATATTATTTCTACGTGACTGGCAGCTTTGTATTCGCGTGAACATTACGACACCGATATTCCTTTTATCTCGAAAACTTTTCTGTAAATTTCCTTTTCGACCGTCCTTCTGATCTTCGGAGGTAGAACGCCGAAAAGCAAGTTAGGATCTCTTATCCGGGTCTCTTATCTGCTCCAAACAATCGTGCATTATCAGGGTGGAACCTTTCGGTTCGTATCGTCAGCCGGGCGAGTCCAACAATCTCGACTCTCCTTCTCGTCTTAGCTCCGCCTCGCTCTGGCTCGAATAATTCCCAAACAAGGCCTAAATAATTCTAAATCCGTGGAGAACTCGCCGACTCGCTCAGAAGACGAACGAGGAACTTGGTCAAAGTGCAGAGTACGGAGCTGTAAATTTGCCTATGTATTAGGTCTACCGGAAAGTTGTGTCGTTTTTTCATTAAAAGAAATTAATTCATTTTAAATATATCGATTAATATTTGCTGGTCATTTTAATTTTCATCTTTATTAACCACCTCTTGTATATACCATATATACCAAACACGTAAGTAGAAATGCAATGGTCGAAAAAGTCAACGTTCGACTTGAGGTGGCATCATGTGACGGAACTTTCCGTTAGACCTAATAATTAATCTTCGAAAAGGAAGCCGTTGGAGCCTAACGAAGGCGCTCGATGGATCTTAAACCGGAACAGGACCAAGCGAGAGAAAACCTTTGGTACGAGGAATCGCGGCTAATTCGCGTTTCCTCGATCGGAGAGACGTTTTTTCCTAGGAGATGCATCGTGGCCCGAAGCATCGCGATCGACGGTGATTTGGCACGTTATCGGTGCGTACGTGGCAGACGATTCGTGGCAAAAAGGGAAAAGTGGCCAACTCGGTGGTCGACGGGAGGATGGAGAACGTGGACGTCTCTCGAAGGTCGCGAGGCCGGTTGAGCGCCCCTGCCTCGTCGAATCGTTGAACCGCGGAGTGGTTCAGTGGCTCCAAGGCCGGCGGAAACCACGGGTGTGGGATGAGCAGCAAGACAGAACGGCCCTTCTGAGAGACTGGAATCTTCTCGCTCCCTTGTTGGCACGCACCTTCCGCCGTCTTCTTTCGTCGTAGTCCTTCGTAGTCTCGCAGGAGGAGGAGGAGGAGGTAAGTTGGAGGAGGTAGGAGAAGAGGTCGAGATGTCGGAGTGGGAGAAGTTTGCGAAGAGGAAGATGAGCTGAAAGAGCGAAGTAAGGAGAAAGAGAGAGGGAGAGAGAGAAGAGAAATAAGAGCGCAACGACGCAAAAGAACCCAGATTGGCTCGTGGGAGACAAAAATGCCTGGCGGCACGTACATATTCTTCGTCGTTGTCGTCGTTGGTCGTACGTACGTACGTACGTAAGAACGACAAGATCTCTGGTGGGTCCCTCGGTACGTACTGCGTTTCCCTTCTCGTCTACTCGTCGAATTTGCGAGAAGTATTTGCCTTCGTAGAAAGTCCCTCTGGTCGTTTCGCTTCTTTTCTTCCTTTTCGTCTTCGATTTTTTGCCTTCTCGTCCTCTGTCTCCTCAGATTCTCTTCTCAGGCTTCCCAGTTTTCCAATCTTGGCTAAAATTCCAGACTAAGTCGAACTAATTCCGCTCGAATTTTAAAACGTGTAAAGAGATTTTCATTCCGACTCTTCACCTTTTCCTCCTCCTCCCTTCTTTTTTTGCTCCTGCTCGTTCACCCTCTCCGATCGTGAGAACGCTCGGTCGAGGTTCGAGAAGAGCACCTATTAAACGCAATGATACGCAACGAGCGGTAAGTAGGAGCGGTAGCGGCGGCAAGCGTCGTTGGACCCTCGAAAGCTACTTATATCGGATTTCCGCGTTAGAGTCGACGCGCCGACGACCCTGTCCCATCGCGAATAGACACGAATAGACGGCCGTTCTACGTGTACACCCGGTGAGGACGCTGCTCGTTCGATGGCGCGTCGCTACCTACGATCGACGAACGAACGTATCCTCGTGGCTGACGTAACTGGTATCTCGACACGTATATTTCTACGTTTCATCGAATTCTCCACACATCGATTGCACCGATCGCGCCTAGACCCCCTACGCGAGCGCGCATGCATTCTTTACGACGTTATTCGAGGAGTCGTCGAGGTCGATCTCGGTGAAGATCGACGACTTCGTGGAGAGGGGGGGAACAAAATTAGGTAGGTCGACCTGAAAACGAGCTTTGCGTTTCGTTCGGTGGCTCTTTCGAAGTGGAAGGGGAGGAAAACGCATACCATGCAGCGGGTCGCGTTGTCTCGCATCGGAGCGCATTGGACGAGCGCGTGCCTTTTTTGCAGGTTAGCCGCGTCGAGGCGCGCTATCGCCTCGTTGGCCTTTGCGAAGAGTTCCGGAATCGCTATTACGGATTTCTTCTATACGATACGCTTCTTTATATTCTAGAATTCGTTTTAATAGAAAGGAGCGCTGATGCGGTCCGTACTCCAGCTTATACGCCATCGACGAGCCGCGCTCCTTCCGAGACTCTTTATAAATTTTACTCGGCTTGCTTGGATGCGTCTCGTCGACGAGCTCGACCAGGGGAGAACGGGCGTTAACCGAGGCGCGTATGTTACCGGTTGAAGATGGAAACGAGGAGAAAAACCAAAGAGACCGTCTCTTATTATTACTAACGACGAGAACCGGGCATCGACCGAAAGAAGAGCGCGCTCGTCCTTTCGCCTTGCTCCTTTTTTTCGCGTTTGTAATCTCTACTTTTTTTTTCAAAGAAAAACCGCTCAAGTACGCGAGATCGTCTCGTTGCCGTTTAATTTATTCGTCGTTTAATTCTTTTTAGGACGTAGTCCAACGATGTAACGTCGGTCCTATATTCACGTATTTTAACCCCTTAACTTACAATGACGTCTCAGAGACGTGATAAGTCTACCTGCCCAAACATGAACAAGACGTCTCGGAGACGTCATGTTCGTCATTACCGTCAAATGGAAATTTATCACAAAGATTACACGCTCGGTATTGGAGTCATTTTCTCAAGCATTTAATGCAAAGTTGCATTACACGTACCAACGTGTTTCGAGAGATACCATACCATCGAAGATTACTACATTTTTGTATTAAAATAAAATTTTATTAATGTATTATTTAATTTTATTTTTATTAATATGTTACGTTATATATAACCGTTATTTATTTTATTAATACATTTTAATTAATTTTATTAATTAATCGTAATTATTTATCAATCATCCTGCAAAGTTAATTGTACCGTGCACGTGTATATAGAAATCATTGGACGTTCGCGATTTGTACAATTTCGAACTCTCAGCCAAACTGTGTACGTCCCAGATTGTGTAGAATCCCAGATATCCTTTGGCAAACGTAAACGAGTCAATCGCTCTGACTCGAACCCCAAAACTTTGGGATGTTAAAGCGTTAGATCAAACAGACAAAAAAGTATCCAATATTCATAGCTCGTCCGAAGAATGAACGACGCGACCGTGCGACGATCGACGACCCGCCTGTGCTTCTATCTACCCTTTAGATCGAACGCGCCAACCGTAAAATCTTCGGCACTGGGCTACGACGACGACCATCGTCGTCCATTCCAAGCGGCGATGGTGCTTCGTATCATCGCGATTTTGCGCTCGTATTATCCTCGAAATACGGACGCGCTCTAATCTCGTCTACCTAGCGGCTGATCGATGGCCGTTCTTGGTCTCTTCTTTTCCTCGTTGTCCCTTTCGACTTTTCTTCCTCTCCTCTTTTCACGACCACCGCGATAAACGTTCCTAGGTACGTGCTTGACTTCCCCGATGAACTCCCGTTTATGCCTGGAGCGCGACCATTCTCGGTCGTTGCTATTGTCTTCCTTCTAAATCTAACTAGATTTGATCGATCCTTCGCTTTAGGCTTTTTTTGGGGTCTCTTTTCATTGTTGGGGTTCTTTTTTCTTCTTTTCTATTTTAGGAACTCTTGGACTTGGGCGTCGATGTTTATCTTGCTTTCCTTTTACCTGGTCATCGTGTCTTGTTTTCTACTCCGTTTTTGCCTCGTTTCCCTGCGTCAGTGAAAGTTCGTCTTTCGAAGCTGGAGTCGTCTCATTTCAAGAGTCAAATTCGTAATAACGAATTCGAGACGAGCGCGTAGTCGGTCACCAATTTCAAGCGGAAAAATACGCGGAATGTTCGAGAGAGGCGGCAGGCCGCGTTTCCCCTTTCAGGAATCTCGACAGCTGATAAAGCCGATGGTTAGGGAACGCGCGCGTTAATTGCTTCTCGAGGTAAATCGTCAGAGTTTTTACGATCGTTGGTAATGCGTTAGGTGGTTGGTTAAGACCTTGGAACGCCGACATCGGAAACGCGATCATCTTTCCTACGGCGAGCACGAAGCATTCTGGTGCTGGGCGTCGAAAGGCGATTCAGGATACGAAACAGCACGCGCTATTCCCAGCCGATCTTTTCTCTTGCCTCGGTGCTCTTAGGCATATCTCCATGTAGTCGAAGTATTCGTTTGACTCTACCGAAGCGTTCGTTCGAATACATTTTATTCGTATTCGAATGCTGACTTCGTGTTTCTCAACTTCGATCCTTACTTTCGTTAAGGATTTAACAACAAAGTTACTAAAAGACGTTTAATCAGAAAGTTACAAGAGCTGCAGAAAGTACGTGTTGCTAGAACTACGAGCAACGCTGTTACTTCTCTGGTATGTGTGAGTACGCAATGCCAAAACAAAAGAAATAGCCGTAAGAATGCTAACGCTCTATATCTTTAAAATATTACGACTGTTCTATCGATTCTAGACGTATGACGCGTTTAATCGTAATTATTACGTAAATTAAGTCGACGATAAGGAACAATGTAAGATCGGCCATCGACATCGAGGAGAACAAAATGGAGGCGTTTAACGTTCTCAACGGAGAGATCGACGGTTAGGAGAGGCGCGGTTCCGCACCGAGGAAATTTTTGCGGGAGGTCGCGACGGCATTGGGGACACCCACGATGGTATTCTCGGGTCGTTTCTTTCTTTGCTCGCGTTCTCGATGCTCGCATCGAGCGAACAAGCCGAAGAACCCGAAGGAAAAAGAGCGCGAGATTCTATCGGCTTGCCGCTCTCTGGGAGGTAAGGAGACGAGACAGAGGCTCTCGCCGGAGGTCAAACGATTTGAGGAACGAAAATCGCAGTGCCACTTTTTCTCCTTCGAGTCGCACGAACTCGTCGTATAAATCTTCCGACGTTATCGCGATAAAGGCGAGAAATAGATAGAGATCCGCGATTAATCCAACGCAATGATCTTCGGCCTGGAGATTCGAATTGATTTGAATCTGCGATTCCAGGATTAAAGATCGTCGTCTCTCCGTTCGAACCGCTGTGGCAGGTAATTTCTTGAAGAACGATCGTCGATCGTTCGTCGTTAGGATATCCAGTCACGGAGGATCGCTCGTCGTATCGATGATATCGTATAATGCAAGCCGTAGATAAACTATCGATCGGCTTTTAGGAGGAGCAGTGGGTTGTAGGCAGACCGACGGTTGCCGCTTACGTCGCGAGACTTATGATCGATAAGCATTACGTAAATAATAAAGATAATGCTGGTGTAGGGATGGGACAGCGGTAGGAGTGGAAGGAGAGGGGCGGGGGGAAGGAATGAGAGGAAAATACGGAGAGATAGAGAGATAGAAAGAGAGACGAGTACATCCCTACACCGTGAAATCGCTAATTGGATGGGATTAACGTTAGCTACCGGTAGACCGATTGTTCATCAGACTCGATCCGTTCTGGTTCACTGACAATGTTTAATTCGACCAGTTACATTTAATTCGGATGAAAATTGAAATGCCTCCGTGTAAAACATGGTAGCGCCTTTGTTAAAATTCCGTTCGCTTCAAAAGTTATACTTACAGAGGAGATGCAGGAATGGACTTCCTTTTAGAGTTTCTTTGTTTAGGGCAAAATGTCTAAATCCATGATGGAGCATTAACAATGGAGCAGTTCGAATCCCCAAAAAGATTTTCCAGGCAATTGATAGCTTTGGAGGTAGCCCAAAGATACCTAAGGACGGACCTTCCAAACTCCCTCTATTTTTCGACGGGCTTAGAATTTGTTTTTTTTTTTTTTGGAATCCATCGATCTTACTAAGAATGGAGGACCACTAGGATGAATTTCTGAGGTAGGTATACAGTCTCGTCGAAGGAATATTATTTTCCAGATAGAGACTGTCCTATCGTTGAAATACCGCAAGTATACGATGCGAAACGGAGAAGGCTGTTTCCTTTCTTTATCTTGCTGTCCTTCGCAGTATCAAAAGCGCCTTATCTCTTTTGGATCCATCTTCGCGTATGATGTCACCGTATAAGTACGACTGCAACGTTGAATTCGTCGTTGAACTCGCTTTCAGAGTGCTCGATCCTTCGATCGTCCATCGATTACGAGGCACAAGAGAAGGCACTCAGAGGCGCGTTATGCGTCTCCACTCGTACGTAAGACATCAACTGATACGTACGGGTACACGGAAGACATAAACGAAACGGATTCGATCGTGAAATATTCTCCGAATCCGAAGGAATATTCGGCCTCCGATCTTGGAGGTGTCAACGTTAAAATTGTCCCGTTAGATCAAGCTCGTTGTCACGTTGCAAACATGTGCGACGAAAGACGATACAGAGCTCAGAGAAATTCTCCAACTTATCGTGGCTGACTGTCTCTGGAAAAAAACGCGATCGAAATTCCAATGACGCGCGGATTATGAAATTGTGTCGTCTCCGCGCCGCTAACTGAGCGTGACCCATTTTTCAGGGATACAACCGGTATCGATTCGGTTAAAAACGCGTACCAGGACGAAAATACTTTGCGCTCTCCTTCCTTCGGGGAGTCAGGGACCGTGGAGCGCGTTTCAAAAATCCCAGTCAAATATTTTGCAAGGTGGCAGTCGAAGACGAATTTTTTCGATCGTCCTTAACTCGATCTCATCGTATCGATTTTACCTCTACGCATTTTTTCTCTTCCCGTTTCTTTATTATCTTCCTGAAAGAAGATGAAGAGGAACTACGAAAAATCTTCTTTCATTCTCCAAAGTTTCGCGCGCTCTTCAAGTCTCTCGTATTTCCGCATCCCCATGAAAGAAAAAAAAATGTTCTCCTTTTTCTTTTTCTCTGGAACTTTACGTTCTACCTTTTCACTTCTCTCCCAGCCTACTTTGTTCCTAAACCATTTCAGCGGCTTCTCTTTGACCTTTTGTTTTCGTTTCGCCCTTAGGGGTGGGGTTGTGAAAATTGGCATTGTGAAGATCCCAGTCGTAGCTCTTTACTGTATCGTCGCCGTTTCGTTCCGACTAATACGCGCACTAACACACACGAGCGTCTTTCGCTTCGACACGATCCCGTCAAATCCCCTGAAAACGTGGAGGATTTTTCTTTCCAGGTACACAGGCAGGCGGTCCTTTCCCTTGGTCGTTCGTAGAAAAAATATTTGTCGATGGAAGCCGAGGGAGGAGCGCTTCCGCGCGCGGCACTTCGACGAATCCTCGCGAGACGTCGTTCTTCGACATGCCGCACGCGAGCTCGAAGCCCGCCGCACAAGGGCCGCGTTCGGAGGAACATCGCGGATGGGAGAAGCGAAACGTATCCGAGGAAGTAGCAAGCGGGTGCATTGTGCTTGCCTACGTATGAAAATATATCTCTTTCGTGGCTTAAATTATAATCGAACGAGGCTTAAATTATCGTCTAAATTGGCAAACAAATTATTATCTACAAATTTCATCCTTCGCGACTTAATCCCTTGTCTGACGATTTAACTTCCAACTGTGCGTGTCAAAATTGGCCCAAATATTTGCCTCGGTATACTTATCACGCTTCTGAGACGTCTTTGCAAGTTAAGGGGTTAATATTTACGCGTTGCATCGCTCGTGAAGAAAGGTTGAAAGTTTTGTCCTCGATTTTTGTCGAGATCGAGGAGATAAAATAAATTATTCGTTTTTGACGAAAGATACGGCAACGTTGATGACGCAACGAGACGGCACGCGTTGGATCTGCCTTTCGTAGGTAGGTGCGTATCAATTGGGCAAACATAGAAATCTTCGTGATCTTTGGAGCGAGAGAAAGGATCGTTTATCACGTGGAAGGATAAATACACGGGGTACCGTTGCTAACTATCGGCGATGTCCTTCGGAACGTAATCGCGCGGCTGTCGTAGGCATCGAAACGAATGCCCATTGGACTCGTCATCGCCATCAGCCTGCCGCTGGTGCCGCTGTCATCGACGAGCCTCGCGGCTAAAAATGTGGAGGAGCTTACGCCTAGGTGAACTCGTTCAAAGCTTTTTTTTTCCTTCAAAAGAGAAGATGAGAAAAAAGAAGGTTGCGACTGTCGGTCGTGCAAATGTTGATACGCCCTCGTTGAGGATCTCCCGGAGATTCTTCCTCCTCGTTGGATTCTACGCGTACGAGACCCTCTTAAAATCTTTAACGAACCGCTCGATCTTCTCCTTTTTCCACTTTCTTGCCCTATTTTAGCTCCGGCCAGCGAACGCGGAAAATTTCGAATTCGAGAACAAAGGGATTCGTTCCGCGTCTGTCGTCCTCAACGAATCCGAACTACGTCGTGCGTATACCGAGTGGCCCAACTTGGGCCGACTGTTTTTAATAATTTATATAATTTATAATAATTCAAGGCGATTTGAACGGTGTTATTTAAGTACACTTTCATGTAGTAATATAAATTTTTAGAAAATATTAAAATTACAGAAATTCTATGCATTTTACAACAGTCAGTCCAAGTTGGCCCGCCCTGTATTTCGTAGAAAGCGTGGAAAATTTTTGGGTGACTGTGAAGCGGGGAGTCCTGATTCCACGGTCAGGTCGACGGTGGGCAGGTAGAACGGAACACATCGGAACAAAGTGGAGCGCAGCGGGGAGCAACAACGACGTCGACAGCAGTAATTTCCACCAAGAATTTTATCTAGCAGCGCAACGAAACGCGAAAGACGTTTAAAGCACGATTACGTGACGGACAATCGAAAATTAAAAACGCGATTGGCCCGAAGCAGTCCACTGGACGCTCTTTATCGACGTGGAAGACAGAAACGAATGAAACTGTGGTAATAAAAAATGATGGAAAATGACCATAATAACAGTCGCAACGATACGAAATAAAATTGAAGAACAAAGGATGGAGTTCGTCGTGCGCGAAGGATTTTTTTTTTTAACAATTTTGTCCACGACGGAGGTCGAAGACCGAAAAATTGGATCGAATTGGATGGAGAACGCTCGAGAGAGAGAGAAAGAGAAAGAGAGAGAAGAAAAAACGAAGAAAGAAACGGATTAGAGCGAGACATCGCGTGGAGGGGTCGAAAAGACGTCTTTATTCCTTTGCCTTCGTATTTTTCAGAACGATCGGGGACGATCTTAGACGATCTTTCGACGATACGTCGCGGGTCGCACGACCGAACGGATTACGAATTACTCGGCGGCGGTCACGAGAGGAACTGGAGGTACGGAAGGGCTGTGGAGAGGGCGGTCCGTTAAGAGAGGCACTCACCCTAATGAAAGCATGATTTATTTTTATACGTAGGCGTGGTACGTGCCGGTGGAAAGCAGCACCGAAGAACCGTCTCTGGCCTTTGCCGGCTCCTCTCTGCTTCCTTTTCTCCCTTTCGCTCTTTTATTCGGCGAGAAGACAGCGGAGAGAGAAAGAGGGAAAGAGCGCGATTCCACGGCGCGTGCCACGCGCGAATTAGAAAAGTAACGTCGTGGTCGATTTACCTTTAAAAGCCGAGCCGCGTGCCTCTTTAGCACGGGATAGATTTAGCCTCCGTCTCGCTTTCTCTCGTTCTTTCTAAATTAACCACCACGAGGAAAGAATTAAGGAAGGTAAACATATCGCGCGACGACGATGGCTCCTGCAATCTTGACGATGTCGCGATGAAATTTTTCCGGCAGGCGTAAACCAGGCCGAGGAGGAAATCTGCTCATCCGGAGATCGTACGGAAGCGTCAGCCACTCCGGCAGCCCGTGTTAAAGTAATCTCGTATCCAACGCTTGCTTCATTTTGTTTTTAAACGATCGCAAAATGGTGTGGATATTTTCAAGAATTTTTTTTCAACAAGAACCATCCAAACCGCGAGATTAACCAGCCGTAAGCGAACGTATGTGATCGAGCCACGGCTGAGAAAGAAAAGGAAAACAAATATACGCGTTCGTTCACGACACGCGCGCGCACGAACGAATTACGTCGTTTTCGTAAGCCCGAGAGGAAAACCACTCTCTTTTCCTTCCTTCCTTCTTAAAACGTCAGCTAAAAAAAAAAGAGGTAAACACGCAATCGAGAGCTTCGCCTCTAATTCGACAGCCATTCAAGTTACGATTTTGGAAAATTCGAAGTTAATCGGTCGATTCGTTCGTGAAAGTCACCCACGCGCATTGTCTCGTGACGATCGACGTGGGCGATGCGATCGAACAGCGACTCTGCAACGGCTTCCCCCTTCCACCTGGCTTCACCGGCTGATCGTCGACGAGAAGCGTCATGAGAAGACGACTTCTAGCTCGTGCGTTGTCTCTTTATCGTTCCCCTCCTCTCTTATCGACTAGGTATTAATAAGTATTAATAATAAGCGACATTTTAACCCCGCCATGACGTCATTTTGTAACGTCACGCAAGTCGAGCGCAGGCCTCTCCTCCATATGGGTGCGAAGGCAAGGCGAAGACTGCGTCTCGTTCGGTGACCGGCCGTGCATCCTTGCGATTTCACCGATGATTCGTGGAATTGGTCGTTCGCGGGCCGCGCCAAACGTCTCCGCGTTTTCCCTCGTTTCGTTACTTTTTACGTACGAGCGTGTATATATTTGGACAGCGATACATTGTCGTCGAGACATCGATCTTTCTCGAGCGGCGAGCTCCCCAGTGGCGTCGGAACTCTTTCCGGCGCGCCACTCGCCAGATCATTTTCGACGCGTTCCACCATCCGCGCGAAAGCAACGAAATTATACAAAGTTGTGTAAAATTGTAGAGCAAAGTTAGCTTTTTATTTTCTATATTTTCTTTTGCAAAAATAGACTCGTCGAAAGAGACGAGAGTCGAATCGAATTGGCTGAAACTTCGCCCGTTTTCTCGAGATTGTCCGACGAGCTTATCGCAGATGGTAGGAGAGCAACCGATGCTCCAATCGAGGGATCAACGTCGAAGCGACGAGGTCTCCTTCGTGTGCATGATAATGTGAAAACGACGAGGACGAGGAGAAGGTCGCGCACGCGAACCTCCATAAGCAAAATGCGCCTTGAACGAATCGTTCGGGATGATGATTCACTGTTAGGTCAATATCTCGCCCTGGAAATATTCCTCGGTCGTGGGACCTAATACGACGAAAGCAGCCCCCTCCCTCCCTCCCTCCCCCCTCTCTCTCTGTTTCTGTCGCACGTCCTTAACACGGCTATAGTATCTTCCGCGAGCGATCGATAAGCGAGACACGAGGTGCTCCTCTCGTGGTTGGTCGGTAGGTAGGTGGTTGTTGTTGGTCGTGCGCGTGTTGCCAGAGATAGAGAATGATGGGCGAGCGGGAGAGGGGGTGGGGGGAGGACCGTGTCAGTTGGGGTCGTCGACGATGACGATGACGTCGATGACGACGACGAAGCTAGAAAGAGGGGAAAGACGAGAGTTAGGGTGGAGATGTGCACAGGAGAATTTCACACGTGGTGCTTTCCCTACCCTACCCATTTCCAGGCGTGCTGCGCATACAGAAATAATTGATTGGATTTTCATGGGATATCCGTTCCTCCGAAATTGTCGCGCGCCCCCAGTGGAGCCAGGTGCGTTGCTAGGCATGGCGAGTAGCGCTAATCGGAGTCCATGCGATCTTCCGAAGTTCCCTTGGAGTTTCCAGCCCGATAATTTATTTCTCACGTTTATCTCGATTGTTCTTTCTGTACCAGGCGACGTCGATACGCGTAACGCATGTCTGGAAAAGTGAAATTTTATAGATGTTACGTTAAGAGTGACGTCGAATTACGCGGTTATCGCTTTTTATCGTATACGCCAGTCCAGTTTTGTCTGTATTTTGTTCCGATATCTTTTTTTCTTCGCTAATAGCTAGAATTTGTCAGGGTGTAGCGCGATCGTAGGATCAGTCGGTATTTCGCGATGGTTCGGTACGGTCGGTCGTTGGCCTGGCACGAAGACCTGGTTTGCAAAGTAACTTATCCGACTCGTTCTTTCGACGCGCTTCGTGCGATACGTTTTATCTTCCACCACCGTGGGATTGCAAAGACGAAGGAAATTTTATCGAAATATTTGTCAGCGCGTTCGAGGCACCGACGAATGTATTTCTTCTTCGAAATCGTCATCCTACGTGCACCATCTCATCCGAATAGAAACGACCAAGTTCGAATTGGATGTCGATCTTTCGATCGTCGTTTCGTCCCTTCGAAGGTATACCCGAAATATTGTATCACGGTTGAAATTCACATACGAGGCCTATGTGCATTTCTAACTCATTTTACTATCTTCGACCGAGGAAATTCAACGCGTCTATATTCTTTCGAAGAAAACAGAACTTCAGCGGGTTTTTGATAAGCGAACGAGTTTGCATATCGCTATACTTTCGCGACCAAATGACGTCGTCGTGCGTTTCTTTGGTCGATTGTTTCTTGAAAATCGCGTCGACCTGTTATCGAAAAAATGTTCTACTTCTTTGAGCGTTTGCATAAATGTATGGTGCAGCTTTTCACGATATCGCTGTTAGCAGTATTTAGAAGGATTGAAAGCCAAATACGCAGCGTATTTTCTTGGCCAGTGAGCTTGAATAGATGATTCGAGGCGATAAAACTCGATGTTGACATTTCGACGAAAATCGCGAAAAATTGAAGCCCCGTTGAAAAAAATCGGTCGAATCTTCATCAAATTGTGCACTTTTCCAAAGGTTTCCGACGTAGCAAATGCAAATCTGAAGTTAAAAATTCTATTTGAGTACTCCTTTGGTGTACGACCCAATTTGATATTAAATATTAACAATCTTTGACCGCAAAGAATCACATTTCTATTCTTTTCGTCCACGTACGCCTCGACAACATCTATGATGTGTATCTTCTGCTTCGCTAGAGTTCACGAGGTGTTTTTAAACAATAAAGAACAGCAATCTTGGACGTATGCAAGACTTGGAACGTACGCGCTATTGAAATTTTACAAAAGTATTGTACCTTCGATGCTTTCCTCCATCGTTTTCGTCGTCGTCATCGTCGTCGTTGCATGAAACCGCCGCGATCGATGGAACACGAACGACTCATTGTCCGACGAGCCGAGCCAAGGGTTGGCCAAACATTCGCGACCCGAGGAGCGGCGTGGAGCGGTTTTCAAATTGTCGATGCTTGCGAAATATGGATAAGTTTTTTTCGGTGTCGAAGCGCGTGGGAGGAACGCTCGGTATCATCAAGAAGACGGCCACATTTCACGGGAAAGTAAAAATACACCAGAAACGACGATATCCCGCGGCTAAATCTTGTTAATTATTTAGGACGGGTATCGTCGTAAATGCTTCGTGTTTTCGTCGATTTATTTCAAATTCGTCGTTTCTCTTGCACGTTGCGAAATTCGTTTTTATTCTCGGAACTAATCGAATCGAGAAATCGGTGAACGAGGGGGGACTTAGAAACTGAGATATTTTTGCTCGGACCCGCGCTAGCTCGAACGAAGTTCGCTTGTGCCAAGTTGTTTCTTTTTTTTTTATGGCAGACTTGATTAAGATATTACGTTTAAATTATCGTGGGATAGGATGATAATAATTCGTATTTATATCCCACTTTTTTTTCAAACGTTGGAACGTCACTAAGAAACGACACGCGATTGTTCTCGATGCCGCGCGCCGTTCAGTCTCTTCTTACGTTATTTATTCAATCTCGTCGAAGAATGAAAGAAACAGAAAATATTTAACGATTATTAGAGCTTTAATCGTCCTACTTTCTCTCTTTTTCCGACGGATGGAGAAAAAGGATAAAAAATTTAACTTCTTTCAAATGTTTCTTAAGTTCGTTGAATTAACGTGGAA
>JAITYT010000668.1:1084487-1100230 GCA_025433975.1 Liostenogaster flavolineata | reverse complement strand
TTTTTTTTTTTTTTTCTTTGAATCTTTTTCGACGATAAGCTGAGCGCAGACCGTAGAAAATCCTTTCAAAAAGGATCCGATAGGTCGATACGTTCGTACGAGGGGGAAAAAAACGCAGGAATATCGGCTACGCCCGCTCGTTTTTCATCTGCCGTTCGATCTGACAGACGCGGCCGTTCCCCACGCAGTCGGCGCCATTTTCCTTCTCGATCCAATTCCCCTCGCGTGGAAACGTTTGAATTACACGCGTTTCCACGTCAGGTGCAACCGCGATGCGATTAATTTTCTTTCGCGTTCCACGCTGCTATCTAGCCTCTCGTGTCTCGCAACGTTTCACGTGTTTCCTTCCTCGCCTTCTTTTTTTATCCGCTTTCCTCTCTCTCTCTCTCTCTCTCGCCACCCTTAAACGGAACACCATCTGCCTTCTTTACCTACGTACAATTCCTCCTGAGTTGACCGACCACCGGACACCTTTTCGACCTTTCTCGAAGTTGGAGTCGCGATCGAGGCGCGATTAGCTCGTATCTCGCTTCTTTCCACGCTCGCATCCTGTGTTTCTACGTATTATACGCGTCCAGGTAGAGTTTTCCACGTTCCGATGGATTCTCGTTGGATATTGATTCGGTCCTTGAAAAAACGAGGCGAAAGACCGACTAGAAACGAACGACGATAATTATCGCTTTCTGGCTGGGTGCGTGCGTTCGTTGTCGCGTCGTCGGTGATCGCAGTTTTTATTTGCTGCTCGGATCCAGGCGGAGTCGAGTTCATCGAATTTTAGGTGGAGCTCTCCGGAAAGGAGCTCCGCAGAAAAGGAATGGCATTTGCTCGTTATTCGCGTGGACTACTTTGCGTTTCACGTTAATCATGCGTCCTTCGATAAATAAGTCATTGCATCATTAATAATATTACGACCTTGAATATTCAGGATCCGTGAACGTGTTCGAGGAAGCTGGAGGATTGCTCGAGAAAGAGTAGCGTGACAGTTGAACGCGTCGATCATTCCTCGACCCGACTCTTCGCTCTTGCGAAGAAAATTTAGGGGCAAAGTATAATTAATTAGAAAGTAAGACCATTTGGTATGGATCCTGGAAACGCAGTTCGACGTTCGCTTCCATTTTTCGTTCGATCGAGATTCTTCGACCTTCCTCGTCGAGATTCGTGGAACTTCCAAAGGGCAAAGTTAAGTTTCCCAAAATTTCTCTTACGCAGTGGCGCAGTGAAAGATCATATTCTCGAAAGACGAGTTTAATTATTTCACGTCGAGTAAACAATGGACGCGAAACTAAGTCAAAGGTAACCGACCTCTCTCGCGTCTGTAGTTTCCCTTGGAATTTCGTGCTTCGATGTTGGGTGGAGAGTACGTACGAGCATTCAAAATCGTCCGTACGAACAAGATAACGAGTTTTCCAGGCGAACTTTCGACGGTCCAACACCAAGATCGTCCATTTGCGATCCAACGCGGTGGTGGATGGAAGATAGCTTTGCTTCCTTGAGAAACGATCGCGTCCATTCTCTAATAAATAACAAAATCTATCGTTAATCGATTACCGAATTCGAAATAAAATGGAGGGCTTCGCGATCGTCAACGATAAGATCAAAAAATCGCAAATTCCACGTTGCTTTTCAACCGCTCTTCTCCCTGAAACACGGAAATCTCAGCAGATAAAATTAACTTCAACGCAGCCGTAGGAAGGACTGCTTTTGTCGTTTGCCAGAGCGGAGTCGCGATCGTTCCACGCGAAGAAAAAGCAACGAACGCATTGGCGTTGCGAGAAATTAATTATGTATCCTTGTCGGCGCGGTATCTGGGCTAAGAGAAGAGGCGAAAAGATCCGAGCTAGGCTTGGAAAAGGGTCAGGAAAAGAGGGCAGCGGAAAAAGATATAAAAAGGCAGAGGAAGAAGAGCTCCGAGCGACAGACGAGAAAAAAAGGCGGGGAGGCAGGCCGTTTAGCTTCGACGACTCGTCGGCCGTGCGATTCGCCCTGGATCTTCGTGATCACAGCGAATTACGCGGAAAACAATTTTCATCCAAGACGAATCGAACCAACGAGACCCTTCGAACCTTCGTCTTCTCTCTTCATTCTCTTCGATGTGAAAACAAAAAATGGTCATGAAAATGGGGACGTAGTAGAGCGACGATCTCACTCACCAACGAACGATTTTCACGATCACCATTTTTCGAAGAAAACGACGAGAGCGCAGATCCAAGGCCTCTTCCAAGCTGACGATCGCTCTCGTGACCCTTCTCCCCGGTCCCCGTGGCAGGGCAAAGGGTGTCCTTGAAAAAGTTCCGTGGTGCGGGCACGATCCGCAAGGTGGTCGGACGAGGACCCGCATCGCTCCGTTTTTTTCTTTTTGCGTGCTAGTCGATGCGCTCTTACCTACGAAATGAGTAAACGGAGGCTGAGAGAGAGAGAGAGAGGAACATGCTGCACAAACATCCACCGACGCGCAGACACGCAGCCAGCCATGCACGCACCTATACGAACGTGCATCCGTGTGCGTACGCAGAAGCGTTCTACACGCGCACACCTACCTGGCGAGGCACCGATCGTACACGCGAGTCTCTCCACCTGCAGCTTGCTGCTCGTCGGCTCTTAGGCGGGGAAGGGGTGGTGGAGAGGAGGGAAGAGACGCGGACGTCGAAACGCACGCGCGTAAGCGTCGCGTGCGTCCGAAGAGCGACGGAGAAGGAGCGAATTCGAACGGAAGCGAAGTGAGAGAAATAGTGAGATATTATATATATATACATATAGAGAGAGAGAGAGGTAGATGGAAAGAGGGAAAGAGAGCAAACGCATGCGAGACGACGAGCAGCGCAAAGTGCAAAAGAGAGAAACGCGTCAGAGGGAGAGCAAGAGGAATGACAGAGGTGAGAGACGAAGAGGGAGCCAGAGAGCTAGAGAGAGAAAGGGTGGGAGGAAGGGAGAGCGCTCGGAGGGTTGGATCGTTCGCTGCCGGTAGCAACGACCCTGGATGCATCGACTCCTGGGGTTGTACGATGGTAAGGGTAGCGAACGATGAGAGAGAGAGAGAGAGAGAAGAAAATGGAGGGAATATCGTGGAGACAGAGATGGAAATAGAGATAGAAATAGATGGATAGAGGGAGAAAGATGGAGGAGGAGCGAGAGAGCGAGAGAGAAGGAAATATAGATTGAAGCATAGGGGAAGATTGATATGGGAGTTACCCTTTGTCTTTTGCCACACGTATACGCGCACACGCGTACGTTTGTAACGCGAATACACGTGGTTGCGCGCGCGCGCGTTCACTCACTCGTTTCCTATCTCTCTCTCCCTCTCTCTGTATTTTATCTCTGTCTCTCTCCGGCTCGTTCCCCGGCTCGCCGTCTCTCTTCCTCCTCTCTGTCTGTTCTCCCGTTGCCGTCGGTTCTTCGACTCTCCACGCTATTGATCTCGCAGCATCCACCGCGAAATAACGACGTACGTTCCTGACTCTCTTTTCTCTATTTCCAGCTCCCTTGCTCTTTCTCTGTTTTCTCGTCCTTATTTCTTGCTCCCTCGTTCGCGTTCGGTCGGTCGTTTCGTCGCCCTTTTCCCTCTCACGACAGTCCCTATAATTTTATCGCGAAGAAAAGAAAGAAGCAGACGACGGTATCGCGTATTTCCAAGAACGACCAAAACGGCCAGATTTTCCTCTCCAAACGTTCTCCCGTCTTTCTTTTTTCTTCGCTTTTTCGTTTTGTCGGGGACGATAAATCCCCGGCAATATTATCGTCGCGAGATCGTTTCTCAACGGTGGACGCGACTCTGCGGTCCACGTTGCGGCTGGTCGGTTTCATCGCCGACGAATACCGACGTGGAGCGCATAGATCTTGCCTTTTCCTTCCCTCGATCGTTCTCGTTGAAATTCTATCGATACGTCATTGCGCCGGAACACGGGCAAAGCTAACTAACTTTTTTCCTCTCCACTCGTAGTCGCATCTATCCTCTTGAAAATTCATAGGACGGTTCGTACGGTTTATCGCCTTATTCGGCATCCATATCCGATCTCTTACGACGATCTCTCCGATGGATCTAGACGAGAGGCGCCCCAAATCGTAAAGTTACTTTTTGCCACTTCGATAAATTCAAGAATTTTTTATTTTATTATTCAATCAATTACCGATTCGAATACAGTCGAAAGGAAAAAGAGAAAAAAGAGACGTTAACAAACGTATAAAATACCTTTCGAAGCGAATAAAATTCCGAATCGATCGATCGCGACAATCGTATTCTATCCGTTTCTCCGATGTCAAATGAAAATTTCCAATGCCAATTGCTTATCGCGTTCGGTGTGCATTTGGAAGCATAAAAGTTAAATCGAAGCGACTAGCGCTGCTTTCTACCGCGAAAGAGTAACAGCACGACTTCGTTCGATCCGAAATTCGAAAATGGGAAACTTCACGGGTTCATCGACTAGATCAAAATCGAAGGCGAGTAGTTAACTACGGCAATAAATCGATCGAAGGCACGAAATTCCGCGGGAGAACGCTCTAATCGAGAAGACACTCGATGAATTTCGCGGGCAAATCCGCCGAGCGAGTCGAATTTAAGGTCGCGTTGCGAGGAGGCCGACGACGCGAACGTGACCCCGTGAGAATTCACCAACTCAAGGTGCGTCGCTCGTATTTTTCCCTTTCGTTAGTCGTCTCCCTTTCCGTCCTCTTTCGACCAGTCCTTGTACCAAGCGTCGTCGTCGTCGTCGTCGTCATGATCCTGTCGTACTATCTGTCCTGTCGACGAACACGTGCGCGAATACGCGTAATAACGCTTTCGCGAGACGGAGACGGGCACGAGCGGAAGGCAGCACCTTACCTCCCACGAAAGACTTGCCAAGGATCGTCGGGGCTCTTTCAAGGACGAACACAGAGAGGATCGTTTCTCGGGACGAATTCTACGAGGACGTAGGTAGCGTAGCCTTGATTTCGAGCTCCAGGTGCGCGTCGAACGGCGAGGGACGCGGGGAGAACTCAAACGCGAGAGGGATGGAAAACGCGGAGGAAGAGAGAAAGCTGGTGTGCATGAGTCTGTCTGGAAGAAAGAGAGAAAGAGATAGAGAGAGAGAGAAGGGAGAACGGCGAAAGAAGGAGACGGACGCGAAAACGAGAAAGACAAGAGAAGGCAGGGGTAGAAGCGGGGAGGGCGAAGAGGAGGAAGAGGAGCAGCAGCAGCAGCAGCAGCAGCAGTCAGCCCGGCGCGGAATAATTTTTGAACCCAGGTCGACTACCCCGGCCGGCGGGGACCGTTGACAAATTAGCATAACAGGGAATCGACCCAACGGCCAAGTCAACCCCCACCGAAAAACCCCCTGCCAGGTCGTCTCGAGTGGCAATCGCATACCTACGAGCTACGAGCTCACGTAGGTACACATGTACGTACGTGGGCACGTTGTTACGTAAGTTCGTGTATGCATCGACATTGATGGAAACCAACGTTAAACCGACGTTTAACATTCTCGACCGCGATAATGGACTCCTCGACCTCCATTTCTTCCTGGTACCTTATGCGCCGCCACTGCGCACACCCACATACGGAAGCTATGCACGTCATTGTCGTACGTACGCGTACGTACACGTTGACGAACACGGAAGAACGCTCGCTGGTCTTTTCCTCCTTGCCTTGCCTTTCTTTCCCACATTTTTCATCCTTTTCGCTTCCTTATGCTTCCTTCTCTTTCCTTCCTACTCTTCGAGAGGAAGTTTCAGCTCCGGTCTTCGGGGACACCTTTGGCCCCGATAGCGGAGAGATCGGTTGGAATACTGGAGACAACTCGGTGCGATTTCGTTCTCCGGCGTGTCGGTGGACGCCTATAGGCTATGCCTGTGCGATTGGGTGGTTGGTGGGTGGCTGGGTGGGCTATAAGCGAAGACGTTCGGTCGATCGTTTCTTTGAACCTCGTTGACGTCGGGAATAACGACGACCGACCCTTCGGCGCGGCTCGTTTCTTCCACTCTTGGATTTACGAAGCGGCGATACTTCGCACTCCTGCTTTTGATTAATGGAGCTCCCTGATTTGCGTTTTGGAAGTACGACCAACGGATCCGTCCCGCTTTCGACGATCGGACTCTTTTGGGTCGAAGGACGAAGTCGTTCGTCTCTATTTTCGCCGATGATAAAAAGTACACGGTTGGGCTGCTCGAGTTTTGGGAATTTGTTGAACAAGATCAGGGTCTCCTTCCTTCGACCCGTCGACGTATCGACGAGGGAGCCGAGAAACGCAGCGAGTGGAACGACGCATCGAAGCGCGTTGCCTCCGCATAATCGCGGTTTCGTCGAGGCACGCGCACACGTTGCGTTGCATCCACCGAATTTCTAATAATCGTCTCTAAGTAGATACGTGGTTTTAAGGCAATCCGACCGGAATATTCGCGCTTAAGAAGCCTTCACTATCGATTTCGAGAAAATCGTTCCTTTAATTCGGAACGATCGTTTGGTTTTTGTAGATGTTCGATCGATCCAACGCTTTGGCAAAATTGCTAAGATTTCAGGCGACAAATCCAAAGTCGGTCGTCGAAGGAGCAAGTAATCCTCGTCGAGCGACCACGTAACACACCGACTTGTCGTTATTTTCCGCAAATAAGATGGCCGACGTGGAACAAGACGAGCGCTCGTAATTACTCCAGGCGAATCGCTCGAAGTAGCGGACCTTTTTTTGATAATCGTGAAACGGAAGCTCCCTTGCGAGCGATGGAAGGAACGCGCACAATTGCATGTTTACTTCCTCGTGCATTCCATTGTGCCGCATTTTATTTGCAAATGTCACGGCGCTTCTGTACGCGTCTTCATCCATTCGAACTCGAGGGCGCGCTTACCTTCGCCGCGATAATAAATCGTCTCATTTTAAAAGGAGACCGAGCAGAGCCTTACGAGCTTCCGACGATCAATCGAACGCGAAATAATAATGTATAATTCCACGAAATTCCCTGAGTCGTCGAGAGGACGCGAGTTATCAATTACGTTCATTCTCGTTTATCCTTTATCCGAGTCTTTCTGTTTCCCTTCTCGGCTCTTTTTCTTTCTTGCAACGCTCAGAATTCCTCTCGAACTGACTCGCTTCTCTCTCGGCCACTACTTCGCGTCTTTAGGAGCAGATCGTGAAAATACCGCGAGGCACGTAAATCGATCGATTACACGGCTTTGGTCGTTTCTATTTTCTCCTCTTCAGCACGATTCCAAGTATTCCTTTTAACGATTAGGTACTTAAACTTTTCCCCTGTTTTTCAACGTTGCGAGATCTTCTTTCTCTTCCATCGCGCATAGTCGCAACTTCACTCGTGCAAATTAATTCCGTAACTCGTTTTACTTCCATAACCTAAAAATATCAATCTAGTAAGAGGTAATCTCTTTGGGCTACCTTTTACGACGAGCAGACAACGCCGTGATCGTGTGTCCAAGCCAATCTGGAATCGACCATTGCTTAACTATCGCGACTCAGTGGAGTCACGTCGAGGCGATACGATCCAACTCGCAAGATCAAGATCCGTCAAGATCGCGTTCGGTCGACCCCGACATCTCCGCCATTAAGCTACTTTCGTGACAATAATTTTGTACAAACAGCAAACGATCGGAGAACCCAACCACTAAGAACCTACAGCCTTCGACGACTCCTTAAATCCTCCTCTCCCTGAAAAAGAACGATCGACGCATCAACGAGTTCGATTTCTCGACAGAGGAACGCATCGACTCGATTCGAGCGATAGGGACAACGCTGATCCCGGGCTGCCGCAGCTCCATTGGTGACGTGCTTGCTCTGTTGGCGACGTTCACCAACGTCGACGTTGACGTCGACGACGACGCCGACATGGCAGAGCGAGCGGGTGAAGGATCGAGCCTTCGAGAGAGACGAAGGCATACCGCGATAAAGAGAGAGTGAGAGAGGGGGCGGTCGGTGCAGAGGGTCGGTAGCAGGGTGCCCGCGACGCGTACCCAGGGGTCTATCCCGCCTCGGTGCAACGAGGGGTGGATTCTCCTCGGCTTGGGTCAGTGCCCTCCCGTAACATTGAACCACCCTCGGCGCGCGTTGCAGTCAGGGACGTGCAAGGGGCGCCTGCGCGGCACGACCATCGCCCCGCCGGCCTGATCGTCGTACCGCGTCGACGTCCGTACGGCCTCACCCACACACAGCCAACTTTCCGGGGGCTCGACGCCACCCGGCCAGCATCCTCCTCGCTCCTGTCGACCAGCCCGCCGGCTTACCCCGGAGTCGATGCCACCACCAGCCTCGTCGACCAGCCTCGTGGATCCCCCACGCTTCCCTGCCCTTCTCAACCCTCCTAGTTTCCCTCACCAACACCGCGTTCGATGCTCCCTCGCTCCAACACCGCGTCACCATCGTCATTTTACCGGCGATGGCGATGGTCCGGTGATCGTAGTGGTGTTGTTGGCGGTGGTGGTGATGGTGGTGGTGGTGGCAATAGCAGCCACCAACAGCGACACCAGCAGCGGATACCTGCAACGTTGGCATCGGTGCACGCCCACGCGTGCGTCTCGCCGCTTTAATTTCTTCCGCGGCAGCTCGCAGCCTCGTTGTCCGTTTCTCCGCGCCAAAACACCGCCCACGCCCTTCTCCGCCCTCTCCCTCCTTCTCTTTGCCCCAACTCCCTCCGTCTTTCTCCGACTTCCTCTCTGGTTAGCGTAGCTCGCGCGACCTACCGTTTTCTCTCGTTACGCGGCAACCGATCGAATTTCCCGCGCGTCTTTCGCGACCACGACCAGGTAAATCGTGCCGCCCGATGCGATATCGTGTGCCCGATCGATAGATCTTTCGGATTTTCGATTCTTGACGGTCGAAGGAGTTTTGTCGATTTTCGTTCGGGGACGATCACGAAGACGAAGGACAATTCGAGTTATTTTTAAGGACGATTTTATTTTATGTACTTGGAGATTGGAAGGGAATCGTGCTCGATGTATGGCGTATCGAACGCCTCGCGTGCTGGTCGTGTCGTACGAAATAAAATGGAGGATAAAATTGCACGCACGCGATTTCGCTTGCAGGTCCTTGCGAACTAATGGGCGCGAATGCCTGCTGCTTGGATTCCTTCGTTTCTCGTATCGTTCTGCCGTTTAAAATCGATACTCGCTCGGGAGGAGAGTAAAAAACAGAGTACCGCGTCGCACTCATTCATTCCCGCATATCGAGATTTATTCGAGTCGACGTACTCTCAGAGATACATCCATCCATTTATAGATTAAATCGGGACGCCCCCGTACGTGTGCGTCGAGTACGCGACGCGACTCGATGAAATTAATTCCGTTAATTAGCATTCGCTGAAAACCGTGACGGGCTCGATCATGTACGCGTCGTGCGTCACGTCGTGCAGCGATGCACGCGCCACGTTGAGACCGTTGACTTTCGATTTTTCGCGACACCGTCTATCGAAAGAATTGCGGAAATCTCGTATCTCACGACAAAATTAACTGGCGTGAGATTATTTAGTTGGATCTTATTAAGTTGAGTTTATTATGTCCTTCACGGTTGATCACAAGATTTTAGAGTACGAACGCTTTGATAAAGTCGGACGCGTACAAGATTGGAGCACGATTGTGTACAACTATTAGAGCGCGGCCGCTCTGCGATTGTTCGTGATCGCGAACACCGAGTAAGCACGGTTATTTTCGGTTCGTTCGACGTCGCGTTCGTTCGTATGACGAAGAATTCATGAAGACGATGTGTGTAACGATTGAAGAATTTTCTGACTACGGTCTTTGACGTCTTATGTCGTCTAAGAGAATAATCTTGAATGCGCGTATTCAAGCCCCCACGTGTCCTCGGGCCGTGTCCTTTATGCACTTTCTCGTAGCTGACGCCGAACAAATGGTAGAAGAGAAATCGCCTTTCCCTTTCTCCAAGGGAACATCGCAGCGTCCCTTGGATTTTCTCCGAAAGTAACAATCGTCGATGTCGTGCGATTGATTCGGCCTTGTCTCGTGTTCGCAAAATTGACCGTTCTACCAGTCTACGTAGAACGACTTTGAAACGCACGCAGGAACTTCAAAGGAGCTACTCGCGATCCGCGCGAAATTATCGATTCGTTCGAGCCGTAATGACGAAGTCGATGCTCGTTCGTGGCCACGTCTAAGCGTCGATCTTCCTGCGAAAGTACCGATTTTACGATTATTCGCACGTTGGAAAACGGAAGAGAGGAAAATGCGGAATAACTCGAGCACCTGATTACATCTTGGTCTAAAAATAAGCGGTTGAAAATTGCGTTCGCGGAGTTCGAGCGACGAATTTTCTTCGAAACGTCACAACGCCTCGTAATAGTTTACGAATTTGATCCTACGAACTTTCTTCTCTATCAAACGTTCGAAGTTTTCTCCAACTGTCTTTCGAAGCGCTCGAAGTGTCTTCGTTTTAATAGGCGTTTAATAGGAGCGCATTCGAGTCTCGAAACTTGATCGAACTCGCGAAATCACGGCCGAAAGAAGGGCCTCTCTTTTTCCTCGGCCGGATTTCTTTCTCGGGTCGACAGGGCGTAAATTTATGCGGCTCGCTGCGTCGCTCGGTCCGCATCCAAAGGAACTCGAAGTTTGCGCTTTGCATTAAAAGTTCGTAGGCTCGTTAGGGCGGACGTCGATCGCGTTCGCGCGTACGCGCCGCGTATCAATCGCGGGATTTCTCTCGACCTCGAGGATCTCGTCGTTTCTCGTGGACCCTTCGGAAGATCCGCATGGTCGCTCGTTCCTTTCTATCTCGCGATATAGTCGTAACTTCCATCGATCTTTTTTCTGCCTCGAGTGAAAGAATTGCAACCGCGCGTTAGAACGGAGACGAAGTCGCCCGATTCGTAACACGAGCGTAACTAGGGTAAAATGCGAACTGGTAATAGGATGGCGTGTTTCATCGGGAATCGATTCTCGGCTCCTGTGATTCGAGACAAAATCGAGATTCGAAAGAGAAGCAAAGAAACGATTCGTCTATCGATTACGTAGATCAATTTTATAAAATAGAAGATATTTACTTTTATTTAAGTTTCATATAAAGCAGTTCGAATTGTACACCAGCGCAAGAAGAAGAAAATATGTAGCTGTAGATCGCATGTAAAAAAATGTCCGCTTTAAATTTAAACATAAAGTTCGTTGTTTGATATCTACTGCTTTGGTATATTATCGAAGATCGAATATCGAACAGTCGGAACGCACGACAATGCAGCCTTGTCGACCAAGAATTTCTTCGATCGCCCTAAGCTAGTCTTTGCTAAGCACGAAGAAAAGACGTCCGACCGTTCGATAAGATTCTTTTATCGTCGTAAGAGGCGCGATCGACTGGTCGATCGACCGATCGATCGATCGAGAGGCAACCGGAGAGAGGGTGGAGCTCCTCCACTCTCTGGTGCGCTGAACTATCTCGAACCGATCGTCCCGTAACGCGTTGACGTATCTCCGCTTGGACAAAGGGGATGCATTACTGTGTGTGTGTGTGTGTGTGTGTGTGAGTGAGAGAGAGAAGGTAAGAGAAAAGTGAAGAGCATTGGGCGAGTAGGCGCACGCGTGTGTGTCAAAAGAGAAGGGCGGAACGAAATGACCTCGTTTTACGGTTAGAACGGCACTCGCTGCTGCTGCTGCTTCTTCGTTACTGAACTCCGCGATGTTGCACCCTTTTGCGCGTGCCTAACACCGCGATATTAGCGGAGCGACCGATGAGAAAGGAGATAAAAAAAGTAGACAATAAAAAACGTCGTCCGCGCGTACTTTCTCGATCTCCGCAGGCTTTCGCACTCGAAACGAATCCTACCGATGGTACGTCGAGCGAAGACCGACGCGATCTCTGTCGAGCATCGATCGAAGAGCTTCTTTTTATAGCTTCGGAGCGTGGCGCGCGCCTTTGCGTTCCCAAAGCCGAAGAAACACGCGGCGCGCTTACGATGACAACTGCGATAAGATGGTGGGTCGAGCGCGAGTGCGTCGTCCTACGTCGATTTTTCGATCGTAGATCGCTCGATGGCAGATTGCGTTAGACCGTTCGGAAGATCGAGAACGACGATCACGGATCGAGGTTATCGATCGACGATATAACAACCGGCGATCGGTGAGAATTTCGTTCCCACTTTCTATCAGGTTGTCGCGTCTAAACGTTTCGAGACGAGGTGACGTTGCAACAGCGTCCAGTGTCCCGCGAAAACGTCGCACAGCTCGATTAGCTCTTTTAGCTCGTTAAAAAGGCCGCTGGACTTGGTGCGACGCCCTCGACTCCACCGAGGAAAATCTGCGCAGGATGCATCGAGTCGAGGGACGCGTTCCCTCGCGGGCACTCTCGCGCCGTTCGTGCGCTTAGAAAATAATAATAATTAGACGCGCCGAGAGGTGAGAGAAGACAGCTGAGAATTTATCAAATCGGAGTCGTATCCGGCTCCGACTGTAACGAGGTAAGACGGTGAACGAACGTTGAAAATCGAGAGATAAACTTCCATCGCGAGTACGAAAATAAATTCGAATTTTCTTATCGGATTGCGGCGCGTAGATCGCAATGATTCGCGCACGAATTTATTCGCAAAGGCGATTCGATCCTTTCGATCTTTAAAATCTTTAAAATCTTTAAAATCGGGAGAATCGCGCCACCGTCGTGTCGTCCGATTTAACGAGGGAAACAAGGAGGAAGAAAAAATCGTAAGCGTAGGAATGTACGCGCATACATGTCAGAGCGGATACGTTATTGTTCCGAGCGAAGTAAAACCAAGGTGCGTATCGCGACATAGTTTCCGATGTCCGTTGTACTTCTGCCGCGCGTCGTACGAAGTTTCGTTGTATTCGAGTTCGTTACTCTCTGTTCCGTTTACGTTCGAAGTCGTCCGTACGTGCGAGTTTACGTCGTGCGACGAATAGTCGCGGGAAATTTCCCGATATTCCTCGTGGAAATGTGAAAAAAAATATTAGAAATTTCCGGCGTTGCGTTTATCGAGGTAAACGAACGACAGACACGACGCGGCAAACGAGGCGTCAAAGTGGAATGTGAAAAGGTAGAAAAAAACGGCTGGACATTGGTGACGTCACTCAGAGTCCCTTCCTTCATCGATATCATCAATTTCCCCCTTTGTCACCGACCAGACGCTACGAGAATCCAAAAAAAGAAGAAGAAGAAGAAGAAGAAAAAGAAAGAGAATATTCAGTGACAGAATCTCCGTTGGATAAAAGCGATACGCGTACGCTATCTAAATTCGAATTAACTCGAGGGTGCAACGAGAAATATCTCAGTTTATCGAATTCCAAGACGTATTTGATGGAGCGTCGACGACGTCAATCTTTACTTTGCGAACACTCGAAGAACCTTTAAACTATCACGGGAAGAACGAACTCGACGTTCGTACGGAGCGCGTACTCCATATCGATCGTGCACCACCGTCACGTATCGGACGTAAATAGTGAGAAGATATAAAGCCGGACGAGGAACAGAGCGAGGGAGGAGGTAGAAAAGAATCAAAAATTCAAGTATCGGCTCCTCGACATTCCTCCCGACGCATTAATCGATTTCTACCGGTCGAACGAATCGCCAACGGGATCGGCAAGATTTCTTCTCATCGAATACCGATATCCGCCATGGCTGTGCATCCACGTGGGCGTAGCATCGCGGAGATGGATGATGAACCAAATCGGTCGAGCCCTGAAAAAATTAAATTCCGGAAATTTACATATTTCTCGATGAGGTGATTTCGAGCGACGAAATTGGGATGATCGTAAGGCCGATCGATCAGAGAAAGAGGAAGAGAGAGGAAGATCGAAGAAGGAAGAAGGAAGAAGAGCTTTACCTTCGACCCTATTTATAGATAGTTGATCGAATCGTAGCTTGGAGCGTGTATTTAACTCGATCTTGGGAGTCGTATTGTTCGACTGGCCGCGCAAGAACGACACATCGCGGTTCGAACTCGACCGAAAACTACCCTCGATGCACGGCAACTAGGAATCGTATAAAGCGCTATTGTCGCGCGGAATCTTTCAAAGAAATATTTAAACTCGTTCAAGCCCGTATCTGAAAGTTTTGAGTACCAGAAGAACTACAAAAGTCCCAGGCTCCAACGTCAGTCGTGAAAATGTTTCGAAGGACGGGAGCGAGAAAAGTCTCGAATAACACGAAACCAATTAAACGTTTATTATTATTAGATGGACGGCCGTTCGACCGTGGCAGAAGACTACGGAAGAACGGAAAAAGATCGAGGAAGATCTCCTTCGAGTCTCCAGCGATTTCTCGAAGGCGACGACCGATCTCGACGGAGCCAATGACGGGATCATCCGGTCTCATCGAGGATCTCGACGCGAGATCGCGGAAGATCCGCGAAGTGCGGCTGGTCTAGGAAACGGGAAGCTTCGGGTAGCGATGGAGGGTTTGCGTAGGGTACGAGGAAGGAGAGAAGGCCCGGTGGTGGTGGACAGGAGGGTTTACCAACCGTGCAACGAATGGAGATCGATTCCGAGTCTGGGTCAGGCGAGGGCGTTCACCCCCTGCTGGTGCAGCCCGGGAGACATGGAACCCAGGGTCGTAGCTAGGGTATCACCGACGTGGTGCTGCTGCCGGCTGCTGGCGTGGGGAGAATTGCACGGGACACTCCCTTCGCTTGGGTGCAACGTACGCCGCCCTCTTCCACCCCCTACCGCCTCCTCTCCTTTTTCAACAAGCCCCCTCATCGCCATCTCCGTCTCTCTCCAGCTCCATCTCGCTTCATCCGTGCACCTATCTATCCGCATCCGTCTCGCTTCGACTCCTTCTCGACCCCTGGTAACCCTCCGCGCTGCCAGCACCCATACCGCCTCCCCCAGCTGCACCCTCGCACTCCTTTCGTTCCGTCCGAAATCACAGCTCCGGACTGCGGATCCTGCGGAGTCTGCGGGGTAACTCGACGTTACCCGAGCGGGGCTGGAAGGAAGGAGGAGGACGGGGGTGGGGCGGAACCGGGCTCCACCATCCCTCGAAACAACGTCGTTGGATTTTACCGGTGATTTAGCGCCTCGCCGCGAAAGTATCCGGCGCGATCGCGCATGCTGATGCCGTCGGAACGAACCGGCGGATCTCGCGGTGCTACTCGCGACGAGGGGATCCAGACGATCAGCGACGAACGCGTAACACGGAAGGATGATAACCCCGAGAAGGAGAGGGAAGACGATGATCCGCGTGTCGTCGTCCAGCCAACTTCGCCCTTGGGACGATCGAAATTGTTCCGATCTGTGCTACGAGCTCGAATCAACGATCGTCGGTGTACTTGTTTAGGTTATCGCTTGCTTACCAGCTTATCTACGGGCGTTACGAAAAAGACTCCTTGGAAGGAGTACCGGGTGATTTGGCGCTAGCTTCGATATCGAACCGTTAGGACGAAGATAGCGTAGGGATGAGGAGAGATCGGTCGATGTACCGTCTATCGTTCGGCCAATTTTAAGAGGTATTCGTTGTTGGTATCTTCCGTACTTGTCGCTGTTACGCTCATAAACAGTGGAGTACAATATTTCGATGTCTTCGAGAATCTTCGAAGTTTTCCATGATCGTGTTGTAACTGACGTCACCATATTGAGCGTGTATAATCCGTTAGCTACGATATCCGTTAAGTGTGCTTAATCTCGCCTGTTCTAGCATCCCTTTTAAGGGCTGTCTTCGTCTTAGCACCGTGTAATAAGCGCATCTTTTGTTCTCCTACGTTAACACTTTTAGTGCCAGACGCAAAACTAGTGCCTATTCGAGAGACACGGGACGCGTTGGCTGCCTAGACGCAGTGAAAACGCAACAAAAACATAATTGCATGCAAACGCGCAGTGGAAACTC
>JAITYT010000668.1:1057628-1071945 GCA_025433975.1 Liostenogaster flavolineata | reverse complement strand
TTTTTTTTTTTTTTTTTTTTAATAAATCGTGTGTACACTCAATGCGCATTCTTACCACCGTATCGAGCGTCCGCGCGGATCGTTTCGAGAGGGGAGGATCGATCGATCGATCCGAGGCATCGTCGATCGTCTTTCGGCCGTCTCGGTCCGTCCTTTCGTTCCTGTTCCTTTCTTTGTCTCCGATGTTCGTGCCCACTGAGTCGATAAGTCGGATTGGACGAGTTACGCGCGGTTTAACGTCGGTAAAACGGGACGCGATGTGACCGCGATAAAGCCTCGCGCGTAACCTGCGTCTTTTAATCCTCGAGGGAGTCCCTCTTCTTCTTCGGAGAAATTTCGATCCCTCTGTTCGCCGTGACGCGTCGATCTACCTTCGTGCCGTTTCGCTCGTGTATCTCGAAGAAGATCCTTCTTTCGTCTTCGCGATCGTCGACGCCGGCGGATTCGCGTTCCTCTTTGGAAGAGGGACGACGAGAAAGAAGAAGAGGAAGGACCTCGATCGATCGACGAAGCGACGAATCGTCGGCAACGGACGCATCGTTGTATTCTCGTTTGCCTCTCGAAACGATCCCGAACGCAAGGGGATAGACGTCGAGTATAAACACGCTCTGCTAATTGATTTCTATCGAGTATAATTAATCATATCGCATTCGAAAAGATTCATCGAACAAGTTTCAATTCTTTCGAGAGGCGCGGACGAAGTTTCTTTTTGCTATTTTTATGCTATCACACCTCGCTCTGTCTCTCTTACCTTTTTGCTCTCTTTTTCTCTCACGCATACTCGCACTCTCTCTCTCTCTCTCTCGCTCTTGTCGTAATCCTCACCAACCCTATACCCCCCAACCCCTTTGTCGCCAGTCGTTTTTCCTCTTATCGCGGCATCCCCGAATGAACGTTAATACCCGGAAGAAGGGTGAAAGAATAAGTCGTAAAGTGAAGAATGGAAGGACGAGAAAAGAGAGAAACCAAAGATATTTCGAGTAGGATCCGATCGTTGACCTCGTCGCTACCGAGACGTCGTTGCTGTTCTTTTCCAAACGAGACGAAAAGCAGAGCAGACGTTAGATCGTATTTGAACGCTTCGTAGAAATCAAGAGCAAGAACAGTCGCGTCGAATCATCGTCGATCGAAATCAACGAGACGCTCTTAGTCTCGTTTTCTTCTTCCCCGCTAAATAAATTTGTACGAATGAACAACGGAATCGAATCGTTTGAGGGATTAGGAAAATGGCGAACGTGATTAAAATTGACAGCAACGAGCTCGAACACGACGAAGGGAAGAAAGAACGTAAAGAAAGTAAGGGGGAGGAGGAAAGAAAAACGTCCAGACAACTAACCCTTAGTCGTTAACGGCCGGATTACACTGTACTCGATACTCGAGTTGCACAATTTTTAAATATCCCTTTTCACGCCAGGGACTGACCGAACTTCCAACTCCATCGCGCGTGGTTACTTTGGCCAAAGCTGTCGCAAGAATCACCTCGTTCGATTGGCCCAGCCAGTGTCGAATGGACTCGGCTTCGTCTCCGCGAGGATCGTCTCGACGATCGAGAGCAAAGAGTCGCTTCGTTTTTAAACAGAACCGAAAGGAGTAAGGAAGGACGAAATAAACATTGATTTTCCATTCGTTCCTGACGATCCTAATAAAAAGGGGCAAAGAAAGGAATAAAAGAAGGAAGGAAGGAAGGAAGGAGCGATAAAAAAGTAAGAATACTCTCTCTCTCTCTCTCTCTCTCTCTCTCTCTCTCTCTCTTTCGTTCGCAGCCTCTTTCCGTAAGGGCGCGGGTCGTAAATTCGGATTTACATTGCGCACCGGCAGGCAGATATTTACCTTGCTTCGTAATTGCGCGATTAAAAGCCCTGCCTTTTTTCTCCTCCTCGTCGTCTCCCTCCCGGCCCTCTCCGCCATTCCTTAGACCCACCTATTATTATTCTTCCCCTTTTTGGAGCGTACGGTGTCACGCAACACGCGCGCCGCCTACTCTTATGCTAATCAGCAATTTATTTTCTGGCGCGCAAAATAGATGGGTATTCTACGCGCACGCGCACGTATCAATCGACGGGATTTATGTTAAAAGGGAGAGCCGAGAGTCGGCTTGATTCCACTCGTGTAAACTTTAGGAGAACTTTGATAACGGGGAAGAATAAAAAATTGCCGAAAGATCGCGCTCTCTTGTTTTCCAGTCGATCGCACGTGGGAAGGCGATAATTGATACGGAGGAATGGAACTGGTCGATGGAAGAATCCGCGATGGAAGAATCTTCGAACGAACGAAACTCCGTGACTGTTTGCTCCTCGATCCCCTCGAGACTCCTTCCCTTAACGCTTTCAGTGCTACTGACTCGCGACCTGCCCGTCCAGCCTGGAGAAACAATGATAACGAATTTGGAACGGAAGTTAAACGCTCGAGTACAAAAGCTAAGGCGCGATTCGTTCGAATACCAACGCGATTATCAGAACGCTCTTCACCAAGATTGTCGTACGAAACGATCGGATTAAAATGTCGATTTATCCCGATAAAACTACCGAAACGTAATATTTGATACGATTCCAACGTTACCCGCGTTGACAAAAAAAATGAACAACGTTCGACGAATTCCCAAAGGCGAAACAGATCCTCCGCCTGATTTTGCATCTACGACCGGGCCGTTCGAAGGAACTCCTCTAGCGCCGAACTCGCGCTCATTCCGTGTCGTTGAAAGAAAGAGACGCTGGACGTCGCTCAGAGCACCGAAAGGGTCAAACCACACACCTGCTAGGGACGAAAGACGACGGCTGGCCAGACGCGCGCACCAAAACGAACTTCCTTCGTCATCGGAGAACGAACGAACCTAAATGAACGACCGCTCGAGTCGTCCTGGCTCTCCTTTCTCCCCTCTCTCCCCGCCACCTTGGAAGCTTTCCGTTTCCTCTCGCTTTCGTTCTTCGTTACGACGAAATCTCTCCTTCCATCGGCGGACGATTTTTCTCCAGACTCTTCGCGGTGAAGCTTCGTGACTCCTCGAGGATCGACGATAAAAACGAAGGGACGAAATCCCTCTTCCTCTCTCCCAGCCTCCTCCCTACTCTCGTTCGGATGCTGTCGCTTCAACATCCCTCGTAACGTTCGGTTCCTCTCGTGCAACGAACGCCCAAAACGACGACGACCGACGATCGGACGCCAACGATCGACTTCCCCTCTCGTCTCCTCGGCTCCTCAGCTCGCCCTCGCGGCCGCGATCCTAAGAATTATCGTTCCGTCGCGAAGTAAGACGATGGCTTCTTCGTGTAGAGCACCACGACTATCAGCAGGAGGAAGAGGGCCAGGTGCCGTCGTCTGCCGTGACTCGAGTGGAGCGTCGCCAAACCGGCGAGCCACCAGAGCGTCGGACTCCCGCCCGCCGCGGAGCTGATACTCCTCTGTATCGCCGCTGGATATTCCCCTGAAAAAGTGAGAAACGTGTCACTGCTCGTTGTCGTTCTCTCGGTCGACCTAGCGATTGGAATCCTTGGAAAGTGATGATGGATGTTGGATTATCGGAGAAGGGAGTCGATCTTTTAGGGTTGTTTGGCCAAGCCGAGCGACGAAAGCGAATTTCGTAGTCGAAGTTGGAATTGGTATCGATCGCGTGGACGTCGAACGTAGAAGCACCGGGTGCTTGAAAGTGTCGTGAAACTTCTTGGGAACCTAAAGCAGCCCTAAAGGTTTCTTAAATATTCATGAATCCGTTCGATATTGGTGGAAATTGGAGAAAACGAATCTATACGTATGACGCTTAAACGGGGAGTCGCTCACCATTCAGGACATGTAGTTGCACGCTGGCGCTGTCCAAAGTGCTCGGACTGCATGTGTAATTACCGGAATCCTCCCTCCTGACGTTGCTTATCTTCAGGCTGCTAATGGTGTCGTCGTTGATCCTATTCGTTAGGATTTCGATCTTGCCTGGTTGGGAGTTTAGAACGTGATCGCCCTCGTGATGCCAGGAGACGTAAAAGGGCCCCTCCAAAGACCGCTTTATCACGCAACGTATGGCGACCGTGCTTCCCGTCTTCACGTACATGTCGCGATCGCCGATGATCTCGATTTTTGGCACTGAAAGATCGAAGCACGCGCGACTTAGCCCCGCCACGATGCCGATTTTCTGTCCGTCGTGGACGTACGAATAAACGCGCGTGTCAGTAAAGGTTATTTCGTTTCAACATTTTCCTCGTCTCGTTAGGAATTTGTCTCGTTGAGAATCGTGTGACATCGTCCTTTCCATTATCGTAAACACGATCGATCGACCTTCGTTCGATTTAAATAAATCGATAAAATAAATAATTTCTATCATTTACAAAGCTAATTTGGTAAATGCAAATTTGATTAAATTCCATTTCCTTTTAAAAAGTCTTCTCAACCTCTCGCGTATCCCACTTGTCTCCGGCGCTGATGCTGCTCGACGTAATCTCAAAGTGCAATCGATATTCGATATCGTACGTCGCCTCGAAGCGCGATTTTAGCCACGAATATTCACGGTTATCAGTCTCCAGCGCATAGGAGAGACGTTAAATCGATTTGCACCGCGCAAAGATTCGAAAGGGAAAAACGTCGAATCGATCTGCAGCGTGTAACGATTCGAAAAAAAAGAAAAAAAAAAAAAATACGATATCGAATCCGTGACCGAAGGCGCGCGAATATTTACCTTGGAAATCGTCGATCGTCGTCGTCTCGCTCACGATCGACGATGTCGAGCTGCTACTCACCGATGATGTTGAGCCTAACGATGTGACTTTTCTTCGGGTCGGTCGAGATTTGACATTCGTATTCGCCCTCGTCCCGTGCCTGGACGAACTTCACCAGCAACGTCCACGTATCCGTCGTGTTCACGAACTTGGCTTGGAACCTCTCGTCGGGAATGAACATGATCTTGTTTACCGAGAGGATGTGCGAGTCTCTCCTTCTGATCCACGAGACCTGCCAGCACCAGAGAGAAATACGAGGCGATAAAGATCGTATCGTTGCGTCGATGATCCCATCGAAGCGACGTCCCCTCTCGAAGGAACCTTCGAGGGAGTTACCCGCGAATTTGACGATGTTCAATAGAAATAGGAACTTGTAACCTCGTCGATCGTAAGGATTTCTCGGATTTAGCTCCTGGATAGACCTTTTTTTTTTTAGAGTTCTTCCGACCTTACATCAAATACAACCCTACGCCGATTCAGTGTTAAAATGCGATCGTTTCAACGTGAAAAGAATCGTGACGTTATCCGCGTTCGATCTCTCAGAGGTTACGAACAGCTCGATAGAGATCGCGAAAACTCGGTTATTTTCTACCAACGATTTTCAACTTCGTTGCGTCGAGCCACCGAAACGCGCTGTTTAAATCCAAGCGTTTCGTCAATAAAGAAGCAGAGCTTTAAATCGTTTTACGTCATTGAATAGAAAGAAATATCACTCGACGTTAATAAAGCGCGAAATTATCTGCGTTCGATCTCTAAGGGGATTTCGAGCAGCTCGAAATAGACCGTAACTTTTTCCACGCGACTTTGAGCCTCCAGGAGACGATCTAAAAACGCTCCCGTAGAACTTTTGGCACGTCGAGCCACTGAAACGCGCTGTTTAAACTCGCGTGTCGCGTCGGTAAATAAACGAGGACGACGAGTGCCGTTGTGCCGTGCCTTCCAATTCCGTTTACTCGGTGGCCAAATGACGTCGCGCGTACGTGCGATATTAATGAAGCGGCAAGTCGATATTAAATTGCACGTTGGATTAAGAAGGAAATGCGCAACGCGCCGCTTCCACGGATGGTGAAACTTTTATCCGAGATATTCTCTCGCGGCTCGAGCTGTTTCGAAGCTACGGGGAAAAAAATAGCCGGACCAGAGAAACGAAGATAGGGGAAGGTAATTTCAGGGAACGAATTTTTTCGAATGAAAATACGCTTCGCGTATCCGCAAAACGCGCACGTACGTATTTGCGTCTACGTACATTTTTTATCTTCGTTACTTTCTCTCACATTTTCATTCCCGTTCTTATTCTCGTTCGTGCGTTCGTTCTCGATTTAAACATGGCGACACGAACGAAACGGACGAGAAAGAATCAGTTAGAAAAAATGAGAGGGAGAGAGATAGAGAGATTTTCGATTACGTCGAAAAAGTGCACGATGCGAATAATCGTCTCGTCGGGACCTTCGAAAGAGACGATTAAACGAGTCGATCGTCCTCCTTTTCTCCACGAATTCCCTCGCTCGACTTTCGAACTTACCGAAGGCGTCCTCGACACGCGAAAGTGAAACGACCAAGCGACAAATCATCCCCAATCTCCACGGGCAATCCGGTATCATTAACGCGGGGGACAAATTATCTGGGGCATGAACGAGGTCGAAATTATCATTCCGCGCGAAATATCGGCGGGATGATCGCTCGAGGCGAACCGACCGACCGTACGACGAATTCGGCCGTCCTCGATGCTCCTACGAATCGTCGTTGCTACGAGAGCTTCTCTTTCCGTCGATGGAAAAATTGCGACTTCCACGAGGCGTTCTTTCGGTAGAACGTAAAAAAAGTAAATGGGGCGTGGACGACGAATCGTTTATTCTCGTAGGCCTTGAGATACTCGAGAGACGACCGACAGGGACAAGGAAGGAGAAAAATAGACAGAGAGAGAGAGAGAGAGAGAGAGAGAGAGAGAGAGAGAGAGAGACAGAGAAAGAGAAAAGAAGGGGTGCCTTTTCCATCGGATTTCCCCTTCTATCGCGGTATCGACAACGAAGGAGAGTTCCTCGAGGACGAGAAGACGCTCGACTATCGATCAGGATTACCGGCGATTTTCCGATCACCGACGACCTTCTCGCGTTGCCATGTTCGTTCGTCATCGAACGACGGTAACGAAGATAAAGACGATGGAAGCAGGACAGTGGTAGAGAGGCGCGAGAAGGCAGGCAAGAAAATCGCGAAGGTATCGAGTCACGTGAACGACACAAAAAAAAGAAGCATCAGCGGAGAGGGTGAGCGACACTCGAGTAAACGTAAAACGAGCTTGGCTCTCTCAAAAGGGGAAAACGAAGAGGAAGATGGTGAGTTCGCGCGTTCCTCCCTTTCGACTCCCTTTAACCCGTCATCAATCTTACTCCCCTGTACTTTTTCGTCGAGGATTTATCGTCGATCGCGACCGCGATCGGACCTTCGCGAGACGACGTTGAACCTCCCCTTGGCTCGAGCTTCCTCTTTTCTTCGTCTTCTCTTCCTCCTCCTACCCCCTCCCCCTCTTTATGACCGCGAGAGGAACTTTCGCGGCCGAGCAACGACGACGACGACGACGATGCCGAAAGGAAAGGAACATTTAATTTCACGAGAGATAAGCATCGAGACTGTGACCGCGTTGTAATCGTTAAGTACCTTCCGTGATGGGAGATGAATCGCGAGGCGAACGAGGGGCGACTCAGGGTAGGACACGGCTGGGCAGGGCATGGTAGGCTACTGAGAGAGGAGGAAGACGGAAAGAGAGAAAAAAGAGAGAGAGAAATGGCGATTACACGCGAGTCGCGTGCCGCTTGGCACTTTATATCGTCCATGGTCCACGTCGACGACAAACTTTCCACCCTCTATTTACGCGGCACGCACGTGGAAACGCATACGTGCGGGTGTGCATGCGCCAAGATTTTTCCAGCGCCGTGGTGCACCGCATGGACCCCAGTGCAAACATACGAGCTTGGTTAGCATTTAAGCGGGCGTTAGGTTGAGTAGGTGGTGAGTATGCCAGTAGGTAGGTAAGTGGATGGATTTCCAGGTTGCAACTGGGTGAATGAATTTGCAGATTAGTCGGGAAGTGGATGGTTTTGTAGGTTGATAAGTAACTGCATAGATTCTTAGGCTGGTAGATGGGCAAATGAATTTGCAAATTGATGGATGGGTGCATGGATACGCAGGCTGTCGGACGATTGGGTGGGTATGCAAGTTGTAGACGTAGGTGAACGGATATAAAGGTTGATAAGTGCATAGATTTGCGGGTCGATAAACAGATGAATGGATACGCAGGTTGGCAGATGACTGGGTGGATATGCAAGTTGATAAGTAAGCAAACGGATGTAAAGGTTGATAAGCGCCTAGATTTGCGGGTTGGTAAATAGACGAATGACTCGCAGGTTGACGGCTAGGCGGATGGATAAGTAGGTTTATAAGTAGATTTATGAGCAGGGGAACGGATATGCAGGTTGATAAATAGGTTGATGAAAGCGTAGGCGCGTGGCTAGGTCAGTAACCCCTTTTTCTTTCAAACTTGACGCGGTTCGACGTTATTTCGCGAATTCCCGTCCGAGATTCGATTCATTCGCTGAGATCGATCGCGACTCGTTGAGCGCCAGGCTCCGTTTTTTACGAACGCTCGGCGACGCTTTCGCGCTGTTTACAAATGCATCTCGAAATTGGAATTTTTCGTCGACCGAATAACGCGCTCGAATTTACGAATTCCCACGGACGGTTACGTTACCTGCCGATTTTTTCACGAATGTTTGTTCTCTTTTTCGGGTCCGTTCGTAAATGTTTATCGGAATTCGAATGTGGCTTCAATTCGAGATTCGACTGACTCGTCACGCAAGGTCGAACACGTATTTTCCAATTCTCATTTCACTCTGCTACTCGCTTTCTACTCCGCTGCTCCGTTCTCGATCTTTTTCGTTCCGAGTAGGAACGTGTTCGCGATTTCTTCGACTTCCAGTCGGCGCCGTCGAGGCGTGGAATTGATTCTCGACCCTGCGAAAACTTCTGGTCACGCGCGAGTAATTATTATTCGCATCTCCTGAAAAATATATCGCGCGATAACAGGGATGAACTTTCGCGCCATCGAATTATCGGATTATCATCGAGAAGATTAAAATTCGATCGCGATTACGGTTTGGATACGATCGCCAATAGAAACTTCTCCGTACGACGGAACTCTCTGCACTTGGGTTTAATATTCGTGATCGTTCGAGCGACCAGTTCGACGAATGAATCTTCGCGACACATTTAACGCGATTATTGCTGGGACTCGGTTTCGTTGGTTGGCTGCGATCCTCGATATGGCGAGTTTTAACTCCTCTGACTTTCTTCTCTCACTCTCGATCGTCGACCCTCGATCGATCTTTAGCAGATCGATTCTGAAAGAGTCACGTTTCGAATTTCGTTTCTCAAGCTTCGTTGACCTCTCGGACTTCGATCGAATTCTCCCGAAGAGCAGAGCGCGATTTTATCGAGTTTCGAGACGTCTGTGTGTGAAACGTGCCTTCTACTCTGAGTCGATCATAATTTGACCGACCTGGAATTAAATTGAAATATGCACGTCGTAGAGAGAATCAAGGAGGCGTCTTCCGTTGAAGTTCGTAACGTTTAAGCTTTTCTTTCGATTTTTGTATTCGTACTCGATTCTATAACGAAGCGACGATACCTCGTTAAATTTAAATCTATGCGCACGATTGCATTAAAAGCGTTTCGAACTTCGATCCCGATACATTTCTCTTCTGTAATTGTCGTTCTCCAAATTATCGCGGTGAGGTAACATCCTCGCTAATTTTCTTTATTGCCGCGGTCTTGTAAATAATACAAAATCGCCAAACAGTGCTGTTTAAAACGATCGACGATGAAAATGAATGCAAAAGTGTCAATAGAAAGTAATTAAATAACTGACCGAGAATTACAATTTTCTCCCGATATTAATCCTTCTTTGCTAGGTAAAATTATTTCGATATCGAAAAATTCGACATTTTTATCGGACTTTATCCCGGCTAGGCGTCGTTCCGCTATACATATGTATGTACATATATGTACTTAAATCGGAAATTCTAATATTCGTTGATCTCGTGTTACTGTGAAAAGCCAATTTCGGTGTTATTTTCGATGCGATCGGATAGCTTCATATTCGCGCGATATTCGAAGAACGGTCGAAAGCACACTCAAAAAGCACGTTTCAAACGATCGTCGATAAATAAAGGGAAATAAGTAAATAATCAAGCAAGGCACACGGTTCTTTGTTTCGCATATCGATTTTCTTTCACAAGATATTAATATTCCGATATCGAAAAGCTCGACGTACTCGTCGGACGTTACACCGATTTTGAGCCATCTTCTTGTCGCGCGCACGTACGTATTTAAATTGGATTTACCATAATTCATTGATTTCGAGTTAGCACGAAGGAGCAATTTCGATGTCATCTTGGCCGGTTATTTTCGCGCGATATTCGAAAGGCGGAATAGAAAAAGCAAGGAAAGAGTTCGACTTAGAACGATCGACGATACGACTGAATTAAAAGAACGAGGTTGAAAGAAAATAAATCATATTTACGAGCGAGGAACGGACGAAAGAGCGAACGAATCCGGCGGAAGCGAGAAGGAGGAACATTCAAAAATAATTCCCGCGGTCTCGAGGCATGAATTATTCAAGCCCGAAAATCCGTGGACGCGGAGACGCCTTCTATTCTCTCGCAGCTACGTATTTCTTGCATACGTCGATCCGCCGACGTTGCGACTCAACGTCTTTTTAAATAAATTAGACGCACTCGTAAATCATAAATATTGCATCGAGTCGAGACGACGTCAACATTCGCGGCCTCGACGTCTCATCTGCGTCCGTCTAAAATAGCTGAAAAATTCAATTTTGACGCGTTCCGATTCGTTCGGTGAGGTTAAGGACCTTCGATGACCGCGCGTTCGAGGTGTCAAAGGTTAAAGGTCTCGAGAGTCGTTGTTTCCGAACGAAAAAGGAACGAATGCCGGAGGAAAATCGAGCGAGAAAGAGAGAAAAATGAGGAGAAAGGGAGAAAGGGGACTCGTCGCACTCTATTTCGTTTTTCATGTATTAGGAATGGACGTCGCCTCGCAGAGCGGCCTTCTCCAGCTCGATTCCCGTTTTTTCAATAATTCTCGGGCTTCTCTCGCTCTATTCCCGCGACTGAACGTAATTGTCGTGAAATTCACCTTGCATTTTCCACGACGTAACCAGACAGAAAGAGGATATCTCGCGTGCAACGAATGGACATTAATTAAAACGAGAATCACGACCGATCGCGCGAATCGTTGGCATCGATGCCCGATTATTCGAGCTGTGGCCACCTCCATTTATCCCCGCGAGAATAAATCTCACCCTCGACGCGATAATCGCGAGTGTGGCTTCGACTTACCGATTTATTACCGAGCTGTCGCACTTTGCACGGCAGGAAGGCGTCCGTGCCCAGCTGAGCGGTTATGTTCGTCGAGACGGTCGAGTCGAAGAAAGGACCCGTGTAGATGCCATCGAATCTCTTCACCAAGGAATGCGATCTCGTACTCACCCCTGAAAGACGTCGGATCGGTTAGTTTGGTGCGCCTTGTCTTTTCTTTCGATCGAATTCGACGATGGCGATCGAAGCGAGCTGCGCGTCCATTTTTCTCTCCTTTTCCGTATCGAAACGATAGCTTCGTTCGTTACTAATTTTATCGTGTTACTTATTATTTGTTTTTATGCAACGATTTATTTTATTTACTAGCAGTTATACCGAATACAACGTATAGAGTGATGCGAAGATGTAAATTCCGCTATGGCTACGTAAGTAATGAATCCCTGTTATTCTGTTCCACCGCCTCTTATATACCCATAGAGGCTCCTTCCTGGAAAAGTGGGGGACCCCTGACAGTCTCCAGACTCCCTAGAAGTCTCTAACTACGGATTAACACCTTTTATTCCAATGATATTGCGATAGTATTCTTTTACGCATTCGTAACAAAAATATAGCGATTTTTTAAACTGTTAAAGCATCCTTTTTTTATTATTTTTTTAAGGAACGTGTAAAAATAAATTTAAAATGAAGTATTTCAATAATTACTACAAAAATATTGTCGTATTGTAAAACTAACAGCTTTTCAACTTGTCATGTATCTGTATATGAACTTGAAAGCCTTTACATGTTTTTGCCATTATACGCCATAAACGAGGCACTGATATCCATGTAGTTTGGCTCTGCGAGTTTGCCTCGTTATTTTGTTGCAATGTGTGAATAAAGTTATCACGAGTCAGAATCGTAGTTTCAACTTTTGTGTCGGATTACGTAGCACGAGTCGGACTCGTTATTCCATCTCAATGGGTTAAAACTAAAATGTTAGGACGTATGGCGCTGTATTTAGACGGATTTACCAAGCTTCTCCTTTCTCGTCGCTACGAGTCCTGGATCTAACGGTTGAAATTGGTGAAGAACATCGAAGATCTGCTTACATTTTCCAGTTACGATAGTTGAAGGGTCGTTGTCGCGAAGTCGTCTGCATCGAGCAGCTCTTAAACGCAGGATCGATCGAAAGATAGCCCGAAGGATCTTCTCGGCGCGTCCTCGAAGGAGCGAATCCGTCAGTTTCGTTCGTTTGTTCATTAGCAAAGGTAAAGTGCGGGGTAACGTACCTCGTAAGAACGACAAATAGACGTTCAAAGACGGTCTGCTTTTCGAGGCTACGACCAAACACTGCGCGTGCTTCAAAAGATAAAGAGAAGAAAAGAAAAGAAATCGTCGTTCGCGTCGCAACGATGTGGTGCTACACCTACGGTTACTCGAGCCACGAAAGAGGATCTTCATCAGAAATATTAGGTTTAAGCGTTCTCCCACCTTTTCTTCGCTTCGTTCCTAAATTTCAATTTAGGTCAATTCGAATTTGAAATCGATTACGAGCGTTTGCACTTAGGAATACAGGAATTGTAGAAATTAAAAAATGTGTGACGCAATGTCCTTAACTTTGTCGCATTTTACCGTATTCGTATTTCCAATAGAGCGATCGAATGAAGAGATCGCGTATATTTCGAAATAACAAGAAAGTTCGCATAATCCGAATATTTCGCATTTTCGAGATTTCCGCTAATGCGAGAAAATACGAGGGAAGCTGTTCCGATAGATATTCCATTTTTTTTCTCTTCCACGATTGGATTTTCATCATACGACAGTTCGCTGTGTATAACCGTGTTTATTGTACGCCGTTCTATCTCTTGCTCCTTGACGATAAATCAACGGAATCATGAATATGAAACGAAACACGAATCGCTATCCTCTAAGCTAAGGATGAAAGACTCGACGACGCTCAGAGGCGCGGTCTTTCATCGATTTCGCACGCGGTCGAAATGATTTGTAAGCCGATCGCAGGTTCGATTCAATGCGATTGAAATGAAACACGGGGAAATTATTAATCGTGTTGGAAATGAATCGGTGATAAAATGAGTTTGCTCGTGCATAATCGGACGTCGCGAATACGAACGCGTGGACGTACTTTAAAAAGATGTATATCCAAAGGACCTAAGGGACGTGTCTCTCGTAGACGCGAGTATAATGGTAATTTCTTCGGTAAGAATCTTCATCTTCGATGGTACGAGCGCGTCGATATTTTGATTCGATCGGACGAACGCGCTTGAAAGCGAGATTAAAGGATTTACTCTCGATATTCTTTTATTCTTTCCCTTTTTAATTTATTTTCCATTTAATTCGTCCTTTCATTCCATTCTCTTGTTCTTAATCTCCTCGACGATGAAAACCAGTCGACCCATTCGTTTCCTTGTTTCTTCATTTTAGTTAAAAATATAACGATTCTTGCGCTTTGCCGATTCAATCGAGATAAATAATATTAAACGTAACCTAGAGAGAGAACAGCGAGATCAATGATTTTATAATATTTCTAAGCAGTCGATTGTTAAAAAAATCCGTAAAAAAAACACGCGAACGAATGCGAGAGTGCACGTAGAAATAAAGGCGCGTTCACACAGAGCGACGACAAGAAAAGAATGCAAAAGCTCGAGTGCGGACTGCCTTGGAAAAAGAAAAAAAAAAAAACGGAAATATTTTACGTGTATTTGCGCGAGCGAGCGAGCGAAGAGGCGGAGACACCCGTATAAAGATAAAGGCTCGTACACACCTGAACGAAGCGAAATGCGCGCATACGCAAGCGAACGGAGAATCAGACGTACATACGGCGTTGGAATAATGAGAGTGCGCTAGTAATAAGCGAGGGCTTAGACGAAGACTTTAGGATTGAGAGCGCGGCTCGGGCAGCGCGCGAGGAAGAAAAAAGCGCGCTGCCTGCTAAATTTCCCGGAAACGGAAGAAACCTCGTCGCTCGTCTCCGGAGACGACGCTGCTTTCGTCCGTGCCGGAGAGATTCTACTCCAATTCCTGCTCTTTCTTTCGCCTTTCTCTCTTTTCTTACTCTCCTCCAAGCGTTGTTTTTTCCTACCGCGTGGAAGATACTAGGTGATACTAGGTGGGTAGGTACGCGGTCTCTTCTCTTCGCTTCGAGCGTCCTACTCCTTCCTCTACCTTTCGCCTTTGTCGGTATAATGCGCGTAGGGACGCGAACTACGCAGAAAATTCAGCCTTCGTTGC
>JAITYT010000668.1:1035237-1057506 GCA_025433975.1 Liostenogaster flavolineata | reverse complement strand
TCTCTCTCTCTCTCTCTCGTACCTCGCACGAGGGCGGATCTAGATTTCGAGGCCAGACCCGTAGGCTTCGACCTACGTTTCCCTCCGTTTCTGTCCGTCCTTTTCTACCGTGGCGCGTCTATCGCCGGAGGAAATGATCCGGCAAGGCCGTGCTTTTTTTCCCCTTATTTTTTCGTCGCTCGTTTTTCGCGACTGCTCTTCCTGCTTTCGGGCTTCTCGAGTGCGTAATGGCCTTTCGGTTCGCGTTCAAGGGAATCGCGATCGCCATTATCGTCGTAATTGGTAAGAGCGATTGGTAACAGGATCTCAACGACGACGGTTGAATGTTCCTACGATACGCGCGATGTCGTGGATAGACGAGGCGATTTAACGAGATCGGATGCACGATCGTGCAGCGATTCGAGCTAAGAACTTTCGTTAATCGATATGGAAGATGATTTTCTCGATTCGGCGTCTCTCGACCGTGTCGCTTCCAACGTCGAATGCACCGTCGCGATTTTGAAGAATCGAGGAAGGACGAATCCGTCGTAACCTCGAGAGCAGTTCTCGTAACCGCGCGATCACTGCGCCTGCAAGATTAACGAGCGACGCTAGGCGAGTGTCACGAGAGTGCCGAGAGCCGCCTCTTGCACCTAGTCGATTAATTTTTTATCGAACACTTCGCGCGATCAACGACGTCGTTCTTGCGTCGATCCTCGTCGTTCCCTGTAGGAAATCCCGTTCGGTAACACGTATCTACCTCTTTCTATCCTTAGTCTCTTCGTGTATTATTCGAGTCCGACACGAGGTGAATGATCGATGTCGTACTCGTCGTGGAATCGCAAAGGCGAATTTCAAATTCGTTTCTTTAACGTCTTTCATTCCTGGCGTTTTATTTTCTACAAGGTTTTCCTTTTTTACGTACGTATCACGCGCGTCGAGGCAAAACGATAACGATCGGCATTCGTGTATACACATTGTTTAGTACTCCCGAGAATACTCGTAACGTTTGATATTTCTAGCGTTAAATTGCAACGTGGCGCGACGATCGAATTCTCGCGTTTGCCGCACTAGCACACCGATGAAATGCTAGCATTATAAAAGATGATTCGAATTGAAGTATAAAATATTGCTTTTGAAAAGAATCATCCAGAGTGCTTCTCCCGAGAGAGTATCGGTAAAAGTATTTCGCGCCACCAGTTCCAACAGATTTATTCCGTTTGAACGATCTCCTCGCTTTAGTACGCAACGGGAATACCTCAGACGCTTATTGTTTCGATCAACAGCGTCGATGTAATGGTTCAAAGCGACAAAGCTGAATAATGAAATTTCGAATCGCGAGGAGAGTCGCGAAGAATTCAAATCTATAGTAGAAAAATGGTATAAAATTGGAAGGTCGGATTTTTTATATTTTATGCGTTCTGCCAAATGTCCGCGGCGCGTTTAACACGAATCCGTAGTTAAAACCTCGATCAGGTCACTCGTTTACGAGCATTACGCAATTTCATTCGATATCCGTGATGCTTCAAAAATGAAGATCGAGCTTTTCACCCTTTCCTGGCCCGCTTTTCTTAAGGTTTCCGAGCCGCTGGATATGAATCGTAAGTTAAAAATTCCTCTTAACCACTCGTTTCGGATCATCGCGCAATTTTACCCTCTTCGGCGCGATACTGCTGATTCACGGGCTTCAAAAATCGCCATTCCCAATTTGGTGTACGTGACACTCGTTTGAAAATTCATTCCGTTCCGAGAAAAGAGAAAAACGGAGGCGTCGTGATGGCGTTTCTACTTCCTTCCTTTTTCCTTCTCCTTTAGGGCGTCTTTGCGCTCACCTCGGATTCGATACTCGATACGAGTAAATTCGAGGAACTCGAGAGCGTCGCAACACGCGAGACGACCCCTCCCTTCCCCTCCATTTCTCCACTAGGCGATTTTACATCCGCGAATGCGATTCCTCGCAGCGATAGCTCCCGGCATCAGCGGCTCCGCGTGCAATTCCACGATCCTCGGAGTATCCGTAACTCTCGCCGACGGCAGCAACGCTACGGTTAATCGCCGAGAGAAAAGTGGATCGAGCCGTGCGTCGAACGTCGTGCGGCTGCATAATGCATGCCGAGCCATCGACGATGGAACGTGAAACGTGGTCGGTCTGTTCATCCGGACTATCTGGGATCTAAATACCACTGTAGTACCTGACGCGAGAAGAGGAACGAGAAACCGATCGTCGACGAGCAATCGAACGACTCGCGTCCCTTCGGAGTCTACCTGGTCGATTTTAATTCCTCCAGGTGCTTCCAACTATTCGAAAAATTGTTTACCAATTTCCGCGTCGTGTTGCTGCTGATGCGATGAGATTCGGATCGTGTCGAAGTCATTGCGACAGAAATCGACGAATTTCTTCAAGATTCTAGCCGCAAGGCGATCATCGGCGAGTGACGAAGTAGTAAGAGCCTCTTTAGCCAGACTCGATCTTCAACCTGGTCACTTCTAATTTTTCCACGTGTTATCAGCTTCTCGAAAAATTATCCTTTCTATATTATTCTGCATAAGTCAGTGCAAAAACATTCGCGATATAATATACGACGTCGAGCTTTCATCGGAAATAATTATAAATTAACGAACGCGTCCAAGTTGCTTCATTATAGGCAACAGCCCAAAGAATTGCGTTCGTACCTATGAAATTTCCTCCTTATTCGTCGAATCTCGGAATAAAATCTTGAACGATGATAATTACGGAAAAATAATGACGGCAATAAAAGTTGCTACAGCAACAGCGCGTAATAAAACGCGTAATTGCTCTCGTTTGATTTCATCGATGTCACGTAAGAAGCGTCCTTTTTATTCCTCTTGCTCGCGAGTATCGCGTAGATGCGCCGATCGTTATTCGACCGAATGGTTTTTAGAGCGTGTCGCAGGGTCGACAAGACGACGAGGGAGGCGCCGTAAGCATAACTCGACACCGTTGTCATTAATAGGGAAGGAAGTGCACCGACTGACCGCGTCATCGCGCCGTCGTTCGTCATTATCGCGGATTCGTTGTTGCATAACGTCGTCCTTCCTCTCATCTTCGAATCGATCAACGGACATTTTTGATGGAGTCGATGGGGTGACAAAGTTTAGTCCGTGAGTTCGTCGAGATACGAACAAGAAACGCAGGAATTCTATCGAACGCGTGGTCACTGACTTTAAATTCGAGGATCGAAATTTCGAATTCCTGAATTCGCTTCATCGATGGGTCAGTCGATTAATGTAAACGGGAATAACAACCGTGTCAGTAGACCGACGAATGATCCGAGACGCGTAGAACGCGAGAAATCATCGACTTTAGATTGGAGTGTTTAAATTCGAAGTTTCATAGCTAGGAAGTCGAACAAGACATTTTTAAACACGATCGACACGCTTGTAAACTTTCGTTCGTACGTTTCGATCGTTTTTTCGTCGAATAAACGTGCGATTGGTGGCGAATGAAAAAAAAGAAAGAGAAAATTAAGAGATATTCGCTCGACGACACGAGAACGCGCCGTTTCGCACGAGATCGAGATTTCGTGTCGCCTCGTTTACCGTGGAATTACGCGCGGTTGCTTTTCCGCTGAAAATAATCGTCGGGTTCGGAGGGTCGACATGAAAACTCGTTGCGTGCGACGCGACAACGTCGTGCGACCGTCGTACTTAACGCTTGGAACGTCGACGACCGCGACACGACACGACACAACGCCACGATTTTCATCGGGATGCGGCTGACATACTTATCGATTCGTGCCTGAAAGAAAGTGGAGATTATACGCTTAGTATTAGGCGCTTCGATACTCGATAGCTCGATAGTTATGCCGTTACGTCGCATCGATATTACTATTTCATATTTTAGCATGTTTAATACCATCGAACACAGTCGCATTTAATTCTGCACCCACGGGCGTAATGACGAGATGTTATCGCGTTAAATACGGATAAATCGAATTTATGCACTGCTTATCTTTTTACATAATACCGTGAAAAATATCGCGTCCGCGTGATATCGCGTTAATATTCCACCTTTATGTTGCAATTCGTCTCTTGATATAATTTCGACGATGCCCTCGGGATGGATTTGCTATTTCGCTAATCGACGTAATTAATAGCGATAATATTGAAATTTTCGATCGCAGATCGACGCATAGCGAACGCTTCGAAGGCTGTTTAAAAGGTGTCCGAACTACATGACAGTCCATATTAAATCGTTTCAATCGAACGATCGATCGTCGAGCAATTTTTTACTCTACATCGAGGTGGACATTAGACGAGCTGCGTCCGCTTAACGTCGATGTTATTCGATTTAAAAGTCGCGAAAAAAGAGAAGAAAAGATTCTTCCATTGAAATGCTTTTAATTTGGGTTAATGGACGTCCTGGCAATCGAAAAAAGTATATCGCGGTCTCCCTTGATACTCAGTTTCGCGGTTTGTACGTCGATTCGTTCGCAAATCCGTTCGATCCGCCTAATCGTTGAAATTAATTTAACGCATTGGGATACCGATGGACCGAGATGACGTCGATTATGTCGATTTCGAAGTTTTTTTAACGCGCTATCGACTTTAGGCGGATTCGTAAAATTGACGTCGGTGTTCAACGAATCGACGCCTGCAACCCGCAACAATTTTTCCGCTGTAATTTTGATAGACGATTTATCGTAAATGAAGAGAAACTGGGCTGTTGGTTCGAGACGCGGATGCGCTTTCAACGTTGTTCGACGACACGTTGACTTCGATAACTCGAAACAACGTTTACAATATTAATTTCGAAGGGACGGTACGCAAGGAGAGACTTCGACGCCAGTGAAGTGCCGTCGACTCCGTTTCATTCTATTGTTCGAAGCATCGAAAAGCGACGCTCGCGTTCAACGAACGCATCGGGATTAACATCTCGCAATAACTTTCCTTCGTTAATTTCAATTCGTACCGTGGACGAGATACGGTCGACATTGTCGTTTGGAAAGAGACGCTTTTGTCGAGGCGTTGAGGCGATGGAAAGGTCGCATTCGAAAATGCTCGGCAATGTTCTCGCGAATTTTGAATCCATGCTCGTTCGTCGACGATGCCTCGAGGGAGAGGGAGAAAGAAGAAGAAGAAGAGAGAGAGAGAGAAAAGATACGCTTTGTCATTGGCAGTCGGTCGTCGTAACCGTGCGAAACGTCGAGGCGCCGGATAAATTCATCGAGATCAAAATGATCCGTCAAACTCGATCCTTTTGAGCAATTTCAACGTCGATTCGAGCTCTTTCGTCCAAGAAGTCTCCCGAGAGCCGGTGGTTCGATACGTTCGCGTTGAAACACTATTTAAGTGTCAGGAGAAAGAAGAACGAACGAGATATCGTCGTAAAAATTACAATCGAACTACGCCTTCGTGCGTCGATGCGCGATGCGACGATTGTCCCTATCGATCATCCCATTCGTATGGTCTAGGGATTCTTAACCTACGACGAAAACGAACGATTTCTCGAGCGTGAATTATCCGAATACGCGATCGTGAAGTGCACGAACGACGAGACGAATAGGAAATTCTTTTCTTTCTTTAATTCTTGTTTCTCAGCTTCCCGGCGTTTCGAGAAGATCGAGAGGACCTGCCTTGGGGAATCGATGCATCCGATCGACGCTGGATAGAGAAGAAAAGAGAAAGAAGAAACGAGAGAGTTGGAAAGGAAGAGAGAGGAATGGAAAATTCGCTTTTCTCGGTTTCACCGTATGAAAACTGCGAAGTGCGACGAGTTCAGCGAGTCGCGCTCATGGACGAGTCGATGCGCAGCGGGGATTAATGAACCGAGATAATTTTGGATCGCTCGGTGCGACGATATCGCGAGAGTTAGGAAAGGAGCTGGGTGTAAGAGCAAAGGTGGATGAAGGAGGGAAGAGAGGGAGTAATTTTGTCAAGGGAGAAACGCTCTCGCGCTCGCATTGTTCGTCTTGGATGTCGAAGCGCTACGCGCTTTCTCGTAAGATAAATCGAATTAATCGAATCGATGCGTTTAACGTTCCTACGTCGAGAATCTTCGAGCTCCACGGGAATTCTACGAACAGCCTTGTAAGTCGCGTCTGCCTATCGGTTTAGATACGAAGCATCGAAAACGTTGAAATAAATAAATGAAGTATTCGTGAAGATATCGACAACGTACGAACGTGTATTTTGTTAGAGATCTGTAACCCACGTAAGCGTAGAATTTAACGGTGGTAAATTGATTCTATCGAAAATAATATCGAACGATGTGACGACGATCGGTGGGAAGTAGAACGAGAAACATCGAGTCAAGCGTCGATATTCGATCTGTTTAAATCCTTTCTCAAAGAAGAACGATATCTTCTTTATCCTTCTTTTTTTAAAAATCAAAGTAGCAAGCGTTCTATTCCGTTGTTCTTCGTACATCGGTGTATCGTCAAAAGGCGTCGCGTAAGACGTAATTCGTGAAATTCATATTTTTCCTTCATCGAAGTGTTGTCTTAGTATGTGTTTTAGTAAGAGTCTAAAGACTTGTGTCACAGAATTTCTAATTTCCATTCATTTTTCTAAAAGACATCGATAAAAGACAAAAATGTTGTACAACGTAGACTGCGAAGAGAAACTCCAGAAAGCGACGAAAGGATCGTCGAGCATGAACAAGACGATTTATCGAAACCATCGACGAGCGCGAAAGAAAGGAGAAGCGCGAAAAATTCGATCGAACGTATTCTCAAAAGCGATTTCGTTTTATAATGTATCTCCAACTACGCTCCCCCTCCTTCTTCCCCTCTTTTGCTTCTCCCTCGACGCGCTCTTCCTTTCTTCCGAGGTCTCTATGCGGACGGAGGCTTTCCTACGGAGAGGCGCGCTATTATCTCCGGGCTGCTGAGCACTGCCTGCCTACCCTATCCTACTCGAAGGCGTCTACTCGTGGCGTATCGGTCACGGAATCGCGCCACGATCGCGATCGATTGTCACCGCCATCGATGCACCCTACCTATCAACCTATTCACCCACCTATCCACCTACTTGGCGACTCGACTACCTAGCGTCATTTGCGTGAGTGCGTCCAGGCAACGGTTCGTCGATCTTTGTGACCAAGAAATCTCAATCGTCATTAACATCGATTGTCATCGCTATCGATGCGCTCTATTTATCAACCTAATCGCTTACGTACCAACCTATCGTTATCTAGCATAGGTCGAAACAACGATTCGTCGATCTTAACGACGACGACGACAAAAAGGAAGGAAGACAAGAAAGGCGATCAAGAAATCGCGATCGTTATTGACATCGATGCACACTGCCTATCTCTTCACCAATTTATCCACTTACGCCTACCTAGTTGTCAACCTACTCGCTTATCCGTCCACCTACCAATTTACGTGTCATCGCAGACGTGCTTACACGGAGGCAATGATTCGTCGATCTTCGTAACGACGACGACGACAAGGACAACGATAACCGTACGTGATATCGTGGTGAATCGAGGCACAGTCGTGGGACGCGCACCGTAGGGTGACCCTAAAATCCCACCGCATCGCGGCTGATGCAGCTACGATGAGGAGATGGAGGAGGAGGAGGAGGAGGAGGAGAAAGAGGAAGAGGAGGTGGAGGAGGAAGAATCGATAGGCACGGTCCTGAACAACGACGTCACGACGACGCCGAGACCAGGGAAAGAACGGAAGAGCGTGAGAATGAGAGCGAGAGAGAGGAAGAGAGACACGTCGTCTTCGTCCCCTCGATGACGACGAAGTCATTGCGTCGACACGGTGACCCAACGGGACGCGTGTCGCCAGAAAAATTGGGAAGGAGAGAGAGAGACAGCGACAAGAAGGCAAGAAAGAAAAGAAAGAGCGAGGAGAAGTACGCGTCTGAAGGGTCGCGAGACTCGTGGTTGAAGAAGTAGGTGAGAAGAGTTCGAGTCGAGAAAAATACCGAGCGATGCTCCTAGGGTGGCGCTAGGTACGATCCTGAGATCGACTCTGGGAGGAAAAGACTGTGAAAGAGGAGGAAAAGGAGGAGGAGAAGGACAGACGCTCCTCTTCTCCTTTTCTATCGTCTGTCTTCCTTCCATCTCCTTCTCCTATTCTTCTTTTGTTCTCTCTCTCTCTCGCCGTCGTCGGCCCTATACGTCGTCCCTCTTTCTATCTTCTTTGTCTCTTCTTTGTATCTCCAGCGATCGCACGCGTGACTCCCATCGATTCGAAATTTCCCGTCGGACGGAGAGAAAAGATATTTTCAACGACAAGGACGACTAGCTTCAGGGCGACGATCGCACGCGTGCTGCCCCGTGCTGCTACGTACGCGTGAGAACGCTTCGCTTCGACACGCACGCGTCTTTCTCTTCATGGATCCTAGACCTCTTCTTCGCCTATTAGTTCGTCGTTCCCTCGTATACACGCGCCGACACACGCGTACACGAGAAGGAAGAGGTAAGCGCTCGCGCGCGCGCGTACAGCTACACCCCAAAAACTGATCGATTCACTCGCGGTACACCTTCTCACAGACCCTCCTGATTCTCCTCTCTGCATTCCTCTCTGCCTCCCGCCCACCCGTCGCCACCTATATTCTCCTACGCTCTCTTTCTCTCTTTCTATCTTCCTTTCTCTTCCGTCAGGCGAATTCGTATCAGTGGAAGAGGGACAACGAGATAGCTCCGAATCGCAGGGGCGACCACGAGACGAAGAAGAAGAAAACAGAGAAGCGGAAGAGAAGAGGAGGAGAAAGCGGAAGAGGAGGAGGAGGAGGAGGAGGAGGAGGATCACTCGGCACGCCGAGGAAACCCGGACCTACGTCACACCGATTCGAAATCCCTCGAGGGCACGGCCCGATCTCGCGCCGTTGCCTCGTCCTTTCGAAGGAAGTTGGTAAAACCATTTCCCCGTAGATTCTCCCTTTATTTCAAACTTCTTCAGCCCTTTGAAGCTCTTTCCTTCGAACACGCACCCACGCACGCACCCACGCACGCCGTCAATCTTTTCAAGCACACGTCTAATTCCTGATAATCCGAATCGATCACCGCGCCGATCTCCCAACTATGGATGAGATTTCACACGCAATTCCATAGTACGTCGCGATCATTAGCAGGCCGCGCTAGGGGTGCCGCGGTACATCGCGGAGGCACGTCTTACCGGTGATGCCCAAGAGGACCCAACAGACGAGGCACAGCACGTAGTAGTTGACGTAAGAGGACCTCATGACGCTGACGCTGACGACGACGACGACGACGACGACGACGACGACAATGACGACGACGACGACGACGATAATGCGGATGGCAAGTTCGACGGGTCAACTGGCATCTCTCAGTGGAGCCAGCGGCACAAGACCGCACGGCACCTTCCCGCCCGCTCCTAATTCCTCGGCATCGCTGCTATCGTCTCCTACCTAACGGTGAAAACGCTACCAGCCGTCGTTCATCTCCTCCTCGAGCCTCGTCCTCCCCTTGGCTCGACACCACGGCACTGTCCTCCTGTTCTTCTCGATCCTCTCGATGCCGATGTTAATTCCAATAACGATGTCGATCGCCTACTCCTATTCTCTCTCGATCGCGAATCGACCTTTCTCAACACCGACGTTCGCGTCGCTTAAGCTTTCCTTCACTGAATAATCGCGACGACACTCGAGCCGACCATCGAAGCACTCGCGAACCAGCTCGATCAGCCTCGTACTTTCGAACTCGAAGGGCCGCGGATCGGAGAAGCGGTTTGCCGCTTCGTCGAGTGGTCGTACCACTGCCTCGAGTGCTAACTTAACTCGCAAGGAGGAGGTCGAGCGTACGTCGACGCGGCACTGACGCGACGCCGCGTCGATCCTCCCGTTTCGAGCACGTTTTCCCGCACGATTCCCTCCTCTCTGGGCGTAGAGAGGATCGCCGGATTTCGTCCGCTTGACGAGGCGCGTTGTTGGACGCTCCCTTCGATGACGATGACGAGGACGAAGAGGCGTCCTCGTAGAACCGTCGCACCGCGAGTTTATCCTCTCTTTTCTTTTGATTCGTTGGTTCGATCGGTCGGTCGATCGGTCGATCGGTCGGTCGGTCGGTCGTCGTCGTACGCGGGCAACGCACGCACGAGTTCGTACGGCTCGTCGTCCGTGGTTCGTCGTCCCGGGCGAAGCTCTGAAACCGCCGGGCCTCCGGTGGCACTGCCCGCGCCCGCCCGGGGATTCCGCGCAGGCGCGTTCTCTCTCTCTCCACCGCTACGATCGAGAGCCTTACTCGAGCCTCTCTCTACCCGCCGCCACCAACGACGGCGACGATGTCGTTGTTGTTATCCTTCTCGTCGTCCTGCTCAGAACGTTACTTAGGATTTCGATCTCCTCTTCTCTCTTTCGTTCCCTTTTTCTGTCTTCCTTCGGTTCTCTTCTTCTTCTTCTTCTTATTTGTTATTTCTTAGGACTTGGTCTTCTTTAAGTTATTCGGCCTTTCTCGCAAGTCCTCGTTGTTACCGTCGTGCTTAGAACGTTGCTTAGGACTTTGATCTCTTTTTCTCTTTCGTTGCGTTTTTCTGTCTTCTTTCGACTCTCTTCTTCTTCTTCTTCTTCTTCTTCTTATTTGTTATTTCTTAGGACTTGGTCTTTTTTAAGTCATTCGGCGCTTCTCGCAAGTCCTCGTTGTTACCGTCGTGCTCAGAAGGTTGCTTAGGATTTCGATCTCTTTCTCTCCCTTTCGCTCACCTTTCTTAGCGTCCGTCCGACTCCCTCGTCGTTCTTTCTTCGGACTCCTTCTCTTTCCTATCTTTCGTTAAATTTCGTTGCTCGTCGGTTCTTCGTCCTCGTGATCGTCGTCGTTGACCGTTCGCCGACTTCCACTCCTATTCTTTACCTTCTTTCGCGTTCATTGCTCGTCCGTTCGCCTTTGTTTTCTCCGTTTGCCTCGACGTTGACGTCGTCTACCGCTTCTCTTTCGTCTACCGTCGCGAGAATCCTTTCCCCTATCTTTTTCGATGGCTTCGCGAGACGCAGGCCGAACTCGTAATTAAATGTTCCATTCGAGCGCGTATCTCGAAGTACCTCGAGATTTCGTCTAACTTCGGAAACGTTCGACGATTCGGGATCATCCGCGTTTGCTCTTGTTGACCAAATGCTCCTAAAAACTACTCAAGACCGTGTATTTTTTTTCGGTGAATGACTCCAGTCGGATGTTTCTCCACTAAACTCTAATAATAACTCGGTATAAAAAAAGCTCGTTATAGAATACTATCGACCGTAGTCTCGATACTTGGCAGCAGATATTAAAGCTGGAAGGTGTCGCGTATCGAACATAAAAGGTGTCCAATTAAAAACGAATCGATAATTAAATCGTACAAGTGTCGTTTCTTAACAACGCGTCGTTCGTCTTTCCACTTCTTTCCTCGTTTCTCCGTCGATTTCGGTTTCTTCGTCACCATCGTCGTCGTCGTCGTCGTCTTTCTCATCTTTTTCGTCTTCCATTTTTCGTGTCATTGACATCGTCATTGCGTGGTAGTTGTGTCGTCATTGGTGTCACCGCGGTCCTTCCTTATTTCGATCTTCATCGTCTTTCTGCTACGTGGACGGAGATGTCGCGCGTATCTTGTCGACCAGGCTGACTCGTGACCCGTTTTCATCTCGTTACGCGCACTTCCGTTCTTTCCTTTTTTTCCTCATATTTTTCTCCCTTCCCTTTCATTTCTCCTCCGTTTCTCGCGAGCGAATAACGGTATCGATTTATTAATCGATGAATGCTAGCACGCGTATAGTTCGGCTATCGGTTTATTTTCTATTCGGAACGTCGACCGCTTCGTTCTCGAGTCAATCGTGTCGTCGATCCAGGAATCGACAAATCCATCGACTCCGCGTCCCTCGAGAGCCGACAAGAATTTCTTCGTCCCTTCGAGCGACGTAAAAAGTGTAGAAATTTTCGAAATAAATAATTTAAATATTACACTAAAATCTATAACGTCTAAAATTTAGAGATCGCTAAGATTAACAATTTTCTTCGCGGAGTAAAATTATTCAGCGATCGAATTGACGCCAAAATCCAATCGTATCGTTCCCGATTTTCTTTTATATTCGCGCGTAATTTATCCAGTACGCGATTCCAGTTACTCGAGCGATTTCCACCGTACACGCAACTGGTACTCACATACGACTCCGAAAGAGCGAATCTATCCAAGAGCTGGAATCTAATAAGAAATAAGGGAAGTACGAGAGAATAAATTCGATTGGCTCGTCTGGCAGCGTTTCGATATCCTTAACCCTCCGACAGTCTCCCCTACGAGAGAACGATACGGTGTAGCCAGTTCACGGTAAGGAGAAGGGTGGTAGATTCCAACAAACTCGAACCGTATCGTACCACGTTGCAACGATGTATTCGATGGTGGACAGTCACCCTTATCTGCTCGTTGTTTTTCGACGGTCGAGTCGTTAAGGAGCGGAAAACGAAATTAAAAAGAAGGGAAGAGCGAAAAGGACGTTTCCCTTTATGGAAGAGAGGCTGTTTCCTCCAGAGTCTCGGAGGTTCCGTGGAAAGATCGGTGGAGAGGATCAACGACCGAACGACCACCATGGCAGCTCGCCATGGACGCATGGAAAATTCGTGGTACGGTCGAGCGTAAAATTACGCGTTTTTTTCTCATGGTGCGTTTCGACCAGTCACGAAAAAGTTAAATACACGTTTGCTCAAGATTTAAGTCTCCTTTTAATATCAATCGTTAGACGTTAAATAAAAGACGTTATTCTACCTAGAATCGATAAGCAGGGAAAAGACATTTCTTCCTGTTTCCTTCGGAATACAAAATATTCCGTCGAAAGATTTGCGAAAAGAATCAACAATCTAACATAAATCTCCATGATAAGATGCGATAGACCCATGAAAAATTCATTGTACGATCGAGCGTAAAATTACGCGTTTTTTTCACGGCGCGTCCGATCAGTTGCGAGTTGAATGTTGAATACATTCGCTCAAGATTTAAGCCTCTTCTCAATATTAATCGTTAACACGTTATCCTAGTTATTATGGAATTGGAAAGTACGGAAAAGATATTGCTTTCTGTTTCTTCCAGAATCCAGGAGATTCCGTCGAAAGATTTGCGAAAAGGATCGACACCCTAACAAGACGTGAACACCCACAAGAGTGAAATGCAATGAACATATGGAAAATTCGTGGTACTATCGAGCGTAAAATTACGCGTTTTTTCGTGGTGCGTTCCAACAAGTTACGAGACTTTGATAGTTCCTAATGTTGAGTACTATACCAAATGTATGAGTATATATATATGAGAAAATCAGGAAACTCTGCTTCACCCTTTCGAGTTACGATCCTTTTTTTGCCTCTCTCACTCTTAAATCAGCTATAACGGCTTTCTTGCCGCCTCTAGGATAACGCAACATCCTTACGTTCACGAGAGCGCCTCCAATCGAACGTTAATTAGATCCCACCTGGAATTAAAATCGAACGGAAGCTCCGTTCAGTGGATTATTCGAAGCAGACCGCACGCTGCGTCCGTTTATTCGCATGTTTCTTCCGATTATGCAAAACATCCGTGCGAATTGATTTTATAAGCGACGATCCTAGCGACGTTCCGCATAATCGCAGCTAAATGGAAAAGGATAAGAGATTTTTCCATTCGATACTTCGCGAACGAGATCGGAAGGAAGATTAGCGCGTTTTAGCCATACGCCATTGTTAGAAATTAACAGAAAATTATATTTCCTCTCTCTCTCTCTCTCCCTCTCTCTGTCGCTTTTATACGAGAACATCGAATGTCGGTGGCGGTAATTCCGTTGGTTTATCGTAATCCGTATGCGAGACGACGATCGCTTGGTTTCCTTCCTCCAGCTTTGCTGCGCCTCTCTGCCCTCCCGCTTCCTCGCCCCCACACCCCTTTCACCACCATCCCGTCCACGCTTTTCTCTCATCGCCTTTGTTCGTTCTTCGAGAATTGAAAATTTCTTCCTCCTTTCCTCGCTTTTTCCCCTCTTAAAAGAGCCTTTCCTTTCGAGACCTCGATAATTCCATTAAAAAATAGAGGAACGTCGGAAGAACGAGGAAGTTCGACGTCTTATTTTTTTCTCTCTGTTTTTTCTTCTTCTTCTTTTTTTTTTCTTTCTCTTTTTCTTTTCTTCCCTTCATTCTTACGAAGTTTCTCATCCCCGCCCGTCGACTCGCACTCATCGCGCCTTTCCAATCTCGATTCTATCTCTGAGAGTTGCGATGAACGAGCTTTGCTCTCTTGCCTCTCTGTAAATCGGCCTCGCCGCACGAGGCCGTGTCACGACGTCTCGTTTCGCCTTTCGATGAATCAAGCGCTAGCAAATGCCACTCGAAAAAATCGAAAGGAAAACGTCCGAAATTCTCCGTCGTGAGAACCATCGGAAAATTATTTCTCCTTTCTTTGTCGGGGAAAACGAGTGGATCGGAGGAAAAATTGTTCAGATCGCCTTCTTTCGAACCGCACGGTTGTTCGTAAATCGAAAGCAACAAGATCTTTCTTGGATAAATTTTCTTCGTGCGTCTCTATATTTCTCTCTCTCTCTCTCGCGGTTCGAAACGCCTTCTAGATCGGTAGGCGAAACTTGTGGAGCGAAAAGAGAGACACGAGAGATAGAGAGAGAGAAAGTAGTGGTTTCACTCCATAAAACTGAATTATGGGATATAAAAAGCAATACGTGTTTCTTATATTCCACCGCCTTACAAATTCTGCTATGTTTCATCAAAATGGGAGGCGGAATGTTCCCGGTTATTCCGTATACGCGTAAGTAGTACGACAAGACGAATTCCCACCGACGAGAAGAATTATCGTTGGATTTGTCGAAGTCGATATAACCGTCGACCGCAAGCGTAGCCTCATAATTGACTCCCTAAGAAATATTTCGAAATTTTCCATCCTGGTCGTTCTATCATAAATTCTTCCCTCTTTCGAGCACGAAAATGTTCGTCGAGCGATTTACCGCGAATCGGACGCGTTCGAGCCTCAAGTAAAATGCGGTCGATTTTAAAAAAGACGCGCCCGTTTTCGGTGGCGATCTCATCCAACCCATCGAATAACAAAAATTAATAAGTAACGATTCGTAAGGAGTTTAAAAATGCTACGAATTGTTTTTCTTCCGGTTTGCTTCGGTATCTCGCGACGAATTATCGACAATTTCGTTAGGTAAACGTAGAAGCGCTCGGAGCGCTCGCATTCCTCCCATTATTTTTGGCAAGGATAAAGCGACCTAGAGGCGAGACGTCGCGCCTTGCGATTGGGATAAAGACTCAACGCGAAATTGCATTCGCCTCTTTTTAAGGGCGATTTTTAAACATCGCGCGCTCGGGCGAATCGTCCAACTTTTCGCGGCGATCGCCCTCCTCACCTTTGACCTTTTGACCCATATATAAGAAGAAGGGGATAATCGTCGCGGTGAAAAGTTGGCGCGTACGAGCCATCGTGGTATCCGCTTTCGCGTGTTAATCGATCGCGAATGGACGGAGGAGTCGTATCGAGCTTATCCAAGTTTTCTCGTCGATGGAGAACGTGGCAAAGTAGGATCGACGCGTGGCGCGAGTCTTACGACTTTGATCGATTTTCCAGTACCAGTCGTTCTAGTTTCGGAGAAGGAAAAGGACGGAAAGTTCGAATCGATCGTCGACCATGTAAAAACCGTTCAAATCGCGTTATGTCGCGATTAAATCAATGAGATCATAATAAATTGATGGCCGTTGCGTTCAGAAGGACGCGAATGCCGTGAATAATAACCTGTTGAAATTGACGAACGAGTACGAATCGTCTGGTGGCTGCGACGTTACAACACGATTGTATATACAACGTTTGCACTTTCTCGTATGGAAGAACGCGTTCCCCCCCTCTACGCGTCGATTTCGCCGTTTCGACTCGATGTAATCAGTTTTGCTTCCTCGGAAATTAATTCGACGCGAATGGACGCGCGAGCGCGCTCCTTTTTCCGAAATGACGAACGAGAGAAAGCTTTCGAATGGCAACCGATTCAATTAGAGTTTCCCGGTAAGCCGTAGCCTTTTTCGAAGCTCGCGGGAGGTTGAAGCGTGCCGTGTGCCAGAGGAGGAGAAAGAGGGCGAAGGGAGGACGGAAACGAGAGGCAGCTTTAACGATGCTCGTCGGCATTAAGCAAAATGTGATACTGTTTAACCGTGATCGCTTTGTTGGTACACCAACCACCGCGAACCTGAGAATGTTATTCTCGTAATAATCGTAGTTTACGTTGCTTCTCTCTCTCTCCCTCTCTTCCACACGTAGGGGCTTACGGGCGACGATCCTCGATACGCAGGGTAACGTAACACCGAATAAGGGAAGCAGCCACCCTCGTTATATTTAGATTACCTCGGAGCGTAGCGACGTCACGCAAGACTGAATCTACGAAAAATACTTCTTCGTTGCGATTAACATTAGGAGGACGTTTTCGCGTCGTTGTCGTTGTCGTCGCTTTGAAAAATGAAATTGACGAAACGATAAGACGATGACGATAGTAAGAATCCAAGCAATAAACCTTCCAAATCTAGAGTCTCTTCTTCATTCGAGACGAACTCCTAGATCGAGGGACGGACGTCGAATAGTTGTGAAATCTACGGTCACGATTTCACTTGAGAATCTCTCGGGCGAATTTAAAGACGCATCGATTAATTCGATATGAACGGCAGCGATTGGAGCGTGGGAAGCGCTAGCGAAGGTGGAAACGACGGAATAATCCGTCTTCCAACGGCAGTTTTCAGCATCGATGTCGATTCGTTCGAGGGTAAGAGATTTGTCGAAAAAACGTCGAGGCGAGGCACGTAGGCACGTCGATGGAAGGAAATCCGTCGTGGTGGAAGAAGCAGCCTCGATTCCTCCAAAGAGAGGAATTTTCCTTTTCCCCCTTCGCCTCACCCCTCCGACGTAGCTTCGTAAATAAATTGGAGGCGCGATAACTTCGACGAAGAATATTCCGCGTGAAGAAACGCTCGTCTCAAAGGGGAAACTTTACGCGTCCTTTCAGCCTTAATTTTTCTAAAGGCTTTGCCCTTAGAAACTTTCCTAAATGACCGCGTCGCGTCGAGTTTCGAAACTCCTACACGGCGGTGGGCATTGGGCGCTATCTCGCGCGTATGCCACCGATTGTTGTACCTCCAGTCGGCCCTCTTCCAATGATTTAGTTTACGAGTCTCTTCTAAGTACCACCTAGCGCCGCGATAAATTTCCTTCCCCTCACTTTTTCCCCTTTTCTTCTTGCCAGGAAGCTTCTCCGCGTTTTCCTCCCGCCCTCGACCGCCAACCAAGCCGAGTCGCACCATCGAGAGCATTTTTTCCCCTTGCCTCACTTCCAACGTCTTTTCCATACGTTTCCTACGTAGCTCGTACGAAGTTTTTCCTTTCTTTTCGAGCAATCTTTCCCGAAGGCAAGGCCATCTTCGTTCGTTCGTCGCTCGCACCCCTTGGTTTTTCAGTTATTCGACCGTCCTTTTCGAGAGTTTCGAGGTATGAATTGAAAGGGTTTGAGCAGAGGGAGGAGAATCTCGCGTGCGACGAACGACGATCATCTATATCGCTGTTGGCGTCCGTTTCCTTTTTATTTGCGCGTATACACAGGCAAGTATCGCCCGATAGAAAGAGAAACATCGTCGTTGGTTGGTTATTATTTGAAAAATTCGTCCCAACGAGCCGATAGAAAGCCGTCCATTCTATCATGCATTGTTCGAATCGAAACGATTGTAAAAATAAGGCAACAATATCCGTCTAATTCTCAGGCGAAAAATTACGCAACTCCGGGAGCATCCTCCAGAAATCAGCGCAGCGGATCTTAATATGTCGATGGAAAGCTAAACAAAATTTTCTTTCAATGGCGCTCGGCGCTTGTACTTTCAAGTTATATCGCGTTCAAGTGCAAAACTACGCTTCTGTGTTTGCGTTCATTCATTCGTAATTGGGTCATAAAAAAGTAGCGCGTTTCGAGGCTCTAGTCCCCTTAGTTTCGCTTAAAGTTTCGCATTATACGCGGATTCCCCCAATTTTCAGACCTTATTCTAACCGAACCCTGCTGAAAAAGTACGCTTACACGAGGGTAACCTCTCTACACTTATATTTACACACGCGCGGACCACGTGTATACGTGCACGTATTCGTAGTACCGTATTATCGTAAGTGAATTAAATCGTCCATACTTTAACCGCGATAAAATTCCCCGTAGGACGAAAGGAATCCTCCTTTTTCGCGTTCCTTTCAAAGATACGTCCTTCGTAATTCCGCGCACTTCCATCGGATAAGTTCGCGTGGAAAGAAGTCTCGTCGTTCGCCCTTTGTTTAAGTCCTTCAAGGCGCAGTGAAATTTTTCCTGGTCGTAAGGAAAAAACCTGAATATTCTTTATCCAAGCCTTCGTCCTTGTCTACGATCGAATGAATTCGCGCGTGAATTTTCGTACTCTCGCGATAATACGATGCTTCCCTTCTAGCCAATTAACTAATTTTTACGAGAGTTCGTCGATTAGTCGTTCTTAAAAAGGGAAATTACATTCATCGCCGTCGGTATCGCGTTTCCGTTCTTCCAACGAGCACGGAGCGCCCGACTATTCCTCAACGTCGACTACAAATGGCCTTTGGTAACGGCGGTTCGAGTATCAAATATGTCCCTTTTCCATCGTTTTTTTTCCTCCCCTTTCTTTCTATATCTTTTTTTCGTTCGCTCTCCCTCCCGCTTTCTCTCATCGACGAATCGCGTTTCGTCGAATCCACCGCTTGGTAAATCAACGTCAAAGTCATACTCGTATGTTAATACGTCGGTGTTCGCTCGTCCAAGGATGGACGATCGGTCATCGTGTCGGTTTGACGTTTCACGAGAATTTTCCATCGAAAAAATAGAGAACAAACGGCGGCGCACGGATGTACTCGCGATTCGAGATGAAATTATTGATATCGAGTCGATCGAAAGGAACTTTTCGCAAATTCGTCGAGTTCCATCGAATCGAATCGTCTCGATGACGTCGATCGAATATTCGTCCCACGATTTTCCCTGTTTCTCGATCGCTTTTTTTCCCCACTTTCCTGACAAAAACGACACTCGAATTTATTCGATGCACTCGACCATCCGTCCGTCCGTCCGTCCGTCCGTTCGTTCGTTTTATTAATTTGTCCTATCTCTTTCTTTTTAGTTTAATTTCATCGTCTGTACGTCGATATCGCCTCGGCGCGTTTTTTTCTATTTTCTTCCGAACGATCAGCGACGCGGAAGGAGGAACGATCGGTCATCGCGCATCGCGTGATCCCTTCGACGTTTCACCTTTGGATGACCTATCAACGAGTCGCGTTCCTTCTCGAAGTAAAGGAGAAGCGACGAAGGAAGATCGAAAGGAAGGAAGGAAGGAAGCAAGAAAAAAAAATTCTTTCGCTCCTCCATGGCGACCGACGCGTCGATCTTCCGTACGCGATAGCGTAATCGACGGCGCGTTATACGCCGTTCGAGCGTGAAAAGTTTTATCGTCGGCACAATAGAGAAGAACTTCATTGGAGGACAGTCGTCTCGCTCGTAAATCATGAATAAAGGGCCATCTTTAACGATGATTCACGTACGCTCGCCATGGCCTTTCGCAACGAAGCGTAGGTTAAAGTGTCACTAGGAAGTTGGACGCAGGACGCACGATCTTCGCTTCTTCGCATACCGATACAAGATTCTATTTTTCTTAATTTTCTACCTAAGGGAGATAAAATACTTTTAGACGAAGCCAGGCGAAGCGAAGACGAATTTCGTCGTTCTTGTTCGGTCGAATCCATCGGAGAGAAATCACTTAAATTTGTTGCATTAAATGTGCTCTTGTTTTGTATCGTTTTATGCGTATTTTCGCACATATTGAATTATTTCGTAAATTTACATAAAGTCTTTTTAAATTAATTCTTCAAAAATGTTGGCTGTGACGTTTGACTGTGTGGTCGTTAAAGTGTTAAAAATGTCGAAACATAGCCGTGTGCTAAGAGAGAATTCGTCGAATCGACGAAATAGAAGGGAAGAAATCATTGCTTACCTCGTCGTTTATTCAAACTGTTTTCTATCGTTTCGCGTTTATCGAATTTGAAGGATCATTCGCGACAAGACGAGATCTCGTTCGACAGGGACGATTCGTTGTACGTTCTCGAGATAAAAATACGACGCGAAACGAGTCTACGATGCGATCGACTCACGCTCGAGGGGCCATTTTCGTCGTTCGATCGAGTTCGAGTCTAGCGACTCGTACGACGTTTATACGAGGAGGAGAGAGGGAGAGAAAGAGAGAGGCAATGTTCCTTTTTACGCTCCATCCTCTTCTTTCTTTTATCGCTACAAGCTTTCCTCCTTCTTTCTACTTCTCCACGAGGAGATGAACGTTAAATCGCACCGTGGCGACCTTTCGATGTTGCTCGCTTTAATCCCTCGAGCGATCGTTAACGCGTATCCCTCGATACCGCGCGTGCGACCTCGACTTATCGTCGAACCGTTTCCTCATAACTTTCGTACATTGACGAGAGCTTCGAGCGGTCGTTAGGAATAAATTTAACGTCGCGTGTCGCGCGTTTCCCTCCTTCCGTTCGCGTATTCAACGTGATTTTCTTCGAATCGTAGGAGAAAAAGGTAACGCGCGCACCGCGAGATTCGATCGAATGACGTTTACGTTCGAATTATCGGGGAGAAATCGGAAGGCGGAAGAAAAGAATCGGAAAGAACGTGTTCCAATTGCGAGACCACCTCCACGATTTTCACGAATATTTTTTATTTTTTCATCGCATCTTTCATCTCTCCTTTCTCTTGTCGAATATGGAACGAGATTTTGTGGATGGTTGTGAGACGAATGCGAGTTGTGGACCTTGAGGTTTGTAGAAAAATGAAGAATCGCGCAGGAGAAATCGAAAGACTGTGGGAAGAACGCGTTTCGATAGTAAGGCCATTCCCACAATTTTTAGAAATTTTTTATTTTTTCAATACATTTTTAATTTTTCCTTTCTCTTTTTGAATATTGAACGAGATTTTGTGAATGCTTCTAAAACGGATACGAGTTACGTACCTCGGGATACGGAAGAATGACATTTACGTCCGAATTATCGAGAAGCGATCGAAACACGGTGAAAGCAATCTTTTAACGCGTGTGATATAATCCGACTGACGCGTTCATGGTCGCGTAGGTGATCGGCGATCGACGGCTTATTTGTCGCGTGTCCAGGGTGCATCGATCGCACGCCAGTCGACGATATTTCGTAATTTTCCCTGCGTTAATTACGATGATGTCGTTTCGGTGATTTTGCAAGCTCGTGGCTTCGCGCAATTCACACAATGCACTCGACGAACTTGATGCACTCGATGCATTTAACTTGATCGGTTATATGATTGGTTATTGTCAATAGAATTTCGAAGAAAATTCTCAAACCGCAACTGATTTTTTAACCCTTTTAGTGCCAGATGCAAAACCAATCCCTATTCGAGAGACGCATAGATTGCCTAGACGCATTGAAAACGCAATAAGGATGCGTATAAAAATGCACTTGAAATTTATCGATTGTTATTAAAAACTCGTGAGTAATGTTTTACATTGGAAGTAATATCTAGAGATCGGTTTCGTCAATTGAAAAGTGATTATTTACAGCAGCAAAACAAAGCATGTACTAAGTGGGATATGGATGCTGTTGTTATTCGGCTTTTTTTTTACGTGGACTACTGCTTTGCAAAAGACTACGTTACTATTAAACAATTGGGGAAAGTTGTAAACAAAAAATTGATAACTTCTGGTTTATATCGATCACCTCCGTAATTTCTACGATGTACTCGTATAAATATTATTTAATTAAATTATATATTATTAATTAAAAGAAATTTATAATCGATAAATTAACAATTTCTTCTCTATATTTTGTTATATTTGAGGAAGTGGCCTGTAGAAGAAACTCGATTTAACGATACAATAAAAACGTCACGAACACGGTATCAATGTGTAAATTGCGACGTCGATTAATACGCCATGCGATGTTTTAAAATACATCACACAAAATTATATTACCAATTGCTTAATAAATTATTGATTAACTCGTGTTCACTTACCCGATATCCAGAAGAGGCAGGAGAAGCGACAACCAGTCGGTAGGTCTTCGGTGTCCCAGGGCTTCGAAGTTCCATCCATGATCGCACTTTGCTCGTGTCCACTTGCACTTCGCTTCATTACACTTCACTTTATTGCACTGCACTACGCGACACGACACAAAACACGCGTCGAAATTACGAATATTACGCCGATGTTCACGCGTCGATGATCGGTTACGAACTGACACTGCTTACGATCGCTGTAAGACACCTTGGTCGAAATAAAAAAAAAGGAGAGCACCGTAGTTCGATAAATTGTTATTGTTGTCATTTTGT
>JAITYT010000668.1:996635-1027905 GCA_025433975.1 Liostenogaster flavolineata | reverse complement strand
GAGAGAGAGAGAGAGAGAAGAAAGCGAGTCGGAGTCCTTCGTAGAGCCATTCTAATTGGGGCAGATGTTAATTAAGGCGCGCTTAGGCAAAGACGACGAGGCGACTACGACGTCGACGGGACTTTGTTCGCGAAAATAATGATCTTCCCATTATCCGTCCGTCCTCTCTTAACCATTGTCCTCTTCATCGTCCGCGTTATCGTCTTTATTGTTCCATTCGACGTAGGATCTCTCGCCGTTTCTCTCTGTGTCTCTTCCTTTCCTTTTTCGCTCTTTTTGACAAATGCACTCGCACCGGCATAAACGATTGCGAGTAATTCGCTAAGGTCGACGTGGAAGCGCGACGGATATTCAAATTCTTTCGATCGTCGTCGTCATCGTCGATATCGTCTTACCTTCGCAATTTTTGTCGAAGGGACGAGAATAACCCTCTTGGAAAACGCATCCGCGACGGTGTGAACGATCGCCGCAAATTCGCGAAATTTATTTTTCTAGAGGCGTCATCGTGCTCGTCGTTGTCTACCTGCTGATCGAATTAACGTCGTGGTCGACGTTCGATCGATTCTTGGGATTTCTTTTTTCCGAAAAAGAAGAATAAGTCAAAGGAAGGAAATGCTTCCCTTCCTTACTCTGCCCCTCATCTTCTTCGTTTTAATTCACTCGATAGGGATTATTCCGAGGTAAAATCGAATAGTTTAAGAAAAATATACGCGACGAAGGACGTTGGTTCTTCTTAACGCGAAGAGGCGCGTTACTACGCTTTTCTCGCTATCGTCTAAAAGAAAAAATAGCAAGCGCGGTACACGGAGAATATCTAACGGGTAATTTAAGACCACTCCTAGGTAAAGCGTTTAATGGATTTTAAGTTGGTAATATTACGGTTAAACGTAGTCACCCTGATAAAATTAACTTTCACGATGAGAGTTTGCGTCGGCGAGCGCGCTCTGCGTAGGGGAGATGGATAAGCTGTCGCGTGTAAAAAATAAGAGGAGATCGAAACGAAGGGAAAAGGACTGGAGTGTCCTTTCTGCGCTCCCGAAGACGTTCCAGGATCGATTCCTTTTTTATCGAGAGGGATAAAACGTTCGGTTTGTCAAACGTAGCGGTGCTCCTTATCGAGAACGCTTCGTTTTGGTAGAACGGGGCAATCGAGGTACTCGCCGTTGTTACGTCTGTCGCGTCTTTGTCGACACCACGAGTAAACAGTAACTCCGTGTAACTGCCGCTCCCACTTTGACGAAAGTTTAAAGCGCCCTTTGAAAAGAATCCTGTTCGTCGGTATTTCCTACGGTTTCCATATTTGTACAGCCATGGACGAGTTTGTACGGAGGGAAATATCGGTCTTTATAATTTTAAGTGGCCCTTTTCCTTCTCAGGATCAAACGTTTGCGCGAATTCTCACGGATATCAGCGTCGAGTGAACATTTTGTTGGTACAGGCGTAAAAAATTTATTCGCCATTTTTCCTCGCGTTTCCGATTTTTGTTCTTGCTTGAGGAGAGTTTCGACGAATATTTCGAAATTTGTTCGATTTCGTTCGATTCTGAAGAAGGAGAGACGCGTTCGGCTTCGACGATCGTACCTCGTCGTTCGACGGAATCGGATCGAAATCGGTCTAAATTCTAATCGATCTAAATAGTCTCGAGACGCTCTAAAATCGATGGGAAAAAATTCCAGTTACTCGATGAGTCGATATCTTTAACGGTACTTTCGAGCAACTTCGTAGTTCGTTATGCGCCGTTCGGCTTCAATGCGCCATGAATTTAATTAAATCTAAGAATAGATCATCGTTACGGAATACCAATTTGGTCGATGGTTTCGGTAAAGCCATTGAACGTACGGACACGTCGTTTAATTTGCGCAAACTGGAAATTCTATAAGAAGCCAAAATACGATTGCAAACTTCCCGTATTACGAGAATCCTAGAAACTATCGTCTAGTACGCCAAGGCACGAAGGAATCGCGGATCGTTTTTACCTCATTAAATCTACACCAAAACACAGAATTTCACGATTCCGCCGAAAATAAACAGGGACCGAAGCAGTTTCGTAAATTGTCTCAAAGGTCGGACTTTCTACTTTTAACTTACTTACTTTCGTGAATTTAAATGTTATTTCTACGCGACGCTGATACAGCTTAAAAGCACGCCGTATTTTTTCTCGTGGAAAATTTCATCTTCAAAGCGGTTGTGTCGAATTACGAGATTTTCCCCAAGACGTTCAACCGCCAACTCGAGGCTTCCTCTTTAAACGATACTTTCAAAAATTCAACCACGATCGTCTTTCACGAAAGTGTAGCGCGTAATAGTCGGTAAAAGAGGTGACGCAACAAGATCGCGATAAAATTGTTCAACCCCTCGAATTACCCCAATTACGCGAATTCCTTCGTACCTGTTTCCCTTTTTTATCTCGTAAAAATACTGCAAGAAAATCGATGCGTTCGAGTCGCAAGACTAAGCGCGATATTCCACCTAGATGCGAGGACAAGATCGTCTCGATCGCGCGTTAAAGGAGGTTAAACGACTTCTTCTTTCCCGAAAAGTGGAGCTTGCTAACGAGTCTCCATAACGATCGCGACAACGACAGCGATAACGATAATCATCGAGCCTAGAAACCGACCGACGAAAACTCTAAAAAAGAAAGTAGACGAGGAAGAAGACGAAAAAGAAGAAGAAGAAGAAGAAGAAAATCATTGGCGCGCGTTCATCGCGTTATCGCGCCGTCGACATCGATGAAATTTCGTTATCGAGCTGGGTTAACGATGATCGAGGGAGAACGAGCTTGCAAAGTGATCGATGAAAGTCTACCGCTAATGGACGTAATTTTTTGACCGTCACCAGGGCGGATGACGTTACTGCCGCGGCCTGTTGGCGCTCTCGTTACCTTTTCAGAGTTTGTCGTCGTCGCAGTCGTTGTCGTTGTCGTTGTACTTCGTCACAATGCGGTAGAACGTCCCGTCATTCTCTTCCCTTTCTTCCGTTTTCTCTCCATCTTCTATGCTCCGTCTTCCTCCTTTATTCTCTATCTCCTATATCTCCATCCTTCTTTCTCCATCGTTCCTCGCTTTCTTTCTATCTTTCTCTCTCCACCTTACGCGTCCGTCTTCATCCTCTATCCTTTTCCACTGCCTCCACTTTTCTACCTCCATCCTTCCTCACGCTCCTCGCTCGTTTTCGTCGTCCTTCTCGTTATCATCGTCATTACGGCGCCTCTCTACTTTTGCTTTTACTCTTCCATTCCTCCTCCACTCATCCTCTTATCCTCCTCGCAGTCGCCATTCGCTCGAGCTTGCCGTTTATCCGTACTATTCGCGACTATGACAGAGACGACGGTAACGTATACCGTGTAATTATTGCGCCAGAGATCGCGTGTCTCCCTCGATCAGCCGCCCTCGTCTGCACGTCCTTACCCTCCCTCCGGCCTCTCGTACCACCTTCAACCTTCGAACCATCGTCGTACGGTCCGTCGTGTTTCCTTACCCCTCCGATCGCGACTACGCGAGCTCGTCGTTAATTAATTATGGAAAAGTCGCGCCTTCGATTGTAATTTCGACGGAAAAATTCCTCGAAACGACAAAGCGCGGATGTCGAGATCGAACGACGTAATTTCTCCTCTTAGTAACGATTCGATACCTGTTGAACTTCGATCTAACGATCTGATAACGGCTGAATCGCGCTTTTAACTTCCACGAGAACCTCGATCGATCGAAGGAAAGTTCGAGAAAGACGGTCGATCGCGATAATGGCTCGAATTTCGAGTGAATTTAGGGGAGGAATCGATGAAGAGAGGAAAAATGTCTTTCGAAATTAGGCAAAGAACGAGAGGGAGTGAGAGAGAGAAATCGATGATAAACCGAGTTGGATCACGTCGCCGATCGCGTTCGAGGATATTTTGCCAATTTTTTTCGTTCGAGACACGTGGGACACCGAAATCTCGAATACGAAATGGTTCCCTCGTGCTTAACCTCGATCGGAGACACCTACGCGTATCTGCCCACGTATTTCCAGGATGTATCGCGTATCGCGTCGGTCCTTTGGATTCTTAGCTGCGTTCCTTTGTTTCGGGTTACTCCAGAAACGTTGAATCGCGTTTCACCGTCTTTGTACGGACGAATCGTACGAATTTCAGACTCTATCCTACCTACCTAAGATACGTACCCCTATTACCGGGGGTTGCTTTGCGTTGTCACTACGTCATATCGGGAGCTTCCAACAACGACGTAATTAAGTGAATCCTCGTGGCGTGCGTTTTCACGAGAATATTTCTGAGCAGCACGAAATATCGACTACGCGTTCGTCCGAGATTTAGGTCACTTTTGAATTTCTGTCAGAAAATTTCTCTCGCGAATTTGAAGGTCAATCAAGCGTCGAGCCACTCGATTTTTCAATCGTTTTTTCGCGTCGATGAATTTTCCTATTAGTCGCCTCTTACGACAGGCAGGAAATACCGTGGGTCTATTCTTTTCCGGAGCCCACGCGGCATTTTTATTTTCGTCATTATCATCACTTTTATTATTATTAAAACGATATCGTTAAAAGCGTGGAAAGGGAGAAGACGCGGTAAATCGCGTCGAGTTAAAAAATACGTCGATGACCCAAATAAACGCGAGGAAAAATGACTTGGATGACGAACGTCAGAGTGGAAGAAGAATAATTACGAGGACGCGATATCAGGCTCCTTGTTTCATCGACGCGTGTCTCTTCGAGGTGCATTGAGCCCGTGACGCACTCGAGTGCGATTAATCGAGATTCACACTCGTAAGACTCGAATTGGATGAGTCGATCGAAATCATAAAATTGGAACGAATAACTCTCCGCATCTAGGGCGAGTCGCTAATTGTCTAACCGTGCGTTTCGTGTGTCTAATTCGAGTCTCGAACGAACTTACGCGACTCGTGCTGATAAAATCTCACGAACTAAGCCGAAAATGTCCGTAGAAATGAGAAGCGCGTAATCGTGCGTGATCCTTGCCATTCGACGAGTGACAAGCGCGAGTCGATGAAAAACTCGAAGGGAGTTTCGACCCTCCAGTAGTAATCAAGTATCGAGAGTACGTATATTTTCTACCGTTAGAATAAAGGCGACCTATCCGAGTTACCGAAATGCCTTTATTCGTCGTACAATATTAATTCTTCCGATACCAACGTCGACTATAGCCGTCATCCGCGTAACGAATTCTGGGTATCGACGTCGTCTATATTTGGCGCTTTGCTGGATTGATTCTGTGTTCTACGCAGAAAAAAGAACATCCAACATAGCTCACGGACTAACACAGATACATTTTCCCTCGATTTATAAATTACCAGAAAAAAAGTAGAAATCGACGATGCGTCGAAAACATTAAGCGCAAAAAAAACGAGAAACGGATGCAGTATCGTACGATATTTTATCATTAGTCGTTTAGTTGATTATTAGCTGTCTCACGGACTTTCAAAGGATGTCTAGAAGAGGCGAGAGGCGGCGAGAGGTCTTCAGTTTGCAGTCCAAGCGTAGAGATACCTCGAAACTGCGTCGATGATTGATATCCTCGGCCAAACGATGTTTTCTTGCTTCACACTCGCAATTCTATCGCTTTGAACGAGAAATATGATGAAACGCGCACTACGATGTCACTTTATTTTACTTTACTACGCGAAACGCGCGACGGAATTTCGAGTAATATTTCGCGAACGTGCTCGACACCACGATCGAGAACAGACTGATAACAGCGTTGTTCCGATAGGTCGCCTAAGCTCGGTCGAATAATAACAGAAAACGTCGCAGTTTACATTTCGACAGACACCACCTTGGTCGACCGAATTCCTAAGTGTTGTTTACGTCGTTGACTAAAGTCGCTCGTTACGAAGTTCAAAGAATAGATGATGCAAGGAAGCTTCGGATACATCGATTAGGCTTGTTAGATATTTATGACGAGGGAAATAAACTCACTGGTTGATTGAATTATAAACAACGACTCATGACTAACGCGAGAGAACATCGGAATCGCGATCGTCCTGCAATCGCGTTAACTTACACGTTTAAAATTAAGGATTTTCAAGTTCAGTAACGAGGATTGAATGTCTTAAAGTACTAAGAATTCCATTAAAAGAAAAGAAATTGATCGTTGAAGCGTAAGATATAAATTAGAGACTCCGGAGACATCAGTTATCCGTGAATCGTACCTTCGTGACTGAGCTGCTGATTCTGCAAGAGCAACAAGACGGTCAAATCCGTGATCGCGAAAGAGTTAAACGTCAAACGAGTGTTAAGTGAATGGAAAGGGGCGTAACGCACGGTTTCTCTCATTTCGGAAAATTTCTAAATTAATTTATTCTTTTGCCGAAACTTTTTTCCCTAGAAACTGATTTCTAACACGTAAGTCGTGATAGTGTAAATTTGAAGGACCGAGAGAATTCATGGAAAGCTGAGGAACGCGTTCATCGCTTTAATTCGAAAGGGCACGATTTGCAAGGACTAGCCGGACGTTGGTCGAGGCTGATGACGTCTTACCGATTTCGTGGACGACGACGACGACGACGACGACGAGAAACTCGGCGTCATCGTGATTACTTCAAGGCACGCGACTCTCTCGTTAGGGCGTGTTTCTCTCTCCATCTCTCTTTTTCCTCCTCTTCCTCTTGGTCTTCCTCACTCTCATCGACTTCCTTTTAAACGTGTCGACAAAATTCGCGTTACCATTGCACGACGACGACGACGACGACGACGACGCGCTAAATATGCACGACTGTTTTTTCCAAAGTAATACAGGTCGCACTTTGATCGAACGCCAGCGCTGAGAAACGCTACTTCGTTAAGGAGAGAAGGAGAAGGGAAAACTTTTGAAAGTTCTTGCGAATGTCGTTACGTCACGCCTAGTTTCGCTTTTTTATTTTATCGCGAATCCTTATTACTCTTCCGCTGTTAATTCGAAATATTGATTTAACTTTTCTATTGGAATCGAATAGACGTCTATACGCGCCGCTTAATCGGTCACCACGTCACGAGAGTGGATCGAAATTTTATCGAATTTGACGTCTTATGTCTTGTACGCCGTGTACATCGATAAAATAAAAAATGAAAGTACGAGTAGAACGATATCGAGCAAACACGGCTATGCATTTAAACTTTTGATAGATTTCGAAGATATACCTTCCTTTTCGATATGCGAGTGCCTTATTTCGAGAGAGCGCATTCCTTCGTCGTATTTGAAAATCTTTCTGTGATCGGGAACAGGAAGATGGGAAAAACTGAGAGCAGAAAACAAAAAATGTTTGCAAATATCGTACGTCGTGCGTTCGTTGGTACTTAATACGAATGTCGCTACGAATATTCGTTAAGTGAATTATTTTCAGTATCTTTTTAATTTTAAAAAATGGAGACCGATCGGTCTTATTTTACTGCAAGACTTTGTAGCGATCCGATTACACGCGAAGGGCGATTCTTGATGGGTATTTATCGAATAAGTTTTACGTAGTCGCCGTTACGATCGTTAATTCCCTCTTAAAATCCACTTCGGACAATAACGATAAAAATGTCGTCTCTTTCTCTCTCTCGATACGGATGGAAACCGATCTCATTTCTCTCGAGAAAATATATTTCTTCCTCTTCCAAGAGCAGAGGCAATCGTTAATTCGTCTCTTGCTTCGAATCTAGCTGCGTCGGTCTATCGTCATTGACGTCGAAATTCCACCTGGAGTACGGATCAACGAGCGGTCGATCCTTCGATCGCGATATTCTCTCGAAATTCCTTTTCAGGTTGAAAAGATTACGTTCGGTCTGGGTCTGGGTTTCTTGAAAGACGAAGGAAAAAATGTTCGCCGCGCGTAAAATCCTAGGGGATGGGACGAAAGGACGAGCATAAAACGCGAAGGACAATGAACGTTACTCGTACCTCGGTAAGCTCTCGTGTCCGTGCGCTGCTCGCAGTTCGTACGACGTTGCGTGTAATTCAGAAAATTCATTCGACCTCGTGGGCGAATCGTTCGCTCCTGGAGCGTAAGAATATCGTCTAGTTCGAACAATGACATCGCTCGTTTGCTTTCATCGCTTCTCGTTAATCGATTAACGTGTTTTTCTACCTCCGTTGGAATTGATACGCGGATTAAAATAAACGAGCTCGCGCGATACAAGTGATATAATTACTCGGTGCACGACCGAACGAGGAATCGCTCATGCCCTTGTAAAATGTAAATTGCCAAGTAGAACGTCGCATCGTCCTGAGAAATTATCGTTTCGAAGGCCGAACTTTCTACGCTTTAACGTAATTGGACGATCATCGATGCAACCGTTTCTATGTCGAGCCATTCTCCTACAAATTACGGCGTATTTTATTCCGCCGAAAGACGTCAACGTCGTGGCAACGGACGACCTCGTGCAATTTCCTTCTCGCAATTTTCAACGAGATAATCCGCGAACTTGCGAGTCTTCTCCTTTCGAATACGTCATTGCGAAGTATCATTTTACCCTAGTCGTTTCTCCTTTTTCAATTTTTTTTTCGAAACGGAAAATTTTCGGAAATTTACACTCGATTCGCACTCGATAACACCAAATTTCGATTTTCGTTGCTGCGCTATCAAGATCGATTAAAATCGTCGTTTATCGGGCAATTTAAAGACAGACGATCGTTTCTATCGAAATTATTTAATTCGAGGCTTTAATATTTGTTATTACGTGATCGAGATCGAGAAAAATCGTCCTTTATTCTCGGTCATTTTTCTTTGGCGACGCCATCGAGAGCAATTTGAAGATGATCTTCCGTTTCGATCGGGATTATTCGATGCCTCCAGACGTTGATATCCGCCGTTGGGCGATCGAGATCGAGAAAAATCGTCTTCGCTCGACAACGCGCCGCACCGCGCGCGATTTCGAGACCGCCCTTCGTTTCAATCGGGATTAGAGCGCGCGACCGGTCGATTCGCGCGTGGGTCATAGTAAAATACATACTCATCGATACTAGTCTCTCATGGAGGCTAGAGTGGGACTGGCGGGCCGGAGGATATTCGAGAATACTCAGTGGAAAACCACTGTTCGATCCCCCGACCGTGTATAAACGGGATCGATTGCGGTTAAATGTCGGAAATCCCGTATCCTGCCGGTCGCAAACCTCATCCAACCGACCAACCCTCCACGCCCCTCCGCCCATCGTCGGCAATTTCGTCGCGAGAGGGGCGCGTCATCGACCCTTTCCAGCGGAGTACATCGTAACTCAATTTTCGATTGTAGCTACATCGAGTTTACGGTGTTGTAACCTCGCTTCTCCCCGTTTTCCGTGGTCCTTCGTCGTTCGTCCCCTCGTTCGTTCGTTGACCCACCAAGAAATTCGATAACAGAAGCGATGGATTTTCGAACGACGAAACGCCTCGCCATCGACGAAGATTTCGCGCTTTCCTCGTACCACCGAAAATCGCACCTTTCTCATCGATCATCTTCCATCCTCTTCTCCATATTTTTCTCCATCTTCTTCCTCTCCTTCCCTTCCATCGCGAAGAGAATCGTTCCTTCTTCGTACCGAGATATTAATTAACGATAGTGGCTAACGGTGATCATCGCCATGTATTTCCTATTATTCCGTTACGTTCGTCCGCGCGGAATTAATTTTCTTTGTTTCGTCCGCCGAAAATTGCTACGAGCAGCCGATGCGAGAACGCGATACGCTGCGATTCCGCGCGATGTTATTGTATTTCGCACGTTGAACCTACAAAAGGACGTTAATGTCGTTAATATCGTCGTGTTTTCGAGATTCGTTCCTTGCTCTTCCGTTTTTCTCGTCGCCTTGATTAACGATTTTTAGAACGAAAAAAAAGATCAAACGTATCGAAGCATCGATAGTGCGAGAGAGCATTCGTCCGAATCACCACTTTCATCTTCCCCGTTTAACGTTTTATCGTATCGATCGATTTTGAAAACGGGAAAATATAAACGCAGGTTCCTGCTTAAACTTCTCTACGTCGCGGTCGTTGCACATTCGAACGTAAAGTAACTCATCCGGAGGCTTTTTCCCGCACGTGGTCCCGCTCGTTCGTACCTCTGGTAACGGTTATCGTCTAGACCTCCACCGTGAAATTGCAGCGTCTTGTCGATCTCTCGATATAAGCCTACGCTTATCGTTAGCGCATCCGCCGCTCTCCCCTCGCCTAAGATTAATTTCGATGGTGTTCCCAAGTGTCTTGCCTCTACCTTGCGCCTCCCCTTCTTTACTACGTTAAGGAGAGGGAGAGTCTCGAATAGTCGATGCCGCGTTTCAAACCTGGAACGTTGCGTACGCGTCTACCATTAGAAATACAGAGGCGTTATGCGTGTACCTCTCTAAAGCAAATTTAGCGTGAATTTATTACGAGTCGGATGAAGCGATATACTCAACGATGTACGCGAGATAAAGGTATAAATATCTCGTGGGCAGATTTAGTCGCGCCTTCAGGTGCGAAATATTTTATGGGGATGGAAGAGTTTTTGGAATAAAAAAAACGTGGAAAAAAATAGTGTCTCGTCCCCTAGAGGAACATTTCAGTGTCGTTCTTCCTTTTTTGAATTACGAATGAAATTTATTTAACGGTTTCGAGGTAGACCTCGGCGATAAGCGAACTTTCCGACGGTTGAATGATTCGCGATGGTAGAACTAAACCGGCGGAGGAATTTTTAACGTCGTGATTTGAAAAGATTTAAAAGGTTAGTGCTGCGATGTAAGTATGAGTTAAAGCGCTAACGTTATGAAAAAGGCAGGCGTGGAGGGTAGTTAGGAAAATGTGCGAATTGAAAGACGGACGCGAAAAGAGGAATGAATGACGGGACTGAAAAATGAATAAAATGTACGAGGGAAGAACGAATGAGAAAGCGTACGCAGAAATAGTACGAATTAACGTGAAAAAACGACGCACTATATCCTCGCAAAGATCTTCTATTCCATTGTATAGTTTAATATTTTACGTTCTATTCCTATCTCACGACGAAGACACTAATGTATCGTAAGAAATGCGAGGGAGGGAAATGTTTCGTGACCACTCCAATTCTGGAAATTTCTCGATCGTATTCGAACGGATATTTCCGTACACCGCTACTACGATACTTGCGATATAACATTCTATTGGAAATTTCTGATCTCTCATCACAGTCGATCTTCCAATGAATATCAATAGGAACTTTTCGTATGGTTGTAAATCTTGAGGGATTACGAAACAAATTATTACGAACGAATAATAACGAATAAGCTTCACGCCACGCTTATCGTATCGAATCAATCGTGCGATACGTTTTCGAACACTGTTGTCCGTGTAAAGCTCTTCTATCTCGTAATATACGACGTATTTGTAAATTTGCGTAATATCCGACGATCCTTTCGATACTTCGAATGTACCAGCGATCGAGAAAATGTCGATAAACTCTACCAGCAGAACTCTACCTCCACTTAAGAAATTGTCGAACGTGCATTTATCGATTTCATGATTTATAATTCGAATGTCTACGGATACTTGTATTTCCGCGTAATCGGATTCGCGATCAATTAAGAAGATGTGCGAATATCCACGGATATGATATTGGCAGCCATAGGTATATTCATGTACGTGTGCTCCAGTAATTGGTAAGTATCGGTGTCTAACCACGTCCGGGATCGTAACCTCTTAAGTAGTAATTGGTACGCGGAGATAGGTCTGCCTACTCCTTGAATTTTAATCCTTCGCGAAGTAGTCGTCGATCACGAATGTGCTTGCATGTGCGCTGATTATTGTCGAAAATTGTCAGTCGTCAAAAATAATTGTTACGTGCAAGGAAAAGAAAAATTGCTAAGAGAGGCAGTCGAGCGAAAACGGAGGAATTTCGAGGTATCGCGAGGATCGAGTAACACGCGGAAACAACAGGCAACTTAAAGTTACGTCGCGAAAACACGTTGGATCTAACGTCGTAAAAATTTGGTTGGTGTTACAAATACAAAGTTGATAATTCTTTACAAGGTCTACGACCTTCGTTATCCAGACGCCATGTGTGACTTTTAGTCGCATTTTTTCGTCGTAATTTTAATTGCTCTCGTTCGAGTTGTTACGAATCAGAAAATATCTATGAACGGTCGCGTGAAATATGAGTCTACACGTATATTCGAGTACATCGATGGAAAAATAAGACGGTGAATTTTTGCTTGAAGTCCGCTTTTGCTTTTGACTCAGAATTATCCGATTCATAAAGTTACTCAAAGACCACTACGAAAAATTCTAAAATACAAGAAGTCTGCGGGAGTCTTTCGTTTCTTTCTTCAACAAATGCGATGGTCGTTAATGATGGCAGAATCGAAGAAAAATGGAGGAAATAAACGTAACGCGCCGAGAAGAATTCGAGACTCGCATACCTCGAAAATCTGTTAAACGACGTATCTCGAAATTTCGGCGTTTCTCAGGATGACTAACAGCTCGATAATCCTCGTAAATTTCCAAGATTACACGAGGCTGGGAAACGTGTCGCGTCGCTAGGCGGCCACCGACGTAAATCCACTGAAAATATATCTTAATGGATAGAACGTGGATACGTTGGCCGTAAGTTTTACGAAGGACGTTGTGAAACCGAAAGCGAGCGCGTCGCTTTCCTCTTCCTGAAAATGTTTTTCCTCTTGGCACGGCGCTTGAATTTTCACGGAGGAAAGGCTCGATCACTTTTCCTCTCTCTCTCTCTCTCTCCCATTCTCTCTGGGAGAATGGAATCGATGAATCTGATTACCGATAATGTCGAGATCGCTCGGAATGGAGACGAGACCACGAAAAAATTCGTCCAAGGTTGGAAATTAGCGTTCGATTTCTTTGCAAATTTTTTTTGGTCTTTCTGGTATTTTGACAGCAACGGTTTTGGTGTACCCGTGAAATTCGATGGTTCGATCGAACGTGGCAAGTGGAAAGTGTCGAAGAATCGCGGTGTCGCAGGGAATCCTGCGTCGATCGGGCAAGTTTCCATTTTTGTTCCATCTTTTCGCGCACGCAGTGTCGGTTTTTCTCCTATTTCAGGCAGCACGTACGAATAATCGTCGGTAGGATTATTATTTCAGTGAGAAAACGTTCACAAGACATCAGTGCGAAGCAGCAGTGAAATTCGCGCTAGGAGATTATTTTTCTTTAATGAGATATCACGGCAAGAAACGCAGCTACCACGAAAGTACATGGAAATGAAAAGTTAACGGAACATTGAAATTAATGTTATTTTAATTATTCTTAATTCGTGGAGCGTAATTCGAAGAAAATTTTGTCGAGATGAATAACGAAACGAATAACTACGATGAATGTACATATTAAATATAAGAGCTTAAATAAAATAGAAAGAGGGTACGGATTGGTTTGGATATTATTAGATTCGTTAGAAAGTCAAATACATATGTTTAAAGTAGAGAATAGATAAATGAATAAAAGTCTCGCAAATAAAACATTCACATTTACGATTTTATATCGATAAAATTTTAAAAGAATTTTGAATTTGTCGGATGCTCTCGATATTACGTAATGGTATTGTTTGCATTTTCTCAAAAATATTGGGCTCTTATTCGATTCTACGCTTACGCTTTTCATGCGAGATATATAGACATATACAGACATAATATAGTATATTTTCATTTGATATTTCATCCAACACAAATCGAATATCGATGGACAAAATAACTTCGATCGCGCGATTACAATTCGATTCCCGCGTTCGTTACAATTTCGTGTAACTCAACAACGTGTATGCGGAAGATTTCTTTTTGCATCGGTCAAATAAAAAAAGGTTCGTTCGCATATCGCCAAATTTGTTCGCGTAATTTTTCTCGCGCAAGCGTTCTGTTTCGACAAGCTCGAAGTTTGCGTCGCCACGTATCGAACCATCCGCATGTAACGTGTCTCGAATCATCCTCGACTGTCTCGTCATGAGCACGATCGACTCGTTGGAAAGTAGGATCGATCGAGAAACGTCAGAAAAAATATAACGAAATCGAGCTTACGGGGAAAGACTTTAAAGCGAGCTTTGACTATCCAAGATTAGATTCAAAAATGTTTCTCTCAAAAGCGAGACAAAATTCAAAGATCCTAGACGAACTCGAGCTTATCGACTCGATTCCTCACGAATTCGGACACCAAAAACACTTTCTTCTCGGTCGCTTTGAAAAAAAGAACAACGATTCCATCGTCTAACTTTTTCTTTTCGCGTAATTGCGCGTAACGTGGCTCGAACTTTCTTCGATTATCTCCTCGTGTTAGCGACCGAATTATTAAAAAAATGATCGATCGAAAAACATCCAGAGGAATGAAGCGAATTCGAACTCACGAAAAAGGACTATCCAAGATCAGACTCGAAAACGTTTCTCTCAGAAGCGAGACAAAATTCGAAGATCCTCGACGAACTCGAGCTTATCGACACGATTCCTCACGAATTCGTGCACTAAACCCATCCATCGACGATACCTTTTCCGAATTTCTCCGACGCTCTCTTCATTTCAGACGCTTCGAAAAGAAGAACCTCCATTTCTCCGGGTGACACGAACCGATCCGACGTTCTCCCGTACGCCTTAGAAGCGATTCGATCGACGGCACGTGTCACCCTGATACGCCTTCGACACGAGTACGTTGAAATTTGTCCCACGAGCGAGCGCGAACAAGGAATCTCTCTTAAAAGAAAAGAAAAGAAAAAGAAAAAGAAGGAGTAAAGAGAAAAAAAAATAAAACAACAAAAATAAGAGAAAACAACGCAGATCGAACGTCTGGCGTACCTAGACTAAGGAAGAATTTCACGACAGAGAGTAGGTGCGAACGAGAGCACAAAGAGAGAGGAAAGAAAGAAAGAAAAAGATCACGAGCAAGAAAAACATCGATATCGCGAGGATTCAGGAAGGGCGAAGGGGAAGGACGTCGTTCGTACCAACGGAGTTTTTTGAAATCGTACGAAGCTACGACGACAGTTTAAGGTCCAGCCGCAACATAAACAGGAATTACGATTGCACCGGTCGAAATCTACTAGCTCGTAATGGTATTGGCGGAGGTGACGACGTCGGTGTCGTCGATAGCGACGATGTTGTTGATGGAAGTCGATGGTGTTGGTGGTGGTTTATTTGATCCTTTGAACGTGGAAGGGAATCACGCGCTCACGTAAACGCGACTCTCGTCTCTATTACGACGCTCGTATCTCGTGCGATTTCCTTTGAGAGTCGCGACAAATATTTAACGAGGCATCCCAGGCCCGCAAGTTAATCCTGCCTCTCGTTCTCGGATGTAATCTCCATTGTCGATGCGGATAACTTCCTCGTCGTCGTTATCGCTCTCTCGTTGGCGTCGTCGTTGGATCCCAGCCTAACTGGTAATTATGTAAAGCGCGACGGTGGAACGACGAAATACCCGCGCCGAAGAACGGATACGCCCCCACTCGTGCTCGTTTCTTTCCTGACTCTGGACACCTTGGCTTCGAGCAAAGAATCGTCAGATCTTCTCTCGGCGGAGCAGCGAGGCGATTGGAGACTAACGATGAGACGTACGCGAATTTTTCGCCGTTACGAAGCCTAGTGGAACGAAATATCGAACTCGTTCGATGTAAGAGAGAGATATCATGTAAGTGATGTAACACTCGATCGTACCGACACGACTGCGAATGACTTCGATGTGATTCTTGAATTAAGAAAGAACAGGAAGAACGTTAGAAGGAAGGAGGTAAAGGGAGAAGGGGAGAAAGACGAAGCGTCCGCGTTGTTCTCGCAACGTTTGGATTTCGAATAATCGCGAAATGGACCTAGCTAATTGGCATCGAAATTCCGGGGGGGGTAAATAAAGCCGTAATCGACATCGCTTCAGTTTACGCTCGATCGAATCCATCTCGTTTGAAATCCCGCGAGAACGTGGATTATAAATAAGATCCGCCGTTGGAGCGATCGAAAACCGCTTCTCTCGATTCAGCTCGAACGAAATACGCTTCACAAAATCATGGACGTACGGCGGGATATCTTCGATGAAAAGAGAAAAGGAAGAAGAAATTTTTAAAACGACGATTGACTTTCTCTCTTTTAATTTTCCTCGTGTTCTGGTAAACGGAGAGGAAAATCGTCGACCGAACGTAGAACGACTTTACGCGCACGTTTCGACCGACGACGAATTTTAAGCGATCCTCTCGTTCCATTCCCGCCATTACGGCCGCCTTTTTTTCTCTCCTCGATACACGTCCTCGTTTAAAACGGGGCTACGCGGAAATACGGGCGAACGCACGACCGGCTGAGTTCAAAAGAAAAGACAGAAGTGACGTAATTTCTTGCGCGAACCGACATGCAAGGCACGATATCTTTGAACTTGTTTCCTGCCAGCCGCGGCGGCAACCATTTGTCATTCGCGGCGCAAAAGTCGGTATTTTATCGCGTCTGGTCGCGTGCATACGCGCGCAAAGAGACGCGCCTACGTTTATTCCGTCTTTTATATGGCGTCGCGGCAAGGGGGACGACCACCGGCGATAATACGATTTTATTTGTTCGCGATACGAGGGCTAATTTGTCGCACGCTTTGCGCTCGTCGTATCCGTCGACGACGAAGGAGAGGGACAAAGGAAGCGACAAAGGGACAAGGAGGAGCGAGGCAGGTAGAGAAAGACAGAAAGAGAGCGAGAGAGAGAGAGAAAAGAGATCTTTTGAACGGCCAGAAAGAGAAAGAAGCATTCTTTTCAAAGACGCGCAAAAGTTGGCAACCGAGCCTACCGAGAAAACAAGAGCGATTACACGCAAAAATATTAAACTTTCTCGCTTTGTTCCTCGCCTCTTTGTACGATACCTGCGCGTCTTTGATTTTCTTCTCGCACGCGTGACCATCTCCATGATATTTCTTAATTTATAGGCGCGACTCGCCTTGATTCTTTCGCTTTCATCTCGAGACGAGAATAAATCTCTTCGAGCGAAATCGTAACTGCACGAATTAGCGTCGTTTTAACGAATCGATCTGGCTTTGACTTTGAAAAAAGACGACGAAACGCACGACGTGGTCGCGTTTACGAATCACTCGCTTAAATCGATTCTTATTTCGAGCGATCGACGACGCGTTATTCGATTCGATTTCCGTAAAGGCGTCAGTGCGGGCGAACATCTTCCCTTCGTCGAATGTCAATTAATTTCCATTGTATGGAATTTCGCGAAGAAAAGTCAATTAACCCGTGTACACATCCGTGTGCTCGCGCGGGTGCGAGAAAACGATGGGGTTTTCCTCGAAAGCTCGATGACGACGTTGTCGCTTCCACGGAAGATGTAATTCCTGTCGGATTATCGCCTGAGAGTGTTATTATAAAGGCGGGAAGGAAAGATTACTCCGTGATCCTAACATTAGAAGACAAAGTAAGCGGATTTCTAGATGAAAAGGCAATTTGCAATTTCGACTGTGTAAGTGCCATTGAAATCCTTTCGAAATGAAAGCACGGAGTCTAACGACTCTCAGCAGTTGTAAGGAACGCATCGAAGCATCTCGCACCAGCGAGGAAGGCGTAAAATTAAATTCATCCTACTTTTTCATTTCGATGCTTCTTTTAACGATCGGTCGCGAGAAATTTCGACGTTTTATTTCAACGTTTTATTTCGCCAGCTTTCTCCTACCCTTTCCCCCGCCTTCCGCCTTCTCCTTCACTCTGGCCCTCTCTTTTTCTCCCTATCCAAAGGCACAATGAACGAAACAAGGTAACCAGAGGAATACAGGGAGTCGCGACAGAACCAATGCCGATAAAACGATTTAGAACGCATCCCTCGAAGATCGACGAGTTGCCAAGCTGCTCTCGATAACCGTGGCTCAACCCGCGACTACATTCCTCACTTTTCGATCGTTTAAAAGCGCCGTCCTTTATGCTAATTCGACGCCGAACGCCGTCTACGTAACGTACGTAACGTCGTATCGACGTATTTCTAAGAAGTAATTGCGTCCTCCCTAGTGGCAGCCCTTAGCCCTGTAAATCGTGGTATTACGTGCCGATAGAACGTGGAACATTATTACACGATAAACGAAAGGCGTGCGGCGTAATCGATGGAAAATCGATGCTACATCGATTCGTGGTCGTTCGAACGCGATTAAACCCGGTGTGCTATTAATTCTTTGAAATTTCTAATCTCTTTACGATTTTTCGAAGAGTCGCTTACCGATAGTTTCACGACAGAAGCAACGTACGAGAAGATCGTCGAAGAGATGAATTTCTTCAGTTACCGTTAGCAAGTTAAGCTTACGAAACGCTACAAAAGGACCGAGATAGGCAAGGATCTCGAGCTTCCTTTCAAATTACGTACCCGTACGCGATCGCGCCTCCTTCGTTTTCTAGGTATCGCGCCGTTCGACACGCTTACACCAACGCCTCTGATGGATTTCGTATTCTCGCGCCATTGGGTGTACTTTAAAAGGTGTATCCGTGTGTAACCTACATGTAGCTCGATCCAGAGAGAGAGAGAGAGAGAGAGAGAGAGGGAGAGAGAGAAGGGGAAAGGACGATGGTCGAATAGAAGGTCGAAAGTGCTCGCCTCTAATATTAGCGTTAGGGTGATTAGGGATTGGACCGTGCGAACCGAGCATCTGACCGCGAAACGGCGAGCTTATCGTCGAAATAAGTTGATCCTTCGCGCGCGAGTGTGCACGTGTCTGTGTTGGACTATGCGTTTTTTATCACGACGCTTAACGAGCATTCCCATCGTATCGTAAAGTTATCCCTAAACGCCCTGGAACCGACGATTTTCTCTCTCTCTCTCGCTCCCTTTTCTTTCTTTTTTTTCTTGTTTTTTTCGGTCATCGTTTTCTTCCGTCCTGTTTTTCAATCTTCGTTCTCGACGTGAGAACACGCGGATCGATCGCCTTGCTGAAAGTTCACGAGGCAAAGCGTTCTATTATCGGCTCCAACTCCGATCGCGACGAGTGTAGTTCGTTTATTTTTAAATAGTACCCTGACGATACGCTTCTAACGTGCAACGATCTTATTCTCCACGTTGGCCAATTTTATCTCCTTCTCGTTCTTACTTCCTCGAAAATTTTGACGACGAAGTTGACTCGCTATTTTCCGTAATAAAAAGTACAAAGGTCGATTGGACCACCGACCGAGTGATCGTGCTAATAATAACGATAATCGTTGTTATCGTTGACGGTTATTATACCAGCGGTTAAAAGCCGAGAAACACGATTATCAACGGTCATGGATTATTCAATGTCGGCGATTGATAATTCAAAATTTGCAAGTCCGCGCTGGCAGTGCGTGTTAACGTCGATGAACCCACCGAGCGAATTCCTTTAGCCGTAAGAACTCGACCAATCGAAAACCAGTTGTCTTTTCGCAAGGATTTCCAGGAGACTCGTTCTTCGGTTCCCGACTCGTACCTTCCGATATCTACACGGTAAGTTTTAGAATACTGACTCCAAATATCGTACTTCCACTCGCAGTCGGAGCTTCTTTGGCGGGCAGAAATGAAAAATTGGCGCGATGGAGCGTTAAAGAGGCACGAAATCGTTTTCACCCGGACTTGGGTGCTGGAGAGAGAGAGAGAGAGAGAGAGAGAGAGAGAGATACACGCGAGCAGCAAACGCTCAGTCGATTCGAGAAAGCCGCCCTGGGGTATGTGGTCGCGAGTATCGTGCACCTGAATCGAGCCTGCCTAGTTCAACGTTGAACGCGGTTCCCCTGAGAGAATTTCTGAGCGCCGAAAGTACAGGAAGACGGCCGACGACCCTCGGGGTCACGTAAGCCCTCCTCGCGACTCCTGCACTTACGTAAATCCGCATTACCCGAGACGCTTTAAACCATTCCGCGTGGAAAAAGCACGTTATTTGCTATCGCGCACTCACCCTCGATCTTTCTTTTTCCTCCTTTTCTTATTGCCAATCGACCGGAACGATATCTTTCTCGTGGCTATTGCGTAAGATTTTCTCGTTCGAAGGATGATCGAAATGAGAGACAAAGAGGGAGAAAGAAAATAAGATTCACGATTCTTTGGACTTGTGAAGGTTGAGAGGTCGCCAGTTTAGCGTCTTTGCTACCGTGTTTTCACTTTCTATCTTTCTTTTTCCCGTTTTCTTCTTGTGAATCAAGTGGAACGCTATTTTTCTCGCGAAAATTTCATTGTTTTATCGTATGCGAGTTTGCGAAAAATAAACGTGTCTTAAAATGCTTAAAAATTTTAAATTATGGTTTCTTTTCCTTCATTAATCGAAATTCTTAATATCCAATACGATCACTTACTTTCGCGTCGTTCCGTATCTTCCGCAATAATTTTCAATTTACGTCAATTTCGAGTTACGTAACAAGTTTCGAAATGCATTACTTGCGTAATTCGAAGGTTCCCTGATGATGATATGCAACGCGAAGCATTTACAATTATCGAGATGCATCTTCCTTATGCGTACTCTTACATCGAGTCACGAAACCAACTTGCGCCATGCAATACGTTGATGCACGCCTCGTGTACGTATTTTAAAGAGGAAATATTCCCAACTACTTCCTTGAGAGTTTCCCTAGAAAACCTGACAGACTTACGAAGTGGCACAACCTGAGAGATACGCAGAAATATGTAGGGACGTAAATTGTCGCCTGCGGTTAGTTCGAGCCAATGTACGAACAAAACCGAAAAACGTTAATAAATCGAGATTACGACCAAATTTCGTTTTAACGATTTGCTCAACGTTAGACAAAGCGTTTTACAATAGCTTCAGAGATGCGTTTTTCCGATCAACAACACCAATGGTATGGGTTATAACGATCAAACGTAACGGTGCTATTTTTTAATCAAAATTTCAAAAGCACAGCGGAAAGAAAATTTACGAAAATCAAAAAAGATTCGATTGTTTCCGTTTCGATTTTCAAGCTGTTTCTACGTGCTTTTCCGTGACGCAAAATGCGATAGAATCAACGAGCTCGAAATCTCGGAAAACCTATCGGTTCCATTCTAAAGGATTACGCTTTTCTGCTTCTCACCGAATGCATTTTCTCCGTTTCCAGGCGTCACTGCAGCACGAGAATCGCATGTTTCGTGTTTCTACGCCGAGTTAAAAAGTTTAAAACAAAGCAAGCCTAAAAGATCAAGAGTCATCTTTCAAAATTGCGAAAAATCATAACTCTTTGGGTATAAAAAATTCTGAAAGACTGACAAAAACCGAAGATTCAATTTTTTACTTCCAAAGAGGTTTTCTTATACTCTCCGTTGAACCTATTTCGGTACGTAAGACAGGATAAAAGCGACGAGCTTACTTCTAGATACCTTTAGGCTAAAGATAGCACTTCGTCGCGTTTCTGAAATTTTCGAAGCTTCGTATCTAAACGATCGATTAAAAATCTGTTTCTAATAACGTATAAGAATTTATCTTCTGCGTCCTTCGACGACATCTAAAGTTTACGTAAAAATAAAAATTACTCGCGTATTCGCGTCGTTCTCGTCCGCTCGACGAATTCCGCAATGTCGATGGCGCGATACGCGTGACGCCGCAGCACCACCTCCGTTCTTCACGCTCTTCCGTTGGTCACGCATCGTCACGTTGACAAACTGCACGAAAGATACAGAGGAATAAATTCGTTATCGCGGCAACACTTTTCAGACCCCACTTACGAGCGTTTGTTTAAGGTTTAATGGGTCGTTCGATAAGTGGAATCGCAGGAAAAAAAAAGGAAACTCGTAATAAATTTTGCCGCGCACGAAACGTTCTGGGAGGAAACGCGTGGCGCCGATAAGCACCACGCAGTTCGTATTTTAACGAGGCTTTAAAGGCAGTCTGATTTGTAAGGACACGTGTAAAGTACCGCGCATAAATAGAGGCGTCTTTGAGTATGCAAAATCGACGACGTACACGTCGCACTTTGCCGCTCGAAAAGCGATTGCAAACGCGTACGGGTTATATCGAAGCACCGCCACGACTCATTCGTCGGCCGAATTTGCTTCCATTCGACGTAAGTACGTTCGTTTCGAAAGAAACGTGTATAGAAAAAAAATGTATGCCGGTGTCTAAGAACTAAGATTTCGACCGATCGAAGATATTTCTATAAGGTCGATTGGAATGATTCAATAACGATTCGGTATTAAGTAACGAAACGTGTAATGCATGATGTCGTCGTACTGGAAATGCTGATTAACTTCCTCTTGATTCCTATTCGAGATGCGGAATAAATTGCAGACTCGAATTCTTCGTAATGTACACAAATTAAATTCCATCACGACATACGTGAAAGAATTATACGGGTGTACGATGCGTGTTAAAGTGGTTAGGAATTATTTTAATAAGAGATTACAAGAAACGGCACGATATGGTTGTAATTTTATTCGGCGAGCGATGTAATGTCTACGATTAAACGTAAAGACGTCTGAATCATCTAAATATTCTATATAAAACTGCGTTGTATCATCGTATATATTTTATACATTGTATCATTGAATATAAAACGGCGTCACGTTTCTTCCTTCCTCGACGCTCGTTCTCTGTCTACTGTTCGTCGATGAAAGCGAAGTACTCGTAGCAAGCTTGAGCTATCCCTCTCTCTTCCAATCTTCTTATACTGATACAAAATTTTGCAGAATTATTCAAGTATTGCGAAGACTTTCGGAAAGTCGTGACGAAGTGCTGGGCAAATCGACAAAAAAAATCGAAAAAATTACGAATTTCCTAAATTGCTCTCTTTGGACGAAGCACGCGAAAAAAGTTGCACATGTCAGATACGTAAGAACATATTGTGATGCGAGACGGTAAAAGACGACACGATGCGACAGTAATTTTATATTACAAACGACGTAATGTCTAAAATTAAATGTAAAAATTTTTAAATCACCTTAAATTATTGGTGTATAACCGCGTTGTGTCAACGTCACGTTTTGTCTCTCTTCGTCCCTCGTTCTCCGTCTACTGTTCGTCAATGAAAACAGAATGTTTGTAGCACGCTTATGCCATCCATCCCTCCCCATTCCGCTTCGTGCCAGCCTGCCACCTCTCTCCTCGTCGCTCATGTTTTTTTTAGCTCGAAGGGGCAACAGCTCGTACTCTAATCGGAAAGACACTGATATACAATTTTGCAAAGTTATTTAAGTATTGCGAACATTTTTGGAACATCGTGATAAAATGCTGAGCGAATCGACAACGAAGAAAAGACGAATTGCATACGTGTGGAGATACATAACGAACATATTATGATATGCAACGACAAGAGACGATATGATATCGTGATCTAATGCTACGTACGATTATAAATAAAAATATCTGAATCACCTAAAATTGTTCGTGTTTTTTCATTGTCTTCTGTTCGTTAATGAAAAGAAAATGTTTGTAGCACGCTTGTGCCATCCATCCCTCCCCCTTCTGCTTCGTGCCAGCCTGTTACCTCTCTTCTCCTTGCTCATGTTCTTCTGACTCGAACGAGCAACACCTCGTGTCCTCGACGAAAGACACTGATGAATATTTTGCAAAATTATTCCAAAACGTAGTGACAAAATGCTGAGGGTATCGACAGCGAAGGAATGACGATAAGAGACGACATGGCGTGGCTATAATTTTGTACTACGAGCGATGTAACATCTACGATTAAACGTAAAAATGTTTAAATCATCTAAAATCGTTAGCATCCTTCTTCGTTTCTCGTTCTCTAACTACTGATCGTCGATGAAAACAAACTCGTAGCGAGGCCGATTCCTACTTCTCCTCTTCCTCCCCTAGTTCGTTTGTTGCGTCGTTTATCGGCAATGTTTTGAATTGCTGTGACCTCGACATCCGCGTTATACACATTGGCCGACAAATACGATCGAACTATTTCGTAGAATTTATTCGACGACGCGTGAATGTTAACAGCGTTAAAATAATTTAGCGAACGAACCCACGCTGACCGTATCGATATCGAAGCGTCGACGAATCGATCACTGGCTTGAAAAGAGTCGTTCTTTCGAGTCTCTACGAATTTTTTTATTTTTCCCGATCGTCTTTTACAGAGTGACCAATGGGAATGTGTTAAAAGTAAACAGTTATTACTTCGTAACAAATAGGCCAAATAAAGTGAATTAAACGCTATTTTGTAGAGAAAACTTGTCAATTTTATAATCACATATATATGAAAGAGAAATATAATAATTTAACGATTGAAACACACAATATAAAAAAAAGGAAATTTTTGCGCTCGCATATGAATTAGTGGTATATGTTTTCAAAGTGTCGTCGATTGGAATTAACACAGAACTGCAATCGTTTGCAAAAACTTTGAATGCTGCGACTGCATTTTTTGATACTATTTATCAGCTCTGCGATGTTTTCAGGTTGTACGGCGTAACTTTCAACTGATTCCCATTGGTCACCCTGTATATATATACACACGTCGAATTAACAAATTACCTGAAACACTTTCGCGTTTACTCGCTTGAAATTCCTCTTCTTATTCGAACGCAATCGCGCTTACGGTGATCGTGCTCGAAATTACGTTAGAAACGGGGAGTGATAACGCGTCGTGCCTGTTATCGCGACGCTCAAATCGAGTGCAAACTTTTGCACTTGGAGCGTGGACTTTGAACGGTGTTAAAGGTCTTCGTAGAGAGATCATGCGATAGAACAAGTGGCGGTACGACGATCAGATCCCATGAAAATGGAATTCAACGTGAAAGATAAGGTCGATGGAGAACGATTCGACGTAGCAACAGGCAAGCATCGATGCACACACATACACACATATATACACGCAACACGTGAACGCGTTAACACGAGGATCTTTTAACTTCGACGCGTTTTACGCGTAAAAGAGAACGAACGAGTCGCAAGAAACAGGAAGTCGTGGCTTTTCTTAGCTTAAAAACGATATCGAAGCACGATGCGGCAGTCGGAGACGAAGGCATAACGATTCCAAGCGATCACGAAGCCAGCAAGCAAGCCAGCCAGGCTACGGTAGTGTTTAAACTCGTGCCAAGCCCGAGGCATAGTTTAAACGCACCGTTCCGTTTCCTCGGTCACGCCAACCACGGATTAGCAGTCAACGTTAAGGTCATAACCGTGGTGTAAATTCCTCCTGAAATCGTCCTTGCAAATCGCTACTCGTCGGCATCGATCTCGACGATTTTCAACGCCTACGCGATTACACGAGGCACCGAGAAAGATTTCGATCTGATCTCGACGCCGCCCCGACTTCTTCCCTTCTTCGCCTAGTTCCTTCCATTTCCCTCGAGCTCGAATCGCTTGTAAAAACTTAACGATCCGAGTCGCCCTTCTTAACGATTATTCTAGCTCTTCTTTCGAACGTTTCCTCGCGAACTACGTTTCGATGGGTACGCGTCTTCGACGTTATACGTTTTTAGCTTTAAAAATTGACAATGCGTGACGATTACTTTTTCTAACGAGATTCGTCGTTGATGAAGGATATCGTGGCTCGCGTTCGACGCGTACGAGGTTTTGGCGTTTCGAAGAATTTATTTTCCTTGGGAAAATTCGACTTGATTAACTCGCGACGCGCGGAATGATTTTTCCGTGAGTAGCGCGACATTGATAAAGAGCAAGTAACGGAATAAATTCAAATCCCTTGTTGGACTTTGCTTATTTAAAATTAGGATCTAACCGGTTTAGCATCAAACTTCGTTGGATTTTGCTTTTAAGCTGGCTGTAACGGTCCCCGATCACATTAGATTCCGTAAAATATCGCTTTTAAGCTGATTGTGAATTTTAGTGTCTCATCCATAATAGAGTTTTGTGTTGGATTCTATTAAATTTTGCTTTTAAGCCGAATCTAATAATACTAGACTGCGTTGTCGATGCTTCGCATTTTACAGCGATTTGCATTACTTATTGCTTATTTATCGCGAATATTTATCCAATTATAAAACGATACTTTTTGCGTTGTAATACGACCATGATAATTACTTATCGCTCGAAACGTACATGGAAAATTTCGAAACGACGATACAGCGCCGAGGAATCGATTTGTTTTTCTATTTAATTTCACGAGAACACCTTCGCTTCTCTTTAAAATGTCATTTGATTTGCTCAAGAGTAGCGTCTAGCAAGTTGACTTTTCCCCTGAACTCTACCTTCGAATAAATAGAATAGATAAAAAAAAGAAAACTAAGAAAACGAGAGGAAAAGATAATATTCGACATTCCAGTTCTCTCGAACGCTTCGATCGTCAGCCGGAATTCCCATCGACCGGAAGTAACGCGCGACGCGGAAGAACCGAATTACATGGTGTAATTGAAATTCGCTCGATCGGATAAGAGGTACAATTAAAAACGGTGGGAGAGAATTCAAAGAAAGAGGACAGCCTGCATCGCAAATTGTTATGCTGGAAAATACGAAAAACTTCGCCGTAGTTCGAAACTATAACGAAGGAACGGAACAATTAAGAAAAAGGACAAATTTTCTATAGCGTACTTAGGAGTCCGTTCGAGAAGAAGCCTTGGACTACGACGGTGACAATAAGAAGGAGGAGGAGAAAGAGCGAGGCAAACGGGTTTTAGTTGGAAGGGTAGTTTTTAATCGATACCTCGAACAATGGGAACGTTAGCGGAAGTAGTTGTTATCAATTCTTTCTCGCGCTCGTTCTCACGGGCGCGGAGGATATTATTTATTGAAACAAGCCTGCATCGGTATGCGATAATACGAGGAGATAATCGGTCGAGGACGGGTCAAGTGCGATACGAGTGCGAATTAAATGCCGTGGAGAGATCGAAAGGGTAGATTTTTCAATCGAAGTAAGCGTTTCCTGTTACGAACCTTTCAATAACGACGATTTGAAGCTTCCTCCAAAGCGAAAGAAAAATGGACGTGCGTGATAATCGATGAACGTCCTATCGCAACGATCAATTTGTCAGTGGATTTTTGACGTTTGAATTTTTTGTCAGTGATACGAATGAAAAACGCATCCTTACGGCCGATGTCCAATGCTTCGAGGAGTTTACGAACGTTACTATAGGCGAATTATCGAAAAGCTAGATAACGGTAAGAAACAGTAAAGAACGAAACGTTAATAGGAATGAAAAATAAATTGTAGGCCAGGTTCAACGCACCGGCGTACAACCCTCCTCCTTTTTCATCCGGGCTTGGGACCGGCATCGGCGGAGTTACTTTCTATTAGATCGAAAATATCCTATGTAAATGCATATAACGGAGTATGCACTCGCGTGTACGAGTCTACGGAACAGCGATACGAATCTGTCTTCGAAAGCTGTTTGTCGAGATTAAAGACTGTGAAAGACTGTAAATCAAAGGTGAATCTTTCACCGATCGAGCCACGCTCGAATCGTTATTACTTGGCTTGTAATATGTTTGTTTACGTAAAAGTTTTTTCTTAAGATTTGAATGACAAATTGCTGAATACGCAACATTTTAATCGTTTTTTTTTAAACGTAAAGAAATCATTTGGAAGTTTTACGTATAATATTATGAATTATAAAGTATCTAAAATATACAGTATCTATAAATTAAACGCTGCGATTTATAAAGTTACATAGTTCCATGTTTTGTAAATAAATCTGCAATAAAAAATGTAATAAAAGAATCCAAAACAGCGTGTTATTTAAACTATCGCTTTTGCAGCTTCGTCGACTCCGAAGGTGCAAATTTTATATAACTTTTTATATATTTTATACATCTGTAATAAAAAGTGTACATTTATATAAACCGTTTATTTTGTAAGTAACCTAAGCCACTTTTTTTTAAAAAAAGAAATCAAGTTAGTGATAACATTGATCAAAATTTTACAGTATTTCTTCATTTCAAAAAAGTTTGCAATCAATATGTTAAAAAATATTGAGATTTTGTTCGAGAGAAGTATTTTCTAATCAACAGTATAATCAAAATGTTTATCATGAAAGTGGCTTACCTTTATTTGTGATAAAAATGTCACATATTATTCGCTTAATAATTGCTATTATTTTAATTGGAATTGTAAATTTAACTTAGATACACTTAAGCAGTGTGACACATTGATATCCTACACATATAATTTTAATTTTATTGAAACGCAAACTTTTAAATATCTCAATTTAAATATAAATGGACTTAGGTAACTTTCGAAATAAATGGCTCATGTAAAAGATGCGTGCAGTCCTCAGCGGAGCAGTGACAATAAAAAACAAACAACAAACGTAACACCAACGACAGTAATTAAAACAGTTTCAGAATCTCCTGAAAACAAAAATTCAGCGTTTTATAAACAAACACAGTCAGCTTGCATGCTTCGAGGTCTACTGCCTCGTTTTTCCGCTACACAATTATCAACTTATCGCGAGTTTAACTTATTGAACGACTTGAAAATGACTCGACTTAAAAATGTTACGCACATACGATATATTTTTTGACGAATACTTTACTTTGAATAATTTGACAGTACTTTGAATAATACTTTGACTAAGTGACTTATCCGGTAAGTATGACAAAAAATAGGGAATACAAAATCAATTTGCAAATTATGACGTTGGCTAATGCCTCATGCTTTGTTTTAAAATGCATAATATAAAATAATATTAGAAATCGCATAGTAAATTATTAATTAATTCGCGTGATCTCACCTGGTGTATAGAAGAGGCAAAGAATGCGACGCCCGATCGGCAGGTCTTCAGGTCCTTGATACCAGCTCCTTCGAATCGCGTCCATGATCGTTGGTATATTCCTTGCACTTTAATTGCACTTTAATCCGCGACGCGACACGACACAAAAACTGTCGTCGGAAATACGAGTATTATTTCACCGATGTTCACTCGTCGACGACTGGTTACGAACTAACATTGGATAGAATCAATGTAAGACACCTTGATGGATTAAAATAAAAAAGGAAGAGCGTCGTAGTTCAATAAATTGTTATTGTTGTCACTTTGATAGTACCTGAACCGATCGTAATACAAACAATTTTTTACATTGGCTCTACACAGTGCCAGTTCAAAATCTCTCTCTCTCTCTCTGTTTTTCGAGCGCGATTTTCTAAACTCTGTTTTGTATTTTTACAAAGTCGATTCGCGAATGGTTCGATGTAAGGTACATCGTAATTTCGGCATCAAAGGGTCGAGGAACAAATGGATTAAATTCGTGAAGCTATTTTCGTAGGAGAATTTTACGTTTCTACGCATCTAATTCGCACGAAGGTATTAACGAGAGATGTTGAACCGATTGTAACTTCAGTCAAAACAATACGATACGAAAATCTGAATTAAAATCACTTGCGAAGCTGGATGTATAATATTAAGGAACTGTCTGAGCGTATCAACGATAACACGAATAATGGCGTGATATTAAGGTCTATATTGAAGCGAATATCGAGTTCGGCGTGTCATGAAATATTCACCAGTTACCTAAATATATATTATTTATTTTCGCGATAATCGAGATTTACCCAAAATCGATGTCGATTTATCTAAAATTATAAGAATGATTTAAAGTTGCATTCGACGTGTCGCATACTTGAGAATAGATACACGAAGAAGAGACAGAGGAAAGAGACGAAACGAAAGAGGAGCATTTATTATCGAACATATTTTTTACACACTAATGACGAAGAATCGAATGGAATCACAATCAGTCAGTACGATTTCGAACTAACTTTTGACCGAGTCAAAAAACAATTTAAAAATAAATCTAAAAGTATGTCGTAGGACTCATCGAACATTTTGCGTCTTTATTTGATTCGAGTTACTCCTGAAAATCGTTAGAAGAAAAGAAGAAATTCTGTTTCGTGGAAAAAGGGAGCTAAATCGTGCAATAAAGTATTCGACTTCTCTTACGCAAAGAACTATTGTATAACTTTAGAAACGATATCTTGCGAAGAACAACGTAATAATCAACAACGAGGCAATAATTAACAGTATCAAAGGCCGCTGAAATAATCGCAACGGATCGTCGAAAGTTCCTTCTATCTCGATCGCAATGAATAACGTCTAGCAAGAGCTCTCCTTGGCTCGCGATTCTTTGGCTAATCGTAAGTTCCCAGTTAACTTCGAAACCCGTTTAGATAATCCTACGATAGATATGATAGATAGACCCGGCGGATGGATATTAACGACTTCGTCTCATGCGAGCGTGCTTGAACCTGTCGCTTCGATATATCGTCGCTCGAGCTTACGCCTTCGGCTCGAAAGCTGAATTTTCACGAGGTCGACGAGATCCACCGTGAAACCTCGTGCGACGTGCTACGAAAATCTCGCCTGTACGAGACGAAGGTAACACGAACTAGACTTTTTTTAACCGCGCGAAAGACGTTTTCTCCATCTGCTTCGAAAAGGATGGATTTACATCGTCGAACGCTCCAGAATTTCCAACAATGATCGGTGATTCCACGCGAAAATGTTCCCTTCGCGTTCTTTCGTATCCCTTTTCAATTTCTTTCGAATAATAAAAGTTCACATCGGTTTTACCACAGACTTGTAAGTCCGCTCCTGAGAAACCTAACTTTCGAATTTTTATATACGAATAATTTCACTCGGAAATCGTCACGCTTACGTAACTGTTGCTGTATTGTTTGTTACCTTCTTCGTCCTGTTATCTCCCAATCAAATATATTTACGTAGATTTTATCGTAGGCTCGCGCGTTCGTCTCGTTTCTCAAAATCTCGAAACCTCCCTCACGCCTCGTTCGTCGTCCAATTATCCTCATCGTCATCGACGTAGAACCTGTCGTAAATCGCGTCACGGCCAACGGCGACGACGCTAAACTGCAAACGGAGAACAACGTCGTAGCAAGGCCGGTTATTGTTTCCTCGCTTTCCCCGTCGATTATTCTTTATATCCATTACCGATCCGCGAGTCGAAGTTCGCGCGAAAGGCTCGAAAGTTCCGCGCGAAGCAATTATCCCGAAATTGCCGAACACTCGGGCGCTCGCTTGTTTAAGGAGCGTCGAGTCGGAGTGGAAGAACCTGGCAGCGGCGGCGGCGGCGGGGGGAAACTGAAAGCACTAAAGTGGAATTAAAACTTTTTTATTTATGAATTTCGTAAGGAAGGAAGTATCGCCCTCGTCCTGGTATCGCGCCATTTAATTTTGCGTTTTGCATCGTCGTTAGACGAACGCCTGGTGAACGAGAAAGTCTGCTGAACCTGAGGCTCGCCTAATTGCCGTTTCGGTTAACGATACGAACGTCACAATTGCGCAGGGTGTAAAATCCTCCAGTAACGACGATGACGACGAGGACAACGTCGAGAAATAACCTCCTCTCGTAACGTCCTAGCGAATAATGGTCGTTCGTGCGTCGTGTTACGTTATTGCGATGTGCGATGATTTTCGTTGCTCGTTACGTTTACCACGAATCGCGTTGCCTCGATTATAATTGGGGGAATTCTGTTCACCCGCGAGGATCATCGTGATCGTCGTCCTTGGCTCGAGAACGTCGACTCTCCTTTGGGGAAAATTCTATTTTAACTCGATGGGCGATGCTTTTCACCTCGAAAC